>JASMMZ010000001.1:4234398-4258646 GCA_038502455.1 Anisogramma anomala | reverse complement strand
CCAGTTTCTTTAACACGTTTAATTACAGTAGATTTGTCAATTGTACCAGAAAAAAAATAAGGAAAAATCGATTTTACTAGCTGATTTAGAGTAGGTACAACTACTGGTATTTTCCTTTCAATCTCTACCCAAGGTAATTTCCTCACCTGCTTATAGCAATACCAATACCTTTGATTCAAAAACCTAAAGTAATCGTACGAATTCAGTAACTAGTTTCTTCTTCGAAATATGGTTCTAGTAAATACGAACGACGTAACAATTACAATCTTTTTTATTAAAAAGAAATAGGTAGGTAAGAAAAAGTATGACGATAAACTGTACCACTTTTCAAATATCAAATTACGAAATTTTTCATATTCTCTGAGAGATGAAAATTATGTTATAAGTTTTCCACTCGTAATTTTCTGAAATCTTTGCCGGCCAGGTTCAATATTATTATTTTCAGTACATCATAAATTACGTATCATTTCGCGAAATTTGTAAAAATTTCCAATGATACTTAGAATACGCTATTAACCTCGCCGAATACTATTTACATCACAACATGAATTAGGTTTCACATGTTTTATAAAAAAAACAAAGGACGAAAGCGAAGACAGATCTACTTAATTAAATACTTTACAACCTAATACTTTGTTAGTAATACATAGGTAATATGTAAGTAGGCAAAAAAATGTGCCGTTTGTAAGTTCGCTATTTTATTACAGGGCATACCAATGCTTAATACGCTTTACGATATCTTGGCGCCACGTAGAAGGAATCTATAAACGTTTTACTTTTCACCTTTACAATTGTACTAGTATATGTACCAAATGTAACTGATATATTGCCTAAAATCCTCAATTTCACCAATTAGGAAACTATAAAGTCTTTGTTTTCATTAAAAACATCGATCGTAAATGTAACAAACCTAGATATTTCGGTTCATAAAATTTTCCAAATTGGATTTTTTAATCGTAAAGATTATGAAGAATATACTTTAAAGTAAATTAAATCATCCACGAAAAGTTCCTAATTACCACATGGTTGAAAGACATTGAATCTATAAAAATCGAAGCGATTTATCAATACGTTACTCTACTATTGAATACAGTTAAAATCTAATGATATACCTCATACAATACCTATCTTTTGCAATTGAAAATAAATTGAAAGCATGACAAACTTGAAGGCTACGGAATCATGAGATGAGGATAATATGACGAAGTTCATAAACTAATATAATAATACTCAATGAAGCCTCAAAATATCGTAATGATGAATAATAACCCTTACCATCGTCATAACCATAACGATCTCGAACCTTTACATTTATTTATACTGTACGATCGTTGAAAGAAGAAAATCGTTTCAGGTTTTATACTAGATATCAAGGAAACTAGATACATAACCATAAGTTATTCGACGTACGTCGTACTGCGAGGGGATTCTACTATTATTGCGAAACTAGAATGTACGGATCTGCTAAACTCATAGTTGAATACGGCCACAAAAAGGAACTTTTATGATATAAGTCAACGATTGTTAATATACCTATGAAACCAGTAACTTTATATGTAGTTCAATACCTCATTCTTTTTTAAATTCATTTGAAAAATATGAAGAACTTCGGACTTGATGTTGATGTTTGAATAGCTGAGTTTTCTGAAGATAACAGTTCCAGGTTTCTAATTCATTTGGAATGGGGAACCTTGTAATTTAACCTTCATGAGCCAGAGGTAATAATTGAAAATCTAACAAAGTTGGAACTCGACAAAATATACTAAAAGCTTATTAACTTCGCGGCTAATGTATCATAAGAAGTCTTTAAAATATATGGATATCAAAATGGGTATTTATACGTATGAACCGGGATTGAAAGATCTTTCAACCATTGTTAAACATATTCCCAAATGCCGTTCAGGTTGAAGTTTACGTTAAAAAAAATTCCAAACTTCAACCTCAAAGTTTTTATTACCGTATTTTACTTGAACGATAAACCTGTACTTCAAGTTCTTGATACGATACCAGTGTTGTCTACTTTAAATCCATCAAAACTATCACGGCCATGGAAATATAAATATATTATGTGCATTGTAAATTACCATGTATATGAAACCTCTAAACGCACCAATTCACTATGTTAACACTAACTTGATTACGATAAAATGCTGAGTTTACGCCGAATTGATACAGTTTCAAGGTCAATAATCACAAATTGAAGCCTAGTGGAATTTAAACAAGGTTAAAAGATTTTAATGATACCAATTAAAATATATTTATTATGAAATATTTTACAAGGTTATCGCATAGAGTAAATTCTTAAAAGAACTAAGAAGTATTATGTTAGGTATTAAAACAACGATACCCTTAATAACAGGAACAATCCGCCGGTAAGTATATGTTATCTTAGCATTTTGGACTTTAAGTCTTTATATAGAGAAAACCAGGTAGAAAAGAATGAACTTATAAGATTTTGAAAATTAAATATTAAAATCTAGTCGTCAAAGTCATTAAAGGTTCTATTATATTTTGTTTTATACAATTTGAATTTAATAAATGACATTTCATGTCCAATAAAACCTCTCAAATAAACCTAATTAGGTAATATGACCCTACCGAATCGATCGTTAATACATTTTTAAAATGGAGACGACTTAAACAATGCTTCAAAAAGGGTACCTAACAAAAGAATAACGATAAATATTACAACGCGGATGCGAAGGTTGTTTATTATTAGTAAAGGCCCAAGGTTGAAAGTTGTAAGCAATGTAACTTATTTTTTTAATATTTTTTTTTGTAATAATAGCACTTACAGTTGTACTTACTTAGCTTTTTTCCAACTTGCCAAACTTTAAGAATTTTAACAATCAATATTAACGTTGTTTACAAGGATATTTGGTAAATATTTATCGGTGTTTTCCAAAGTAACACCGTCGCTACCTCTAAGTCGACATGAAAAACCAACGCAACTTAGAAGTCTTCTCAACTTACTACCGTAAAAACTGACGCAATTCGTAAGATTCTTTCGTAAAAATCTTTTTTCTACCCTAGCCATCGTTTAACTTAGAACGTAACCAGAAAGTAGTCTTTTCTTTTACTTAGCTTATTTGTGCTTGATTTAATAAACACTGATCAGTATTGGTAGAGCTTTAGAAGTTGCAACGTTGTCGATTCGATTGGTCGAAATAATAGTAGTATTACTCAGGAAAGTAATGGATGTATTATTATAGGTTTTGCAGACCACTATTCGGTTTGTGCAGTAATTGTATGGCCTATTTATTGGCCCGTACCCTACTGTGAAGTAGGCGCATACTATACTTGTCTTATAGCCAACTTAGTAGGTCAACACAAAACAATAAACTCAACTTGCAGTCAGTATAGTCAACTTTACTGTAAGTAAAGTCAAACTATTGCACTGCAATAACTACTATACCAACAATTATACTATATAATAGTTTGAGGAAGATGAAGTGATTTCGCGTTTGGTTTTACTAATCCATTCTTTGGTGCTAAATGTTTTAATCCCACTAATTATTTTAATTAAAGCAAATGTCAAGGTTTGGTTACGCGTTGTGTTCGTAAAAATATCTGGGGAAATATTTGTGTTTTCTATACAATCGTTTGAGCTTGTAATATGAATACTTTTAACTATACATAGTTTTTTTTTATTTCAATATATTTTATCACATTGTTTCAAAGAATTTCTATAACCATTGAAATCAATGGTAAACTATTTAGAAAGTATATCATTTCGTAGGTTTATTAAGAAGTCTTAGTTATTCAACATGTGAATATTTTCAATGTTCTTTCATTTTAACTCTTATATCATTTGAATGGTGATATTATTATATTTTAATATTTCATCACGTGCACCTTTAGTTGTCTTAATTAAAACCTATTTAACACGTCAGAAAACCTTCATCGTATTCACAGAAGAGGGAAAATTAGCGAATGAGTAAAATTTGGTCAGTATAAAATGCTTACTTATTTATCGTTTAATTGTCATATGTTTCTTCTTGAATTTCCGTATTGATATATATACGGTTATTACCCTCATTTATTGGGGTATTATATTCGTAGACTTTGAATTTGGGTTTTATTGTATTATAGTTCATATAATGCGTGTTTGAAACTGCATAATAACATGGTTCTATTTTTCGAAAATATTATGAACATATAGATATCTATGGGATTAGGTTTGAGTTTTAGTAGAGAATATTATAGAAATTTAATTCTTAAAAAATGATATATCTGACGAATGTAAAGAAATAGATACATAAGCAGGTTTTTAATTAATATAATTGAACTAAATCCCAATTACGAATAAATGTAAAATTTCAAATTTTTTAAACGTAATTCACAATACTATTTCATTTCTCTTGAATTAAAAAATTGGTATATTTCATTCAAAGCTATAGCTTTCAATATATAATGAAAGACGAGTTTGGTATTCTGTTCAAAAATCATAAAAAATATTTTGAATATTTTTTTTTAAAAAAACTAATCATATATAAAAAATCAATGTGGTTAATATTTTAGTTGAAATGATAAATCCCAACCATCAAAGTTCATACTATTACATTTTTAGACGCCCTAAAACAGAATTAACGAAATGTATTTTGGTTGAACACTTATTCATTGATACATTATATTGATACATTCGACCTGAAAGGTTTTATAATATTCATAACGTAATGTTATTTGTTAGGATGTCAAAATTCATTCGAAAATATACGGGTAAAGATTATAAGAAATTAAAAGGCGCATAATGATGTGTTTTAATACAATAGTAAATTTAGTGGATTTAAACCTATTTAGTAATGTATTTTAAAGGGACTGTCTCCAGCTTTATATATTATTAGAGGTAGAAGATTCTGTATTTTTCTTTGATAAATAAATGAATAGCTTTTTAACAAGGATGTTTTTACTTCATACGTATTTCATATTATAACCGTAATCATGTGAGAGTACAACTCTATAACATTACCTCCCATCTTACCACCCGTTGAAAGAATCTTACTTTTACTAATTTCTTTTGAGAATGTTTCGATATTACATTTATTTTTGCGACTTAACGGATTCTGGAATCTTAAACCGCCGACCAATGATATCACTTCCTTTAATACCCCCGTTAATAACCCGGAAATGTCGTAGCTAAAGCGTTCTACTTATTAATTTGAATTTGTGATCGAGAACCTAAAAAAATGACTTTCTAATTAGCATCAAACCTGCTGTATAAATTATACCACCCTTAGAAGTAGTAAGCCGCTAATTTCGAACTTATTTTTATCTTTAAATGATTTACTAAAAATCCTAATAATACCTTATACTCGGAAATTTAGTGTTAAGTTCTTATTATCCTTATCTTTTATACTGATCTAAAAGGTATTATAAATTCAACCCAGTATATATTCCTCCTTTTTACTGTTCCTCTTCGTTGGGGGCTGTTCGCGCCGACTATATTTTATGAACTTATTAATAATGTATAAAGGAAGTTCGTGTTATCTCGGTCGCTTAACTTTAGGGTTTCTATCATTAATAGCCGTGATATAAGGCTTAACTGGAGTGGTTCGAAAAAAATAAGACCGTTAGTAATTTGAACAACTGCTTCAGAATTTACGATACTTTTTATTTTTTAGGAGCACTTTCATTTACCCGAATCCCATTGTACAAGGACTGTACTTTATAGTAACAAAATTAATACGCTGATTATTATTAAACCGTTCCTATTATTAACGATATTATTAAGCTGGTGGTTTACCGATTTCCTTTATAGTTCTCTTAAACTTTTACCATATACCATAATATGCTTTTGGGTACTTATTAATAGCGGAGATTTACTTGCTCAACGTGGGTACGCTTTAAAGACTAGCAGTATTGACACTAGTCTGTTAGGGTTTATAGTATCGTTTAGGGCTCTTTACCGCTATTTTAAGGCGTTCCTCTAGATTCGTAAAGCTTTTGATTTCTAGCATAAGGATATTATATGTTCGGCTAAGTAGGGCGTATATTCGTTCAACTTTTTTAATGCTTTAATGAGTCTTTACAAACATCTGTTTGTATTATATATCCCTTATTTTGGAATTTTCCATGAATTTCGCCGCCGTAAAGTTAATATCTGTATCATAGAATATAACGTTGCATAAACCTAAGTACGTGTTAATTTGAAATATTCTTAGTATTTTCTACGTATCTTTCACCGCAAGATACTTTAAATACTTGGGTTAATAAAAAAGTTTAAAGAGTTACCGACGTAAGAAACGAGTGTATTATTTAAATAAAACACATTAATAAAAACCTTGTAATTGAAGTTTTTATCGTCTTTTAATATGACCTTCAATCTTTAAAGGGTTTAGATATATGTTTAGTAATAGCAATGAAGCTTTTAGACAGTTTTTACGGCAAAGTGATTTACATTTTTATTCCTTACGGACTTTACGATTTTATATAACTTATTAATTTTTGAGTAGTTGAAATCTCGATATAATTGGCGTAATTCCGGTCCATTTTGGCTCAATACCATTATTTTAAGGCTTTGAAGATAAATCCATTAGTGTCTGTACTTAAAGGTAAGAGGAAACCTTTAAACGTTTTTAACCAGTTTGTTTTCGTTGACGTTGACGTTGACGCCGAGGGTTTTTATGTTCTTGCAATAAAAATTGAAAAGAGAAATGAACTTAAGGATGTGAAACGCAAGTAATCTTATCATAGTATTAATTATGAATATCCCTAATAATAACAGTCGTTCTTCTGGTTGAATGAAAACTTTAACCTTGTTTATATTGTAACAATTGATTCCAATAGCCATAATACTTTAACTTCGTAATATTCATTATTTCGAATAGCCTTTTATCAAGTAATTTTCACACCTATATTTGTCATAATACCTTAAAACGTGTAGTCTACGTAACGATCGAGAAAATTAAAGGTATATGAGGTGTCGGGAGTTCAATTAAAATAAAGGTATAGGTTCTTACTGCCTAAACGGTATAGGATAGCGTAGTCAGCTAGTTACCAAGTCGCGTGAAAAAAAATATCTTAATACCATTTAATCTGTTCAAAGGCATTATCACCGTTAATTAACTCGTTGCCCTCGAAATTTGCCAATTGATTCAGTTAAATTTATTTCCAAGGAGTAAGGAATCGAATATAATAAATTACCTCTCTATTATTTCGTTTGACCGGAGGGTTTGGAGTTAACCAATAGTTATATTTACCACATATTTAACATTTTCTACCATTATTACAACGATAATACTTACGGCTAATAGGTTCGTTTAAATCTTAATCCTATCAACGCCAACGTGGATACTACCTTTTGTTTATAATAAATAAGCCAGACCTTATGAATTAAAGACGTTTGTAACCATACTTACAGTCGACGTAATTCACTACCGCAAAGTTTTTTCCACTTACATTAAAAAGGTTGCCGGATTAAAGGTACATACTAAAAAAGTTTTGTATACGCGCTATTATAATATCAAATGAAAAATGTAATCAAATAAAAAAGCGTTTAAAAGCGGCATCTGGATGTTATAAGGCGTATTTAAACTCGGTAACGCTCATAATTACTACCTGTACCTTCTCGTAAAATATAACTTCTCTAATATAGGCCTTCGCCATTACTTTACACAACATTGACTTATTAATTATTTATTTAAGTATAATAATTAGTATTCAATCCTTTTTCTTTTTGATTATTATTGTTTTATAACCCGTTGTAACCCAAATTGTATATTATTACGTTATGTGGAAATCGTATCGAAAATAGCCATTTATATCGTAACAAATATTTCGAAACATAATTACTTAGGTGAGAAAAGTTAGGTAGTAATCCCTAACGTACCCTATAAGGATTCCGGGAAACAGTATATAAAAACTAGATGAGGAAACCTTTATCCCTTTATAAAAAATTCAAAAGAGTATTATCTTCGTGTTAAGGGGGTTATAAAACTTCCCATTATACTTCTTTACATCGCTCCAGATCTTGGCGAAGTCCGTAAGGAGCTTATAGTTAATATTAACCATTATGATAGGTCTTAAGAGCAAGTTAAGATAATTCTCTTAATCTTTATTAGTAATTGTTTACAATTTAAGCTTTAGACCCTCCGAGGTACAGAATTAAGATTAATTCCCGGTCGCATAGCTTGAGTGGTAAAGTCCTATAGTAAAACCTATGATAGGCTTTCGTGTATAGGCAAATATGCTATAGAAAAGTTTTTAAGGGATTTGGCGATTAAAAGGATAAGAGTTAATAAGGACCTAAAGGTTTTAAAAGATTTGATGACCTTGTTCAATTTACTGGTATAAAGAGTTAACGTCAATTCCTTTAGCCGCGTGAACAGCCGTTATTTTACATTCACTAACGATATTGGAAGCGTACTCTACGTTATTATATGGAGGTGTTAAGCTGTAGAACAAATGAATAGGTTTATTATCGCCAATATGCAAAATGGCTTAACTTAGCTAAAATTAAAGAGGAAGTTCCCTAAATCACGTATGATGGCAATAAAGGTTTTTAACGCTTTTTACTTTTGCTTTGAGGGTTTAAGAAATAGAATCTTAGGACGGGTCCTTTCGTTAAACTAATTTCAAAAAGGTTTTAGTCAATCCTAACGACGTTTCATCCAAAATATAGATATCAAAGCGAGTAACTTACTTTTAGAACTTAGTCTCAACGGTACAATAGAATTTTTTTACATGTTAAAAGTCTTATCATTGAAGGATTTACAAATATATTAAAAAATACGGGCGCCGCATCCGTACCTTTCGCTAGGATCTGCGTCGAAGATATACTAACAGACGTAATTGGTTGGATGTGCCTAAGTCGATATTTCGTTGAAATCTGTAATTCAGAGTTTTTCGTTATAATGGTTGGCTAAAATAGTTCCAAAGGCTTCGACTACCCTTATGTAGTTTTAACTGAATGATATTTTGAAGTTTTAGCTTGTAGAGAACGTGTAGAGCGTATAGGACGAAGGATTTGGTAATATTATGGGTAAGGGACTTTGTGTTTTGGTGTAAAGTCGCGTAAAAACTTGGGAATTTGGCGTTAGGTCGTGCAACGTAGCTTTTTTAACGTAACTTGGTATTTTTATCTAAAGAAGCGGTTTTAACGATTCAGTTGGCATAAGGGAAGTAAAAGGAGTAATTGGAGGGAAAATATTAGAATGAAATATAAGGTTGAATGTCGTTGTTAGTAATAGAAGTTAAAAGTTATTTATTATTTAGCTGTGGGACTAAGTCGTTTGTTCAATTGCTGAATTTAAATACATTTAATACATTGTTTCAATACCTTCAAAAAGATTTTTAATGCTTTTTAATGCCTTCGATAACGATACCATCGTTACCTTTAAGCTGTCGCCATACCAACTCAACCTAAAAGTCTTTTTTAGTTATTTCCGTAAAAACGGACGTAGTAGTAAAGGCTCTTCGCACGAATCATTCCTTTACCTTAGTCTTTGATAAAACGTAACTAGAATGTAGCTACTTCTTTTACTTAGATTGTCTGTGCTTATCCTAATAAGAACTAATTAGTATTAGTAGGGCTTTGAATGTTATAACGTTATCAATTCGATTGGTCGAATTAACTATAATATTATGTGGTCAAATGGTAGATGTATTATTTTAGGTTTGGCAAACTGTTAACCGGACTCTACAGTAATTTGTATGACCAATTTCTTGGCCCATGATCTAGTGAGATATATGGTGTACTGTATTAAACTTACACCCAATTCAATAAGTCCTGAAGAAACAGTACACTTAACTAGTAATTAATATAACTAACTTAATGTAATACAGGTAGTATTATTCCAATATTTATCACGTAAATCACTTATTAAATACCTTGTATATATCGTCCAAAATGTTAGTTTAATACTACACAACTACCGAAAGGTAAAACACGGCTTCCGATTCTACCTCTAAAGTAACCTAATCCCTACGTACGAGTTAGCATTTATATTCTTCGACCCGTTTTATACTATTTAGAAAGACAAGAGGAGCTCTATCTAATAGCATCTTTTACACAAGGCCTAGAACACTATATTGAAAAGTAATAGTTTAGTTATTAAAGTAAATTATATAATCCTTCATTTAGTAAGTCTTATGTTCTAATTTTAAACCGGCCTTTAAAAGTTTACTTTTTTCGAATACGGAAAACAACGTGGCATATAACCTTAACGTATTATCCGTTGATATAACCTTTAGTATAAAGCTTAAAAAATGGGCCTTGAAAACCAATAGGTATAGGTTGAAAATCGAGCTAACTATTTCAAACCAGTTTTTATAATACCTTTAATAAGTAAAACATCAGTATAAACTAACCTTAGCCAAACTGTAAAAAGGTTGTATAATACGTAAAATTAGTTTAATAAGTGGTGTTTTTTAAAATCTATAGGTATATTGACGTAAATACATTGTTTTAACAACTTCTCTGATTTTATATAAACTTACGTAATATTACGAAATTTGATGGATAGGTTATACAGGGTATTAAAAATATTGTAATCGTAAAGACTAAACCGTAATTTATCCATTTTAATGTAGGCGATTAGTTTATAATATCCTTTTTGCTGTCGTTGTTACACCTCTTTACAATGAAGCGAGTATTTTGGTATAGACTTTCGATTTTATCTTTAACTTCATCTATAAGGCGTGTATGAAAATTTCGGTGAGTACCGTAAATTATTAAGTTGAACTTTTAAAAGTGTACTTTAATTCATTCGATTTGGGCGAAGATTGACGTTTAGGTAAAATATTCGAAAGTGGCGTTTAAAGTAATAATAATACCTTAGCGATAAAGTCTTCCGTTAAGCTTACGGTTTGCTATCTTCTTTTAAGTAATAAAGGAATTCACAGCAAAGGTATTAAGGCGTCTTTTATTTTTAGAGTCAAATAGGCGGTCTCAGCAGCGAGATACTGGTAGTATTGATATAAATGAGCCGTTTTCGCGTAGTAGTAACGGTTCGAAAGTTCTATTTGGGGGGTATACTTCATTTAGAGGCAACTTGTATCCGTTATCGTAAAGATAGATTTACCGGTAACGTGAGTCGGATTACGATTCCGGGCTATTATTTTTAATTTATTTGTTTTTATACTTTTTTATCATAATTCAGAGAAATAAACTTATATAATTTGGTAAATTATAAAGTATATTATAGCCTTCAAATCTGTTAATATTTCAAAGCCTAATTCATACGTTCTTCATTCTATAAACTAGAATATTGGATTATAATAGATGGTTCAAAACACTGATCTTACGTATGCTGTTTCTTATCATTAACGTTTTTAAAAATATCGTTTTTAATATATAGGAAACGTAATAATACCGTAACTATTATTATAGTATTCGTTTTTTATATCTTGATTGATTATAAGGTAAAGACTATATAAATCATCGGGTAAATATCAAAAATAAAAAGCGTAAAGATTAGATTACTCGAACCAAATGTATTATTAATAGCGTTAACGATATTTATAGGATAGATTCCTTAAAACTTATACCCTTTAACTCTTTAAATAATATCGTATACGCCTTTTTATACGGTCTATAATACCGTTTATATTCTTTAATACCCTATAATACTTCTACTAGTATTTCTTTATATTCGTTTCCAGCTATCGTAACTTTTGTTCATCACTTAATAGAGTCAAAATTTATCCCGAAGTCGTAAATAATCCAGTTCAAATGCCCTAAATAAACTTTTATCTAATTATTAACCAAAACTTCCAAGTAATATTCAAGGAAATCGCTTCGTATAAATTTCGTAGCTTGGAATAATATTATTAGGTTTATGGTGTGAAATATTGGCTAGCTGTCACGGTATATTACATCTGAAATTACGTTGAAATTGAATTTCTATCGTTTCAAAAACGGAATTTAATCGTCTGTAAAGTTTTTAAATATAATTGGAACGTATAACGGAATTTTTATATACCTTCAAACGTTATTTTCGTTTAAATCCGTGTAACGCGCAAAGTAAAATTATCGTAAAAGGCGTTTTGTAACCGGATATCCGAATTGAAGATGTAAGATCCATAATTTTTATTACGTTAAATAAATGGCTTCAATTGTATATATTTCGGGGAAAATCTAAAAGTAGCCGAATTTAACTCAAAACAATACGAATACAGTATTTGAAACGTGGATAAGTTAATTAATAGAATTCTAAATTTCGATTTCAAACTTATTATATTAGCTAACAACAGTAGCAATAGATTTTTCGAGCTAATTACCTAAAAATCAACTGGTTCGAATCGCGTGTTTATAAAGACTATGCTAAACGAAGACGTTTTGACTTTGTCGATAAGAACTTTTCGATATTCCCTAATACGGTAGAGCTAAAATTTCGGAAATTTCGCCGTGATTTCTTTGTATTATCGCTTTCCAACCGTTAAGACTTAGGTCGCGCCGGTATTAGGTATAATTCCGAAAAACCGGTTACTGTACCTGTTTAATATCGTAATTAATACAATAGATAGGACTTTAATACGCCGCTTACGTAATCTAGGCCCATACTATACAAGATGAAAGCGTTTTACAAGTATATGAAAATACGTTAGGCGGTTTCGTTATTTTATGCTATAAGATAAGTATTATTACGTTTAAAGTATTTTTTCCCGGAGGTGTATTCGTAGCGGTAATTATTAAACTCGTTTTTTATGGCTTCGTATTCGACTACATATATTAAAATTTTTATTTTAGCTTAGATTTTATGTGGGTGATTGGCCTAAAATTCTCGTTTAATGCGAATCGATTTGTATACTAGGTGGTTAGTAAATTGATAGCTGATTTTACTGTATCTTATATGGCGTTTTTAAAATCCCGTAAATCTTCGTATTCTTTTTAAGAGGTATTTTTGTAAACGATATAAGTTTCGTTTTTGATCGTAGAATCGCTTTTCGTAATAGTCACTTTAGCCTTTATTTCAAAGCCCCCTCCCCTATATCAATTTTTATAAAATTCGTATAAAAGCCTCTTATTTTTACTTTAATATAACTTCAATATTTAATCTAAAACGTAGTGAATTATTTCGGCGAAGTTTAACTTAGTAATTTGGGCTTCACCTCTAGTTTTATCGGTTTTAAATATTAATTTAAGGCTAGCTTATAAGCGTATAAAGGTTTTGAACGATATTTTAAAACTCGTACAAAAAGACCTTCAATTCTTTTCGAGTTCAAATAGTATAAGGTCGAAATTTCGGATCCCGTGATATTCTTTTATCACTGCTTGAATAAACAGTTTATCTACTTTGTATTCTGGTCCAATAGCCGCCTCATATTCTCAAAACTTCGTTAATAAGCTAATGAACACTTTTCAAATGTTTTTATTAGAGTTTTGACATTTTTTTCCCACGGATTTCTATATAGTACAATTTCAGTCTCTACTGTAAAGTTCGTAATTAATTTATATATCGAAATATAATTTAAAGCGGTGATAATACTTTATCAATGTATTTCATTATATCAGGTTGTATGTATTTGAATCTTTGACTTAGTCCGACAATATGTCGGATAAAATACCATGGAATTATGACTGTTTAATATTTAGCATTTTACACGTATTTAATATCGCATGTATTTTATTACTGAATACGTCTTATAAATCGCCGTTGTATTTCTAGTTTTTATTTTAAAGCCTGACAAAATTCGTAGGTTTTATTCAATCACCATTATTAATAGGGAAACGGTACGGTGATAGGTTAAAGTAAGAACTGTAGTTAATAGGTATTGGTTTGTGTGATACGTATTAACGGTTTATGTAGTTTTCATTATATTCGAACAGGTTGTTTTCTTTATCTGGGCCACTTCTATCGTAATTGAGCTTGTAATGAACGATATTCATAATGCGGTTTTCTTTTTGTTTTTATTTAAAACTATGTTTCGGGAAGGGTTCGTATTTAACTTGTGTTGTAAATAATCTTTACGGTACTTCCTCTTTTTACATCGATTCTCCCAGCTTTATTTCCACTTTGCGGCTGGAATTTAGCCTTGTTAATTATATTTTTCTTCGATTTACAAAGGCTTTTCTTGCTACCGATCTTTTTTTTAAGCAGGCGATCCTCATGCTTTTTTTTAACCAATATTCTTTTAGAAACTTTATTTTCATTACTTTTTCCTATGTCAACTTCGGTATTTATATGAATTGGGTTGTTACCAACAGCGCTTTAGAAAACAGCTATTATTTCCACCGGTCGTATTAATACCTTTACTTTAAAGGTGTTTTCATAATATTCTAGTAATCGTACCATCGACCACACGCTATATATATAGCGTCTAGTTTTCAAATTCCTATCTAAAATTACCGAATACTTCGTGCTATTCAATATCGCCCTTATAATTGTTTAAGATTACATTAATAACATACGTATTTTCCGCAAAAGAGTTTAAATCCTATTCGAATACCTTCATTCTATCATCACATAGGCTAAGGTCCACATACTTTGAAATATTACTACGAAACAACTTATTCATAAATATATAATTTATATATAATTTAACCTTTGCCAGGTTTATTATTTGCGAATCCATCATTATAGGCTGATAATGTATATTAAAACGATTGGTAAAGGGGTTTTTACGTATACCTGAAATGTTAGAGCGGTGTAAATGTCTATTTCACGTAGTCAACCGGATTCGGGTACTTTGGGTTACAATATTGCAATAACCAAAATAAAAACCGCATTTAATAAAACCGTAATACAAATAAGGTATAGTAAAATGGTTAAATTACCGATTTAACGTTTAATAGTATAATTCAAAATGACCTAGAGCGCAAATAAGTAGTAATTATGGGCTAGTAAAACGTTTTGAATTAGTTTATTTAATGCTTTCAAAGCGTTATATTAATTAAAATGCGGGAAAATTTACACGTTACGAATAATTAAGTTGAAAAGAGAAAATAATAGAAATCTAGAGAGTTGAATGAAGCAAATAGGAAAGAGAAGTGAAAAAGTGTGTATATAATCCAGTGTATAATACTTGATTCGTATTTGGTAAGCAATGCGAATATCGTATTATAGCCGTTTTTAATATTTGTAAGCGTTTTGGGAATTATATTGTAACTGATTTTGGTTTCATAAACGGTTTGAATATTGCGTTTCAATCGCCTTAAAATTTAGTAAGCGGTTTGGATATTACGTTAAGGTTGGACGGGTTTTAATAAAGGGTTTCGAATCTTGGGAGTTTTACCTCGTATAACCTTCATACGTAACACAAAGCTTTTTAACAAGTGCCGAGGCATGTTTAAAATATTATATCGAGTTAACGGTTAATGAAACGAGGCTTTTAGTAAATAGAGAATTTACTGGTTGATAATATCGTATTAAAGAGGCTCTTTTTAAAGTTATTTCAGATTTATAATCTCATTACGCTTCGGGTTTTAAGAGCGCTCTCGCATAATTTTATACCCACGTATAGGTTTTAAAACTGTAATATTAAAGAACCGATAATTGGTATTGTTATAGCATTGCGTTATAGGTATTCAACTTCAGTTTATCCCTTTTTTCCTAAGTTATATTTATAGTCGACCTAATCAACTACTAATTAGTATCGGTATGGTTTCTGTGTTTTACGAATACGTTAAAAATTAAACGAATAATTGGAAAAATTGGTATTATAGAAAGAGGAAATATAGATAAGTTATTAAAAAACTAGCATTTATAGAGTATGTGCTTTAGGTAAGAGGTTATAAAACTATTATCCAAACAGTGACACTTTACCGTAAATTTTTCAAATGCCATTTTCAGGAAATGGCACGTTATTCTACACTTTTAAAATGCAACTTCCAGGTAGTGGAACGCTATTATTCACTTGGCAGGAATGCACCTTACAGAGTGGTACGTTACCGTGTATTTCTGTAAGTGTGTATTCCACATCGCGGATATTTACTAACTATAGGGATATATATATATCCATAGAAAAAAATTAATGAATAAATAAATAGCAATGAGATCAGCGGCGTAAAACGATAATACGAATCGTGCGTACTAATACCTACTAATTACGATTTACAACACAAGTTTCTACCACATCGTTTACCAAATAATATAAGTAACGTGATAAAATTATCTAACTTGACCAAATGATGGAATGAGGAAAACAACTATAATAATAAATAATATAACGTCTTTTATTATAAAATACGTATAATATTAAATACTCATGAAATATTGGATATTCAATCATTATAGGCTTATATTATTTTACTCGATACATTATTTACAAAAGCTAAAAAGAAGCATAGTTATTTTTTGTCGTAGGTAGACACATTTAAGATGTTATCTAATAGTTTATAGAATATATTTATACGTAAATTCCCTACGAGTTTCATGAGAAGGATAAATCAGATACTTCTTGTTTAATCGTATGAAATAAGCGTAAACAAGCCAATGAAAATTATAAAAAGTATTTACCGCTTTATTGAAGAAGTGTGGAAAGTGTTAGGCGGCCTTTCAACGGTAATATAAGGGAGATAAATCATTTGTTGAAGCAATTACAAAAGCTTATCGCGGAAACTCAGATTTCGACTTTATGCTATTTACATAGGAAATAGATTCGGGTACTTTTTTCCAAATCATTTGATATATTATTTAAAACGGTTATACACCTATAAGCTAGCCTCATATCAATATTTAAAATTGAAAAAATTGAAGGAAGAAACGAAATTAATAAAGTAAACCTCGTCGAAATAATTTACTACGTTTTAGACCGTTAAGTTGAAATGTATCCGATATGATATTGACGATCTAAATATGATTATAAAAACGGAAAATTTAAAAAGGGGAGTCCCAGCAATCGAGGATTAAGTAGTTATTAGCAAGGAAGACCCTATAACTAAGTACCGTACCTACCTCGTATAAATCAATAGCTACAGAGAAATATATAGAGTTTGAAAGGTTTTTAGAAACTCTATATTATATACGATAAAGTCGGTTATAAATTAACTAATTATTCTATGTACTAATCAATCTGGACTAAAAAGGTTTTATGTACCGATTATCTATTTAAGGACTAAATTGAAGTTAACTTTACAATATACGTAACCAATTATAAAAACGTAAGAGAGGATTTTGACCTTTACCCTTACGAGTAAACTTTTTAAAAGGATAATTTTATGTGATAGAAGACTTACATAGTAGCCTATGTTAAGGAAATCGACCTACTAATTTTGAAAAGCTAATGAAATATCTTATTTTTATATAATATAGGTTTAGAATAGGATAATCAAGTGGTAAACGTTTATATGACGTTTTGATTTACGCTCTTTAATAAATATAGGAACAGATCCCAGGTCATTATATTGAACACCGATGAAACTGAAACTTCGAACGCCGAAAAACAATAATTCGAAGCATTTGAAGCGAAACTATGGAAATTTAAACTCAACTACATAGGAAAGTACCAATCAATTTTATTGGGAAAAGTAAAACCGTTCTTATTCGGTATAATTGTTTTAAATATACGATTTAGCCCGGTTAAATTATATATGATAGATTTTGAAATACCAATTTTACTATCTTTGGATAATATGAATAAGTTGTAAATTAAAGTTAGAAATACGACTACTTAACTCGTATGAATCTCTGATAAAGTATTTGTACCGTTTCGTTTAAAGTTTAAATACCAGTGGTTTTTCATCGAAGCGCGTAATATTAACTCTATTTATCTAATGAAGATAAAAATACGGATATTATATCACCAATTCAGGTACTTCGTTATGGAGAATATTTTACGGTTACTTTACACTGGTAAGTATATAAATAAAAGAAATGAAGTATTCAAAGCTATGAAGAAGTTTTCTTACGAGTATTAAATATACTCGTAAAGCTCACGATGATTAAAATTCCGGCTTTAGAACTTTATTAACTTGAATTTCCCGGTATTTATGAAAATAATATATTTTTTTGGATTCATATTTTTATATGTAGTTAACCTAGCATTATCATTCCCGGTAGCGAAATTTACGCGCAACGCTTTTGTTACGGATTATTGGGATATTTGAGTTCATTGCTGTATATAGGTTTACTTAAGACTTTCAAACTGGATATTTTACGATACCAATATAGCTTATCACTTGAGAAAATAGTATGGCAACGCCAGGATTACCTGTAGTACATATAAGTAAATACCGGAAAACGTATTACAGGGTATTTGAAAGTGTAATCGGTATAATAAACCGTTTAAATAAGTGAAGGTAATACTTTCGAAAGAATTGAGATATATCAGTAATAAGGAATAAATACTGTAATCATAATTTAACGCCATAAATGATATTTCGAGCTCTTATAATATAATTCCGACGTTTTTTAGTTTTGTTAATTACCCCATAATTTATATAATTTCAATATCTTAGTCAGTCACGACATAAAGAGCAAATACTATAGCGAAATGTATGGTAACATTATGTTTCTAAAAGGCGATAAATAATAATTAGCGAGAATTATTTACATGAAACGGCCCTCTCCAAACTAAAGTTTTAAAGATATTATTATAATTCAAAATAGTAGTTTGGAAAACGTAAAATGAATTGATTGGCCCTTGGGGAAAAAAACGGTTTTCGTATTATAATATACGTGTAAACATACCTAATAGCATAATTTCATTTTCGTAAACGATAATTCGAAAATAAAAATTAGAATGGGATAATAACAGTTAGAAAACGAAATTCAAATAGTGATACTAACCAAACTACTAGTATAACTATGAACCTAAACCGCCTTGCGATTTCACATTCCCCTTGGATAACATTTTATAACCTTTACCATTATACGAAACCGGCCCACCTATACTAACAGATATAGTAATATGTTGCTGGGGTCATCCACTAAACTTAAAGTATAAAAGACGCTTTAAAGCCTTTTTTTTTCTCGAATTCCTTCATTACCTAAAATGGGAAGTCGAATTATAAGTTAAATTTAAAGATTTGTCAAAGTATTATTACTACCTCAAGTACCCTGATTTAATAGGTTACCCATACGGAAGTCACAATTATAATCGAATCAGGTGTTTTTCGCTTTAAAATATTTGATCTTACGATTTACGAAGTTTATAAAAACATTTCAAACCGCTTCGTATACGAGGTAGAAGATAACACCGGAAAGCTTTATAAAAAAAGCCGTTATATAGTTATGGGTTAGGATACCGCTGGTAAAAAAGTTATTATAACCTAATTAATTTTTTTTATAACGGGCGAGCTATCGTTTAATTTTGGAGTTTACCGCTTCCCTGAACTCCCCTTATAGCGTTTATATTATACTTCGTAATATTACCTAGTTGTAAATATAGTCGAATGAATATCTTGAACGGATTATTTTCAACTATATATATGTGGATTTCCGAAAATAAATTTCGAACGGAACTATTTTATGTATTTTCAAACTACTTTAATAACTCGTTAAATTTATGTTATATTAGTATAATAACTATGGAAAGCATTATAAGGAGAGGTTCAAAATAATTAACTTAACCTTTAACTTGTATATATTTGGTTTAACGTAACTTTTTAAAGGCTGTACACTTATATATATGCGGACGGATGATATATAACGTTTTACAATACCCAGATTTCCGTTACAAACGGTAAAGAGCTTTTTAGGGCCGTTTTGGAGGCGAAACCTAAATTATACAAATTAGAGGATAATAAAATTGATTTTTCCGGTGTAAAAATTACGTTTTGAAATGATATTTTGAACCTCGTTTAAAATAGGTAATTAAATAAAGTTGCCCTAATTAACTTAACGAGTACCAAACGAGTTAATAAATACAAATACCAATTAATACATATCGCTTAATCATTTCAATAATATAGCCGAAAGCGATATTAATCTTTACAGTTATTACGTAATACTAAACCGAACTTCGTATAACGTATATAAATCGTTTAATAAGCGCTTTACGTAGCAAATAAACAATGTAAATGGTGGACTACGATTTATATCGTTGGATAAACGTATTGTAAAATTTTCATTTTTACTAACAGATCCCCTATTAATAATACCGACTAAAACTCGTAAATAAGATTCGTTTTTATCACTATTAATGAAACACTCGTTCGAAACGAATTAAACCATTAAGAACTTTATTTATTGAAGCTTAACAAAATATAATAGGATTATACAGAGAGTTTTAGCTTCGGAAATTTACCGTAGAATTGAAGAATTCGACTTTAAAGTTACTATAATGATAGTAGTCCGGATAGTTATTTTGATCTGTAGTTTAAAACTATCAATAAGGTTCCTATTATACCTGATACATTAAAATAGTAATCGTAAAGATCAATGTTTATATTAAATTAGTAATAAAATGAATAGGTAGAAGAAGAGATATGCAGAGAGTATACGCCTTAGATAAGAGATTACAAGCTCTTACACAAGGCGAAGAAATCTACCATACTCTATTAGAACATCTCTTCTAGGTCGCGCCACGCATGATACACTGTAAAAGCACATCTCATAACGTAACACCTTATCATACACTCTATAAAAGTACAACCTACAACGTAACACGTTATCATACACTTTTCAGGGGAACAACTAACAATGTAAAACACTGCTATATAACCTATAAAGTATTTATTACGTATATGAACAATATCCACATAAACAATCCTTTCTTCTTTCTTTATTCGGCCCGTACATATAGTTCAATAATGATAATATAATTATAATACAGTTTTCATTCATAATTTAATAGTAATGATATAATTTGAATTAAGTTTACATCCATAATATAATCATAATAATAAAGTTAACTTAAGTTTCGAATTATCGTTTTAGTAATATAACTTATTGTTTAGTTGGTTATAATAATTTTATATAGTATTAGTCTGGGCAAAACGCTTTTTTCTTTTTTTTCTGTTAGTGAGTTAGAAGCATTGCAGTTCCAGTTAAATAACCTTATGAATTACATCATTAATAGTAGAGGTAGTTACAATAAGTGTCACCTTAGTTACGAATACGCAATCCAAAGCGTTTTACATGGGCAGGAAAAGCTTTAATACACATTTCTCAGCGCTTTACTTCGGTAGTTACGCTTCCAATACGACACTTGGAGCAACTTACGTTAATAAAAAAGGCTTTAAGTCGTTTGCAAAAATGGTTTTATTTCGTAAAAACCTTTTTAACTCAATATCCAAAACGCTTTTCCATTTATAAAAGTTGTGTATCGATAAGAGAATACGGTTTTTCTTCTTTTTAAAGTTAACTAATATATAACGAATTTAACCCTTTCTCTTTTTAAAGTCAAGTAACCTATAATACCACTGAACGTTTTCCCTTATAAATCCGAACTCTAAAATACTCTTTGGACCTATCTTTTTCTTTCATGAACAGACTAAACGTTGTATCCGGCTCTTTTTTTCGGTATGCACGCGTCCTTACCGGCTTTTCCCCCTCCCGAATCATAATATTAATTCATTATTGAAACCCTTTTTCTTTTTAAGCCCGCGTATTGAACGTAACGTTTAATTTGTTATTTACTTATATTTATAACATGGATAATACTCGTAAATTATTATCCTTTTAAAAATTAATTTATTTTAGCAATAAGTAAATCATTTAGATTAAGTCTAGGTTCGGTTTATATATCCGAAATTTTCTCCTTTTAAGGCTAAGTGAATTACGTACCTGTTCTTTTTTTTAAAATGTATTGTTAATTATTGTATTTCCCGTCTTCCTTATCCTCATATTAAGTAGGTGATTATATACCGGGCCTGTTATTCTATTAAAGCTACAGCCTAAACTATGTATCTAAAACCTCTTTTTGTTGTATTTACGCGTCGAAACGTTATCGCGTCCCTTACTTTCCTTAAAGTTGAACTACTTATTACGTATCCGACTCTTTCTCCTTCTATATAAATGGTATTCATTATAACCTTTCCTTATCTTAAATCCGTAAGTATTAAATAGTATCTAACCATTTTTTCCCCTGAAAGTCGCGCGCCGAAAAAAATATACAAGACTTTTAAGTTGGAAGCGTGGCCTAAAAGACGTATCCGGCCATTATTTTCTATTAAAGGCGCGGCTTGGGTAATATATCCGGCCCGTTCTTCACTTTTAAATATGTCTAGGGTAATATATCCGACCTTGTCTCTTCTTTAAGCCCTTCCCTCCTTTAAAGACGAGGCTAAGATAATATATCCGGTTCTTCCTCCCCTTAAAGATAGCTGGCAGACATAGTTTTTAGGGTTTCCTCCTTTTAAAGTTGCTGTTTAAATAGTATTATTAGTTTTGCATTTTTTAATTCACTGAATATCGTTAACCAGTTGATTTTTACGCTTTATTAGTAAAAAACCCTTTAAAAAGATCGTATATATTACATCTTAGTCTTTCCTGTCAAGTCAATTCGTAAACCTTGAAATATAAAAGAAGGCCTTCGTAGAACAGCTGTTTCTTCCTGTTAAAATATTAATGCTTCTACTTTGTGAGCATCTCTGTAATATCTTATATATTAAAGGATACACCGTATATGAAATTCCTAGCATACAGTCTGCTAAATAACTTTAAAAATAGTTAAGTGAATTAAAAACCGCACTTTCTATATTCCGATACTTAAAAATAACGGGTATAATATATATATATTAATTTAAAGGGTACCGATTCGCTACTAACCCCTTCAATTCCTTTTCTTATAAATTTAGTTTCACAAAGTTTAAAACTTTTTTTCGAACCCCTTTATATCAAATTTTTTTTTATATCCGCTCATTACAACTAGGGACTATTTGTATTAAGGTATAATTACAAGAAATAAGAAAGGATCGAATCGTTGTAAAAGTCAAATACAAATGGCGAAAAATATTATAAGACGCATGAAGGGTTAATTTAAATACTAATAGGTTATCCAAAGAGATGTGAAAAATAAATTCGAATAGTAATAATATATTAAAAGCGGTGTGAAAGTTTCCTTTCACCGTGTTTTTAGAATCCTAACGGTATAAATATAAAAATAATGTGATGGTTGTGAATCGAATATACTTGGGATTATATAGATAAAAAGAGTTTAAAAATAAAATTGTTTTAACTCGTCGTTCTAAATAAAGCGTTTCAAGCTTATTAGTATAAATGAAATCTAAATTAAATTAAAATGAAGTGTAGCCCCAAGTTAATTACTCGTTCAAAATTAGCCTTTCTAGTGCTTTACAAGAGTTACACTAGCTAAGGAATCAGTAAATCCAAACGTCGTAAGTAACGAATTCAAATAATGAAGCGAACGTAAAAAGAGGGATAGGGTAGTGGTATCGGGGGGGCAAAACCTGGAAGAGTGTATGTATATACGTAAAAAGTAAAGTAATGTGTAATAGGTGCTTCGTATATTGTATTTCGTTCGTAGTATCATTTGGTAACTGGTTTGGGAATTACTTTTCAAACATAAAAAAGGTTTGGAGCCGTATTAAAATTTATTTCGTAGCCTTTTACAAGGTTTAGAAATGCTTTCAATATTACCTTTTAGCCGTTTTAAAAATGTATAAGGAGTTTAGATGCTGTATTTAAATTGGATAGATCCTAACGAAGGGTTCGGAAACTTCATTATTTACGTGGAAAATACGGAATAGTAAGCTTTCCATAAAATAATCAGATACATGAAAACGTCAATTGAATCAATAATAACATAATAAGGGTTTTATTAATCAAAAGGTACTAACAGAATCAATGATCTCGTATTAAAATGATTTTTCTTACATTTACTTCGCTTTTATAATCTCTTTATAATTCCGTGTAATTCGTACAAGGTATAGTGGTTAATTACCGATAGTTAAAACCATTATAGTATCTTATTAAAGGTATTTAACTAAACTTATTTCTCTTTTTCTAAGCTTCTTTTATACTACCGTGTCGATTACTAATAAATATCTCTAAGGTATCTAATATATTAGATACGTTCAAAGAGTAATCGTAACAATTGGTATTTATATTAAAGCAGTATTAAGATGAATAAACAGTAGATACGGCATCCAAAAAATGTATACCTTAGGCAAAAGTTTATAAGAATTCACCCAAAACGTAGCACTTGATCATACATTTTGCCAACGTCTATTCTAAGCCGCGCCACCTATCATAGATCCTAGAAGAGTGCATGTTATAGTATGACACGTTATTATACACCGTGAAAGAGTGTTACCTGTGGCGAAACAAGTTATTATGCACTTTGTAGGAGTGTACCATATAACGGAATATACAGTCATATGACCTGTAAAGCGGCCTAAACGTACATTAACTCCAGTAATATAAATTAATATTTATAAAAACCCACTTTTTTGTGTTTCAGAT
>JASMMZ010000001.1:3772537-4234345 GCA_038502455.1 Anisogramma anomala | reverse complement strand
GAAAGCCTTATAATTAATAATATATTCTTATGAAAATCATTCAAGAGCTGCAAAATTAACGAGATAAGATAAATTAAGGGGAGATCGAAACCAATAAATATAACAACAAAAGTCGTCTCGAATATTGTATTAAAAATTCTTGTATGAATGAATACAATTTTCTTCAAAATTGTTAAAAAGACCTTATGACGTTACCTCAGTTGAATTAATTATATCACTTTTGGAATTTTGTCATCAATCTTTGTAAGCGTTAGACATTGCAATGTTGTCGATTCGATTGGTCGAATTAACAGTTGTATTGCGTGGTCAGATGGTAGATGTCTTGTTCTAGGTTTTGCAGACCGCTAGCCGGCCTGCACTGTAATTTGTATGGCCAATTGCTTAGCCCGTACCCTAAAGGAAGTGCAGCGTACTGCACTCGACTTACACCTAATGCGGTAAGTCTCTATAAAGCAATACACTCAACTTGCCGTTTAGTATAGTCAACTTTATTGTAAGTAAAGTTGACATACTTCACTACATGTAATACTATTTCAACATTAGCAGCTTTTTAATTTGTACGCGCACGCCAGTGTAGCTGACCAATCTTTTCTAGTTACCACTGAATTGCCTCCTTATTAACTAGCTAGACCCCTGTTAATTCCAGTTGACTTCCATACTGAATTGCATCCGATTATATATACGATAACCCTATTTGTTTTATCGCTCTAAGGTCTGAGTTTATCAATTACCACAAAAAGTTTTTTCGCCACAGGCCTTTCCAGGCCTTAACTTTAACCGAGTCAGTTAAATAGGTTACTATCATAGATTTTACTTTCCTGGCAGTCTTCTAGTTTTGCCAGCAAATCTTTGTCCGCCCTTACGTGAATTATGCTTTCCAGGTAGCCGATTAACGTAGCTTTCGATACGTAGGGTCAGCTTGTTACTATCCACAAACCTTTCTAAGGCTTTATTTGACGTAGATTTCGTTATAGTATCTGCAGGATTATCTTTGCCATCGTTCAACCGGAACTCCTTAATCTCCCTCCCTTCGAAGAATTTATGGAGTACTATCACGTCAAAATTTAAACACTTTTCTCTGGTGGTTCCAAGCTTTAAAAGGTATTTAAAAAGGCTTTTGAAGTCGGTACAAATTACTACCTAGATAAAAGAAATCCGTAACTACTTAGTAATAAGGTTAAAGATTCTTTATAGTGTTATGCCTACGTTAAAACCTTTTATTATATTATAGACTTTCTATGCCAACTCGTTTCGTATCGTCCTTTTATACTTGATTAAAGACCAGTAAATTAGGTTTTTTATAATGTTTAACTCATTTTCCTACCTATTTTCGTTAACGAAGGTTATTAAAAAACTGATTTGAAAAGATAAATAGGTGTTATTTACAAAAGATCCTTTCATAAAGATTATCAACTAAGCCTTGAAAAGGTCGATTAACACTATATTAATCCCGTAGTTTAGTTTTCGCCTTTGCCACTCCAACATTTTATTGAATCGGTTAAAATATATATCCGTTAGTTTTCGTACTTATGCCGTAATAGATAAATCGTCAAAGGTTTCCGGTTATTAAAAGATAGTAATATAGCTACCCCATATACGTTATTTTAAATAATGTTCAGCCTTAGCTCTATTCGTCTTATAAATTATAGCAAAAATAACGCCCTAGCCATTGTAACTAAAACTTATGCCGGCATTACTACCAAGTATATAAATTAACGATATATTAAAGTGAAGTTGGTTATTTTCTGTTTACATCGTCACCGGCTTGTCATTTTGAAACTTAAAGTCCTTAATCCTTTATTATTTCATTTTTACAAAGCTAACCGTTTCGACGAAATGGGTATCGTTAGTTTGTATCTCCATTGCACCCAAGTCCTCTTTTTATGTTATTAGTAAGTACGGATCGTATATTAAAGACTTTATCGCTAGCTGGAACTCAAAACGCGAATGGTGGGTAAGAAAATAGTAAATACCTATTTTAGCTAATTTATATAGTAATTTAACACACCGTATTACTATTTTTAAAGGGTAAATAACACGTAGCTCTTACGAAAATTTTAGTAGTATAATCTTTTAAAAATCCGTTATTAACTATGTATAAATTTACGTAATACTATGGCTATTAAATGTAAACTTGCCTTTAATATTTACTAGTAAAATTTCTGTTAAGGCAATTACTAAGCGCTAGCTAATCTTTTTAATCGTTAGCAACTACGTGAGTATCCAGTCCTTGCCTTGATTGCCGTATCCTTAAGCGATTAGTCGCGAATTTTCGTACGGCCGCCCCATAGTTTTACCTTTAACTTCGTAGATAATCTTGAACTTAAAAATTGTGATATTCGGATCTTAAAGGTTAAAGTCGGTTTTCGGTATAGATTTTATAACTTTTCGAGTTAATAAGCTGTTAATTTCGATTTTATCGCTGTCTTTTAAAGGTTTGCCGAAAGTGTTAATAATCTCTTATACCTTAAGTTCCATTCTTAAATCTTCATTATCTTTCTTTTTCCTATTTACCTAAATAGTATTATAAATATGGCCTGGTAGATATCTCTTCTCTTTAATTTTTTCCTTTTTTTTAAAAGGTCGCTCGCGCTAACGGCGTTTTATCAGCTTATTAACAGCGGGTAAACAAGGGTTCTATTAACTCGATCGCTTTACTTGAAGTTTTTTATCGTGAGTAACCCTAATTCAAGGTTTAACCTAAGTAATTCGAAATGATACAGGACCGTTAACAATTTTAATAACCACTTTAGAGTTTATGATACTTAATATTTTATATAACCCTTCCTATTTACCTAGCATCTGTCACACAAGGACTTTACTTTACAATGGCAAAGCAAATACATCGATTGTTAAGGGAGCATTCCTAATATTAAGGGCGTTATTAGCTTGGCGGCGTGCTGATCCCCTTATTAGTTCCCTTAAGGCTTTTTTATATGCTGCAATACGTTTTAAATTATTTACCGAAAGCGTAGATTCACTCGTTAGACGTAGGTACGCTTTAAAGATTAGAAGCGTTGGCATTAAGCCTTTAAGGCTTATAATATCGTTTAAATCTTTTACCTCTATTTATATTCGTGCTTTTGTATCCGTCAAGATTCCGATTTTTAGCGTAAGGATATTTTACGCTCGACGAAGTAAGGCTTATACCCTTTCAACTTTACCAGTACATTAATAGGATTTTATGGGTACCTATTTACACTAAATACTTATTATCTTAGTATCTTCCTAAAACTCCGCCGCTATAAAGATGATATTGTTATCGTAAACAATGACATTAGATAGGGTTAGGTACGTGTTAATCTACAATATCTTTAACGTTTTCTATGTATCTTTTATTAACAGAAAATTGAGAAAATTGGCTTCGTAAAAAGAGGTTGCGAAGTGAAAGATATAAAAACTAGGTTTATTATCCTGATAAAACACATTAATAAAGATTTTGTAATTAAAGTCCTTATATTCTTTCAATATGAATTTAAGTCTCCGGGGGGCTGAGGTATACGTTTGGTAATAATGTTATATATCTTTAATAACTTTCAAAGCAAAGTATTTTATATTTTTATTCCTTACGGATTTTAAGACTTGATATAAACTTTTAATAGCTAGATAATTACAACGTCTGTATAATTAACCAATCTCAGAACTTATTAGGTTTAATATCAATAATTACGGGCCTTAGAGATAAAACTATAGGTACTCTCACTTAAGGGCGAGTAGAAACCTTTAGCTATTCTTAAACAACTCGTCTGTGTTAACGTCAAAGTTGACGCCAAAAGTCTTTATATCTTCTAAGTAAAGTAAAAAGGGGTATGTGACTTGAGATATCGACCGTAATCGTTTTTATAATAGTTTAAATTACCGTTATCCCTAGGAAGAATAGTTGTTCATTTGAGCCAAAACTAACTTTAGACGTATTAGTATAGTAACGATCGATTTTGGTAACTATAATTCTTTCCCTCTGTAGTGCCATATACTGCGAATAGCCTTCTATTAAGTATTTTAATGCTTCAATGTCTGGCATAATATTTTAAAATATGTGATTCGCTCAACGATTACGAAAGTTAAAGGTAAATAAGTAATTAGAGGTATGGTCAGGCTAAAGGTAAAGGTTTTTACCACTTAAACGAAATAAAAAGGCACAGTCGACTAATTACATGGCCGCCATACTAGGAATGAATTCTTCGTGCTATTTAAATTACTTAGAAATATTGGCGACGTGAATCGGCTTATTGCCTTTAACCTTTGAGATTTAATTGAAATGATCGGATTTGAAAATAATACGGTATTAAACGTAATATGTTAATTTTTTTGTTATTACGTTCGGAAGGGGGGTGTCGAGTTATCCAATAGCTGAACTAATTGCGAATTTAGTCTTTATTACTACTATTACAACGATAGTATTTACGGTTAACATATTCGTTTAAATCTTATTAAAGTTAACGTAAGTATTACTATTAATCTAAGGCCGAAGTCGATAAGCTAGACCTTAGGCGTTATAGGCGTCCGTACTAACGATCGATGTATTTAACGATCGTAAGGTCTTCTTTATCCACGTTAAAAATGTTGCCGAATTAAAAGTACAAATTAAGCGTGTTCGATATACGTGTTATTGCGTTAATAAATAAGAAATGTAATTAGCTAAAAAAGCCTTTACAAATGGCATTTAGGCGTTATAAAGCGTATTTAAACTCGTTAACACCTGTAACCATTACTTGTACCTATTCGCGAAGTGTAGCTTTGCGAATGTAAGCCTTTCCCATTACTTTTTAACATAACATTAATTTATTAAGCTTTTGGTTAAGGACGGTCATTAGAGATTCCTTCTTTTTTCGTTTAACCATTATTGTAATTTACCATGTAATAACCTCATTTATTTGATATTACGCGAAGTGAATATCGTATTCGAAATGGCTCTTTATACTATCGTAAATCTCGCGAAACGTGGTAACTCTAGTTAAAAAGGTTAGGTAGTAGTCCTTGGCATACCCTATAAGGATTTTGGGAAACAGTAGGTAAAACCCAAAAGAAGGGATCTTTATCTACATTCAGATATTTAAAAAGGTTTTACGATTTCCCGTTATACTTTTTGGTATTATTTAAAATCTTACCGAAATTAAGTATAAGTTTATAATTAATTTTAACCATTTTCAAAAGTTTTGGAGGAAAGTCGCGATAGTTATTTCAGCCTTTAATGGTATGTATTAGTGATTTAAGTCTTAGTAATTTCGAAGTACGATGTTAAAGGTAATTACTAGTCGCTTGACCCGAAACGTAAATTCCTGTAACAAGTCCTATGATAGGTTCGTGCGTATAGGCGAATCTAAAGGGAAGAGGTTTCTAAGGATTTTGGTAATTAAATTGCTAAAGCGCGATAATTACTTAAGGGATTTTAAAGGTTTCACAATCTTAATTAATTCACTAATAAAGGAATTTAATATTAATACCTCTAGTCGCATTGGTGGTAATTTCTTTACGTGCTCTACCGCCACTAAGAGCTTAGTTCGCGTTATTACGTAAAGGAGCTATACTACCAAATAGGTTAATAGTTCCTTATCGCCAGCGCGTAAAGAGGTTTAACTTAACCAAAGGTAGGTGAGGGGTCCTTCAAAACGTATATGTGAGCGTTGAAATCCTTTAATGCTTTTTTTGCCCAAAGGTTTTAAGGATTAGGATCTTAAAGACAGTTTTCATATTAGGCCAGTTTAAAAAAGAGTTTTACGAGTTTTATAGGTATGTTATTAGGAATATAGATGCTACAACGTATAACTTTTTTCTTTTGCTTGACCCTAATCGTACGTTAGATCATCTTTTATATATCAGGAGTTTAGTAATTGAAGAATTCGCGAAAGTTTAGAAAAACGCGGGCGCCTCACCCAAACTCTTTACAGATATCAAACTCGAGAATGTACTAGATAACTTGATTAGTTAGATAAGCTTTATCAAAGGTCTAGTTAACGTTTATAATCCAAAGGTATTCGTCATAAAACTTAGTGAAAACAGTTTTGAGCGTTTTAATTACTTTTTCCTAGTAGGATTGGTAATAGCCTTAAAGTGAGCGCTAGCGGAAGATATCTTGACAGGCGTATAAGGCAAAACACTTCGTGATATTGGCGTAGGAACTTGGTGATCCTGGATAAATAGACTTGGTGTTTTGGCGTAGAGTTGCGTAAGAGTTTGGCGACTTGGTAACTTGGCTTAAGGTTGCGCGACGTGGCTTAGCACGACTCGGTGTTTTCGCTTAGAGCAGCGAAATTGACGATTGAAGTAATGTAGGGAGTAAAAATAGTAAATTAAGGGCAAAATCCTAGTATGAAGGATAAGGTTGAAGGTTGTTATAGGTAATAGAGAGCGAAGGTTGTTTGTTGTGGTGTAGAGACTTAGTTGTTTTTCATGCAGTAATAGCACACGTAATAGTACTCACTTGGCCGTTTTCTAACTTGCCGAACTTTAAAACTTTTAATAGTCAATCTCAACGTCTTTCAAGGGGATTAATAAAGATTTCTTAGTGTTTTTGATAGCGATACCATCGCTAACTTTCAGATTGCCGTTGGAAGACTGACGCAACCCAAAAGTTCTCTCTATTTTCCTGCCGTTGGAAGGCTAACGCAGTACCAATAAAGGACTTTCGCAAAAATATTTCCTCTACCCTAACGGTCGTTTGACATAGAGCGTAACTAAAAAGTATCCTTTTTTTTTTTACTTCGCTTATCTGTGCTTAACCTTGTAAGCAAACATTGATCATTGTTGGTAGGGATTAGACGTTGCAACGTTGTCGATTCGATTGGTCGAAGTATCAATAGTATTGCGTGGTTAGATGGTGTATGTCTTATTCTAGGATTTGCAGACTGCTAGCCGGTCTGCACTGTAATTTGTATGGCCAATTGCTTGGCCCATACCCTAGAGTCAAGTGCAATGTACTGCACTCAACTTACACCTAATGCGGTAAGTCTCCACAAAGAAATACACTCAAATTGCAGTTCAGTATATTCAACTTTACTGTAAATAAATTTGACCTACTGCACTACATGTAATACTATTCCAACAGTTAATTAAATTCAATATTAATATCATTCCCAAAAACTTGTTACAATTTAAATGAAATATTTATGTCTATTTTAATATACTATTTTTTTTCTTCTTTACCATGTACTACTGGATAATATTCATTTTTTGAATATTCATCATTTACGTTATGGATTTTGAAAAACAGTTATATCAATATACACTGAATTGTTGTAATAATATTAACTGCTATTTTGAACATGTTAATTGTAATATAGTTTGTTCACTTTACTACAAGTTAATTTAATTGTACTAATTGCAAGTCTAGATACTAACTTTAAAGTAAGGGTTAAGCTAAAGCGTTTGCCTAGAGAATTTAGTGGGAAAACCGCCAAGAGATCTGCCAAACTTAAAACTAACCTATAATAATTAACCAATATTAATGTAATACCAGTTACTTCAACCATAGTAATTCGAATCGACTACTTTATAACGATAAAGTCCTACTAATATTGATTATAACTTATTAGTTACGTATAGATTAGCTAAGTAAAAGAAGAAGCGGCTTTCCGGTTATTACGCTTTGTTTGGACAAGGTAAAGGGAAGGTTTTGACGAAGCACCTCTATAATACTATATCTTCCTAGCGGAAATACGTAAGAAATGCCTTCAAATGATGTATTTTTCACGGCAATTCCAAAACTAAGCGTCGGTTTTGTAATTAAGAACAATGAGAAAACCTTCTTAAACCAAGTTTAAAAACCGATAAAATTAATCGTTAGAAGTCTTAAACATTACCAAGTCAACAAGTTGGTAAACGGCTGAGTTAGTACTACTACAGGTATTACTATTATGAATTTCAAATAGTAAAAATAACTAAATTCTATGTTCTTCAAATACACTACCTCTAATAGTGAAATTACGACCTTCTATATCACTTTTTCCCCTTATTACACGTATTAATTCACGTTATGATAGCTTTAAAATATTTTGAAATCAATGCTATCATTAATATTCTGAAGAAAAAAAAAATTAGGGATTTCGGCGGCATTTTCAGAAAAGATTACGACTAAGACTTTTGGTATAAAGATGTTAACAGAGAACTTTTAATAAATACCTTATCAATGTAATCGACCGTTTGGTTTTGAACTTAAACCCTATTGAAATTGATTAAAAACCAATAACTTTCAACAAGTTGACGTAATAGTTTCGCGATGAAACTTTGAATATATAGAACTAATACAAACAAACTAACTAAGACAAGAATAAAAACAAATATATTTAGCCAAAGAGTTGAACTACCTACGAGCAAAAGGAAAAAATGGAAATTTGGCCAATTTACTTTTTGAATACGCTACAGATAAAACCTCTTAGTATACTCTAGCTAAAAGTAAAAGTATTACTAGCGATAAAATTTCTTAACACCCTTATAAACATTTTTAATTATTTTCTTATGCCCAGATAATCTTTTTAAACTTTATTATACTAGATTTTCAAAGAGTTAAGATCATTAGCCGAAAAGGTTTAATTAACTTACATAAAAGCCTTTAAATATACCAGTCAATTAAGTAAAAACCTAGGTGTATCCTTTCACACTAGGAGTAATATGATTGAACCCGCGGAAATCATTAAACTCATATCCCCTAAGCTTGTTAATACGTTCAAGAAAGATTAGCTTTATGCTCGAACCTATTGTAGATGCGACTATTAGCTTTTCCTTTCAAATTGTGCCAAAATTATTTATCTCGACTACTAATACTAGTCTTTTCTCTAGCTAAGAGATCTAAAAAGTTACTACGATCAATATATTACTCTCTCTTCTCGATTTGTTTTTAAAGTGGATACCAATTACAGGGAAATTAATATATTCATTGAAATGAAGGGAAAAAAACATACATATAACGGTAAGCCGTATAATCCTTTCTATGTTTAATTACGTCCATTACTTAATATTTCCCGCATAATAAGGGTTTAATTAGTAGAATTGAACTCGCTATTTTACAATATTCTTATCGGCCAATTCGAGGGTTGTTACCTCTGATACCTAACGAATTACCTAGCTTTTCGCAAAATTTACGACGACTTAAATGGTTACTTCCAATACAATATTGATTTTAACTAATATTATACCAATTAAAATATTATTAAGTAGTCCTACCTATTGAATCACAAAAAAGAGACGAAAAGAAAAGTAAACCTTTTATTGGTAGGTCTTCAGACGTTGTAAAGTTATCGATTCGATTAGTTGAAGTTACAGTAGTATTACGTAGTCATATTATAGATGCATTATTTTAAGTTTGGTAGACCGCTAGCCGGTTTGCACTGTAATTTGTAGAGCCAATTTGTTAGTCCGTGCTTTAATTTAAAGTGTGGCATACTATACATGACTTACACCCAATATAGTAAACCCATACAAAACAGTACCCCCAATTTGAAGTCAGTATAATCAACCTTACAGTGATTAAAATTGATCTACTACATTGCAATTAGTATTACTTCAACACTAGCGGCTTTTGAGCTATATGCGTACGTTAATATGGTTAATCAATCTTTTTTAGTAAACACTAAATTACGATATCGTTAACTGGCTAAACCCCTACTGATTTTAATTTACCTTTGTATTGAAATTTGTCTATTTACATACAAATTAACCATAATTACCGTTCGGTGTCATACTTCTTCGATATCCGACTTTACCGACTTTAATAAAAAGTTCTTCTGCCTTTGGCCTTTATAAATCTCCACTTTTACCGTGCTAATTAAATAAGTTGTTATCGTTAATTCCTCCACTTTCCAAACAGTATTTCAATTTTCCAACGTATTCTTCACCGCTTTTACGTAACTTAGGCTTAATAAGAGGCTTATTAACAGAACCGTTAATACGTATAATTCACCTGTTACTGTTTATAAACATTTTTAAACCCTTATTTAGCAACACCTTCGTTATTCTATTAGTAAGATTATTGTTGCTGTTAATCTATCGGAATTACTTAATTTCCCTCCCTTCGTACGTATTTCGACGTGTTACTTCGTTGATTATCAGGTGTTTTTCACTGGTGATTCCAAACTTCAAAAGGTATTTGAATACGTTCCTCCAGTCGGTATAAATTACGACCGGAAATTGAAGAATCTTTGGTTGCTTGGTAATAACGTTAAGGGTTTTCAACAATGTTATACTTTCATTAAATCCTGTTATTTTTCCGTATATTTATAAAGCTAAAATGTTTCGTGTAATCCTTTTGGATTGAACAAATATTTAATAGATTAGGTTACCGATGATGTTAAACTAGTTTTCCCTCCTGTTTTTGTTGAGAGAAGTTATTAGGAAGTCAACTTATAAAAATAGGTTCGTATTATTTGCGAAAGATTTATCGATAAAAATAATTAACTTAAAATTCGAAAAGACGATTAAAACCATATAAAGTCCTCGATTAAAGTTGGTATTTGTTACCTAATCCGATTTTTTTCGCCGTTTTAATTCATCGTGAATTAGGTTCTGTACTTACAACGCGATAAAAAAGTCGTAAATCTTTTGGGGTTGGCATAAGGTGGTAATATAGCTTCCACGAGTACTCTGTATTAGGTTGCGCTAGACCTTAGACATATTAGTATTGCCTATTGTAGTTAAATTAGTATCTTAGCTCTTTTAGAAAAAACCAAAGTTATGTTTCATATTAAGTATACAAATTGACGATTTGTTAAAGTTAAGTTGATTATCCTAGGTTAACATTATTACCGGCTTATAGTTTAAAAAACCAAAGTCTTTAATTGTCCTTTATTTCTATTTCATAAAGTTAGATGTTTCGAAAAAAAAGGTATCGTTAATTTGTATATATATTAGGCCAAAGTCCCTTCCTTAAATTATTATTTAATACGTGTCGTATGTTGAAAACTTCATAATTAACAGTATTTTAAAGTATAACTAGTAGGTTAGAAATCAATCAACTCCTATTTTAACTACTTTATATAAAGCCTTAATATATTATATTACTGTTTGTGAAAGCTGATTAACTCTTAATTTTTTTATTAATTCCCATAATACGATTTATTATAAATATGTTGCTAATTACGTAAATGCTTATGTTATATTATAGCTATTAAGAATGCATTTACCTTGAGGTTTGGATAATAAACTTGGTATTAAAGCAATTACTAAACGTTAATTTATTTTCTAAACCGGTAGCGATTACATAAGTATTTAGTCTTCATCTTTAACGTTTTATCCTTAAACTATTAGACGTATCTTTTCGTACGGCCGCCCACAGGTTTTACCTTAACTTCGTTGACAATCATCGACTTAAAGATCGTAAGATTTGTGTTTGAAAGGTTAAAATCAGCCTTCGATACGAATTATACAACTCCTTAAGTTAATAAGCTGTTAATCTTAACCTCGTCGTTTTTTTAAAAGATTTGCCAAAGTGTTTGGTAATTCCTCATACTCGGAACTTTAGTACCAAGTCTTCTTTATCCTTTTCTTTCTAAATTACCCACGTTATATTATAAATATTGTCCGGTATATCATCCTGTTTTAAGCGTTTTTCTGTTGGGGGTCGTTCGCGTCGGCGGCATTCCATTAGCTTATCGAAAACGGGTGAAAAAGTTTTTTATTGGTTCGGTCACTTAACTTGTGATTCTACATCGTTAGCTGCCTTAATATAAGGCTTAAATTAAGTCATTTGGAAAAATATAAAACCATTAATAGTTTGAACAACTTCCTTATAGTTTACGTTTTTAAAAATATTATACAGTCTTTGTTATTTACCCGGCTTTGGTAATTCAAGAAATTCACTTTATAATGGAAAAGAATATACGTCGATTATTATAAGTCTGTTTCTGGTGATAAGGGAATTATTAACCTGGCGGCGTACCGATTCCCTTCACAGTTCCCTCAAAGTTTTTCCATTAAGCTGTAATACACTTTTAGGTACTTGCTAATAGCGGAAATTTACTCGTTGAATACGGGTACGCTTCAAAGACTAATGACGTTTGCATTAGGCTGTTAAGGTCTATAATACCTTTTAAACCTTTTAAAGCTATTTGAAGGCCTGTCTATAGATCCGTAAAGCTTTACATTCCAATGTAAGGATTTTGTACGCTCGACAAAATATGGCGTATGCCCTTTTAGTCTTTCCAATACTCCTGTAGACCTTAATAAATACCTTTTTGCATTGGATACCTATTATTTTGGCATCTTGGTAAAATTTCGCCACCGTAAAGTTGGTACCTGTATCGTAGACAACAACTCTAGGTAAGAATAGGAACATATTAATTGATAATATCCTTAGCGTTTATAACGTATACTTTGCCAAAATGGACTTTAAAAACTTCGTTTCGTAAAAAAAAGTTAACAGAGTAAACGAAGTAAAAGATAAGCTTATTATCTAAATAAAACAGATCGATAAAGAACTTGTAATTAAAGCCCTATTATTTTTTAGTATAAACTTCAATATTCGAAAAGCTTAAGTATCCGTTTACTAGTAGTAATAATGAATTTTAAAAGATTTTAATGTAAAGTATTTCATATTTTTATACCTTTCGGACTTTAGGAGTTTTTGTAATCTATAAACGGCTAGATAGTTAAAATATCGGTATAGTTAACGTTTTTCCAACTCCATAAAGTTTGATACCACTGTTTTAAGCCCATAAAGATGGAACTATAAGTACCTCTACTTAAAAGTTAGGGAAACCCTTTGGTTATTTATTAACTTATATTTTTACGTTAATATAGATACTAACATTAAGAGCCTTTATATTTTCTAGGTAAAAAAGGAAAATAGTAGGTACCTTGAGGATTCGACCTTTATTACTACTACGACAGTTTAAATTATCATTATCCCTAATAACGATGGTTATCTGCCTAGTTCGAAGGCAACTTTATCCTAACTAACATCGTAACAATTAATTCTAATAACAGTGGTACTTTCCTTCCATAGTGTTTCGTATTACGAATATCTTTTTATTAAGTACCTTACTACCTCTCTATTTGGAATAATACCTTGAAAGGTATTTTTTACATAACAATCGCGAATTTCAAAGTTGTATAAGTGGTTATGGGCTTGATTAGGGTAAAGGAAAGGGTTTTTTATACCTGAATGATATAGAACGTCGAGGTTGACTAATTATTAGACCGTGTTAGTAATGATATTTTTATGACATTGAATATATTTAGAGATATTATCGCCGCTAATTAGCTCGTTTCCCTCGAAAATTGCGATTTAATTTAATTAATTATACTTGAAACTGGTAGAATATTAGATATAATATATAAAATTTCTGTTATTTCGCTTGGCGGGAGTGCGCTGAGTTAACTAATAGTTCAAATTTCCACAAATCTCACATTTCTTACCATTATTATGACGATAATACTTACTGTCAACAAATTCGTTTCAATTTTGAACCTGTTCGCGTTAATATGGCTACTCACTTTAGTCTATGGTCGATAATCTAGACTTTTGACGTTAAGGACGTCGTAGCTGTACTTAACATCGACGGAATTGACTACTTTAAAGTTTTTTTCATTTACGTTCAGGAATTTGGTAGCTTAAGGGTATATACGAAGCGAGTTTAGACTATGTATTATTATAGTAGTGAACGCGAAACGAAACTAGCTAAAAAAGCTTTCATAGATGTCATCTAAGCTTTGTAAAATGAATTGAAACTCTTTAACGCCCGTAACTATTTCGCGTATTTACTCGCGAAGTATTGCTTCGCTAACGTATGCCTTTGCCATAACTTTTTAATATAATATTAACTTATTAATTATCTGGTTAAACATATCGATTAGTATTTCCTTCGCTTTCTTTTTACCTATTATCGTCGCCCACTTAGTAGTAACCTAATTTGTATAATATTACATAAAGTGAAAGCTGCATTCGAAGTGGCTTTTTCTACCGCTATATTTTTTTTTCAAACCTCACTTATTTGGGTAAAAAAGGTTAGGTAGTAGTGCTTAACGTAACTTATAAGGATTTCGGAAAATAATCAGTTAAAATCAGTGAAGGTAACCATTTTTTACTTACCAACGTTTAAAAAGGGCATTATTGTTGTGTCGACGAGGTTATAAGACTTTCTATTATGCCTTTCTATCTCGTTCCAGATCTTAGCGATATCCGTGAAAACTTTGTAATTAATACTAACTATCTTAATAGTTTTTAGGGCAGTTCTCGATAATTATCCCAGTTTTTATTAATATTTCTTAACAATTTGAGTTTTAAAGCTTCTAACATACAGTGTTAAGGGTAATTACCAGTCGCCTGGCCTAAGGGGTGAAATCCTATAGTAAAACCCATAATGTGCTTTTGCGTATAAGAAAATTTACCGTGAAAAGGTTTTGAAAGGACCAGTCTATTAAAGTGTTAGAGGGAGACAAATATAAAAACGGTTTTAGGGGATTTGACGATATTGATTAATTCTTTAGTAAAAAACGCCGATGTCAATTTCTTTAACCGTGTGGGAAGCCGCTTCTTCACGTGCTCTACTACTGTTAAGAGCGTACTCTGCGCTTTCGCATAAAGGTACTTGTCTGTCAAACAAGTAAATAAGTTCCTTATCATTAGCGAGTAAAGAGGCTTAACTTAGCTAAAAGTAAAAAAAGGTCCCCTGATTCGCGTATAGAGACGATAGGGTTTTTTAACACCCTTTTCTTTAGGTCATGGGTCCTAAAGACATTTCTTAAGTTTTACCAGGTCAAAAAGCTTTTGTACTAGCTTTGTAATGCCCTGTATTAATATATAGATTCCTTACCGTTTAAGTTCTTCCTTTATACTTTACTTAATCCCTTACTTTGGTACTGTTCATATATAAATAGTCCAGTTGTTGTTAGGTCTTAGATATTGCAACGTTGTTGATTCGAATGGTCTTCTTCGAAGTAACATTAGTATTGCAGTAGTCAGATGGTGGATGTATTTTTCTAGGTTTGGCAGACTGCTAGCTGGTCTGCACAGTAATTTGTATGGCTAAGTGCTTAGCCAGTTCCCTAAAGTGAAGTACAGCATATTATACTCGACTTACACCCAATGCGGTAAGTTCACAAAAAGCAATACACTTGTAATACGGTTAAATTTACTTATAGTAAAGTTCACCTACTTCACTGCATACAATACTATTGAAATACTGTTTTAACACTGGCGGCTTTTTGTTTTGTTGCATGCTATTAATTAGTGACAACCTTTAAAATCCCTCCTTAATCCACAAGCCAATAACATGCCAAACCCCTATCAATTCCGATTAATCTGTATTGAAATAACCTCAATTACGGCCTCTTATAGCCCTTTTGCTCCGCTTTCCCGAGGCCTCTATTCCTCAAAACCCGTGTATAAATCCTTCGCCACAAACCTGCGCAGATTAAGTATGCCACCATTTACATATCCTTTGCCAATAATTTAAGCTACTACTGTTGCCACCATTGCCCTGACAATCTTCCGGTTTGCCAGGGAAATCCTTTACGTTACATTCTAGGCGATTCACTTATCTCTCGATTCGTATAGTCAACGTATTACTGTCTACAAACCTTTCCAGGGCGTTATTAGGCGTAGCCTTAATTATAACATCGGTAGGATTATATTTACCGTTTAATTTCCGGAACTTATCGATTTCCCGGGTTTAGTATGCCTCTATTAACGCTATTACGTCTATTATTAGGGGTTTTTTTTATTAGTCGTACCTAATTTTGATAGGCACTTGTAAAGGATTTGGAAATCGATATATACCACTAAAAGTATCGGTAACAAACCCAGTTGTTTAATGATAATCCTTAATATGCCGTCAGTTACTATACCGATATTAAAGCTTGCCATTATTCTGTAGTCTTTAAACGCTAATAAGCTCCGAGTTATACGCTTACACTTAATAGATATCCAATATATAAGGTTTCTGGTAATCGTAAATTGTCATTTAAACTTATCCTTGTTAACGAGTATTATTAAAAAGTCAATTTACGATGTAAATTTAGTATTATTAGCAAATATCCTGTTCGTAAAAATTATTAACTTCGCCTTCGTTAAATCTACTTAAAAACATATTAATTCCTCTTTTTACGTAGTCTATTTTCTATCAAATCCGTTTATTTAACTTGTTAAAGTTTCGTTTTACGAGTCCTATGCTTATACCGTAATGAAAAGGTCGTACGATGCTTTCGATTAATATTACGTAAATATATAAGCCGCACGAGCCCTTTACTTCAGATATCTCTATACCCTTACCACATCAATCTTATTAATAATCTTTAAGCTCGTAACTTACCACTTTTAACGTAGGCTAATGTAAATACCGCTTTGAACCTTAATACAATATATACGAAGTAATGATTTGTTAAAGATAAGTTGAATGTCTTTAGCTAAAGTTTAGGCTGGTTTACACTTTTAAAGGACTGGCTTTTCGATAACACGTTATTTTACTATTACAAATACAACATCGTTAAGGAAAAGTGTATCATTAATTTACATGCCTCCCATAATAAAGTTTTAACCCTTTATAATTAATAGATATAGGTTCAATTTTAAAGTCTTTATACTTAACTTATTTTTAAAGTATACATAATACAATAAAAACCAATAAACGTTTACCTTAGCCAATTTTTATAAAGGCTTAATGCAATGTATAATCGTATTAGCCGGAAACTTATCCTTCAGATCTTATAGTTGTTTTAGTAATACAATTCGCTAAAGATCGGTAGCAGATTACGTATTCGCTTACGTAATATTCCGGCTATTAAATGTAAACTAACTCTTTAGACCAACAGTTAAACTGGCAGTAATAATAACGATTAAACGTTGGCCAATCTTCTGAATTGTGGGCGATTAATTAAGGATCTAATTCTTATCTTTACGACCGTATCCTTAGGTGATTAACCCTAACTTTGCGTACAGAATGTCCGTATTCTTACCTTCAACCTCTTAAATTATCTCTAACTTAAAAATAGTGGTATTTTAGCTTTTAAATTACGTTAACGGTACAAATTGTACAACCTTTCGTAACACGAATCCGTTAATTTCTACTTAATCACTTTTCTTTAAAAAAAAAGGTTTACTTGGTATGTTGATAATACCTTCGGCGCGTAACTTAATGGCAAGTTCTCCATCAAACTTCCTCTTTTAAGACATTTATGACATTTTATATACCTTACCAGGCTTATAATCTTTATTTTCCTCCTGTTCAGTATATATCCTCCTTTCAAGTAGTCTTCTACGCCGTTAGCGTTCTATCGGCTTGTTAATAGTTGGCTAGGGAGAGTTATATTAACTAATTCGCTGGACTCAAAGGGTATAGACGTTAGGAGCTTTATTATACTTAAGGGGTGTTTTATACGGCTTAACTTATATAACTCAAAAAGTTACAAGGCTGTTAGCAATTTTAACTATTACGTTTAAGTTAGTAATACTTATAATATTATACGCTCTATCATATTTACTTAGCTTACGATACGTAAGGACTTTACTCTACAGAGTGAGTAAATGTACGTTTGTGATGAAAGGTTCGTTTTTGGTATTAATGGTATCGTTAACCTGGCAATATACGGATTCATTTTTCAGTTCTTTTAATGCTTTGTTATGTGCTATAACACGCTTTTAGGTGTTTAAAGAGGGTGGCTACTCAACTGTAATACGTAGGAAAACTCCAAATACTAGTGAAATTAATATAAATCCGTTAGAGCTAATAGTATCGTTACAACTTTTTACCTCTATTTAAAACCATACCTTTGAACTTGTAAAGCTTTCGATTTCCAATTTAAGGATATCGTAAGCCCTTTGTAAGAGTTCATATACTCTTTCCAGCTTATCAACACCCCAATAAACCTTTATTGTTATAAAGGTTTATAACCTATTTATACTTAATCCCTATTAACTTTATATTTACTTAAAACTCTATTACAATGAAGTAAATATTGATATGGTAAATTAATACGTTTAGTAGACTATGGTACGTATATATCCACGAAATACGCAGTATTTCATATGTTTCTCTCGCCGTAATGGGTTTGAAGAACTTAACGTTATAAAATACTGTGGTGAATTCTACGACGTATATTATTAGCTTACCGTATAAATAAGGAACGATTACGAAGATTTCCGAATTAAAGTTTCAATTTTCCTTCAACATAAACTTAAAACTTAAAAAGTCTTAGGAGTATATTTGACCGTAATAGCAAAGGCGTTTAACTACTTTTAATATTCACAAATCCATATTTTCATAACTAATTACTTTTCAAACCTTGTAAAGTAAGTCAGTTATCATGTATATAAACTTACAATATAATTAACGAAGTTCTGCTTCTGTTATGTTTAATATCGCTACCTTTTATCCTTAAATATAAAACCAGAAATACCCCTACTTAAGGCTAAATAAAAAAAACTTTTTACCGGCCTTAACATATATCAGCTTATTAGTTTAAATATCAACGTTAACACCAAGGTTGATCTTATTTTTAAGGCAGAAGAGAAAGGGGATAGGGGATTTCAAAATGTAAAAAACAATAAGGCTAATAATAGTCTTTACTGTCGTCGATCCTAGTATGGATATTTCTTTCCCAAGGCTAAAGCCAACTTTAGCTTTACCAGCATCCGAATGATTAAGTTCTGTAACAGTATCCGTATCTTTCCGCAACGCAATATAATACGAATAACCTCTTATAAAGTACCGTATTACCCTCGTATCCGGCATAATCCCCTAAAAAACTTGTTTTGCATACCGGTGTTAAATAGTAAAAAGTTATATAGAGCTAGAGCCTTTATCGTTATAACGGCGATAAGGGTCTTTACCTATAAGGCAGTATAGGAATACGTAATCGGCTAATTATTACGTGGCTTCCAAGCTAACACCGGTATTAATACTAATATCTTCATATTGACCGACAGCCTTCAAATCATTTTCTTCTTTTTAACTTTACTTCTTTTAAATTAAGGAACACGCTTTTTAAAATTCATTTTAAAATAAAGGGGTCCTACCTGTAATATGTCTCCTATTTTAAGTTACGCTTAGAGATAGTATAATATGTTAACCAACAGCCTTATTTACTGCAAATCCATTATCATTTAGCGTTTAAATTAAACTTATTAGCCTATTTTATTTAAAATGTCCATTTTACTTTCCGACTTATTTTTATCATCCAATATATCAGACCACTCAATCATATTCCAATCCGTATGGTATTAGGCGAAGTTAACATCGTATTTAAAGTGGCTTTTTATACCATCGTAGATTTTGCGGAAGAGGATACGATTCGTTAGGTATTGAAGTTAATAGTCCTCAATCTAGCTGGTAAAGATACTGTGAAACAATGAGTAAAAACCTGGTAACTTAACTTTCATCTGGCGGCAAACGTTGAAAAATAGACGTAACTTGATATCGAAGAGGTTGTACGGCTTACCGTTATACTTTTATTTTCCTCCTTAAATCTTAATGGATATGGTAATTATCGTATAATTCGTATTATCTATAGGGACGCGTCGAAGAGTGAGCGTAATATACTGGTCGTAAAGACCTTTTTTATTTAGTGGGGGAAAAGGTTAAGGTTGCTATTGGTATTAATGGGCAGGATAATTACCTTTAACCGAATTTGAAGGGGAAAAGCCAATAGTCGTACCCATAGTCGGATTACATTAAAATCTGGTCCTTCCTTAACTTAACTGCTAAAACTAAACGTACTAGAGCGCTTGAGGGAAATAGACCTGATGGTATCCGTCTTAAAAAAGTTAGCGATAATCTTCTTAGTATTAATGGGTTCGGCGAAGTTTCTATTCGATGGACTAGTAAATCTGAGGGCTTAGGGAGTGTAAATCCATCGGTTCATCTTAAACAGGTTCTTATAAACGTGTATATAGTCGTTGTAGGTTACTGTTACCAATAATATCTTTTCCCCTAGCTAAGATCAATTATGGGTTTTTATCCGTGGGACACTCGTAAAGTACGTCAGTGAGGTTGCCGTCTTTACCAACCTTGAAAGGTAATAACATCCCTCGTCGGCATAAGTCAACCCTTACCTTAACCTTAACCGACATTTTTGTTTTTTGCCATCGCTTACTTATAGACTGCTGTGAAATCCCGATGAAGCTTAAAAATCTTCTTTACTAACTGCCGTGAAAAACCGATGCAGCAGTAGAGGCCCTTCGCAAGAATCTTCCCTCTACCTTGCACAATTGCAAAGCGTAACCGAAAAGTAGCTTCATCTTCTACTTAGTCTATCTGTACTTAACCTAATAATCAGGTAAGTACTAATCAGTGTTGGTAGGCCTTAGACGTTGAAACGTTGTTGATTTGAATGGTCTTCTTCGAAGTAAAGTTAGTATTGCAATAGTCAGATGGGAGATGTATTCTTCTAGGTTTGGCAGACCGCTAGCTGGTTTACACAGTTAAGTTGCTGGCTTAAAGGTATATACTAAGCGAGTTTGATTTACGCGCCATTATAGTTGCGAACGAGGAACACAACTAGCTAAAACAGTCTTCGCAGGTGATATCTGGGCGTTGTAAGGCGTATTCGAACTCGCTAATGCCTGTAACTTCTGCTCGTATCTACTCGCGAAATATGGTTTTTCCAACGTAAACTTTCCTTATTTCTTTTTCATATAATATTAACTTGTTAATCATTTGGTTAAGTATATCTATCAGTATCTCCTCCTATTTTTTTTAGTTATTATCATTGCTCACTTCGTGGTGGCTCAATCTGTAAAATATTACATAAAGTGAAAGTTGTACTTAAAGTAACCCCTATGTTATTGTAGATTTCGGAAAACGTAGTAGCTTGGGTGAAAAAGGTTAGGTAATAGTACTTGGCGTGCTTTATAATCATTCTGGGAAATAGTACGTAAAAACCTAAAGGGGAAACCTTTATTCACTTGCAAATATTTAAAATGGTTATTACCATGGTGTCGAGGAGGTTGTAGGGCTTTCCGATATACTTTTATACATAGTTTCAGATATAAATAAAGTCTGTGAACAGCTATTAATTAATATTAACCATCTTAATAGGTTTTAGGGGTAGGTTGCGATAGTTATCCCAGTTTTGATTGGTATTTCGTGGCAGTTTAAGACTTGGAGCTTCTGAGGTACGGTATTAAGGGTAATTGCTAGTCGCCTGATTCGAGGGGTAAAGTGCTGTGATAGGACTTATGGTAGGTTTTCGTATGTATATAAACCTGAAGGGAGACGGGTTTTAAGGGGCCTGTCGATGGAAATACTAAAGAGCGATAGGTATTTTCAAAGTTTTGGAAAACCTGACGATTTTACTTTATTAAATATTGTAAATCGCCGACTTTAATACCTATAGCCGTGTTGGTGGCCCATGCTTTACTTGATCTACCACCGCTAAGGGCGTATTTCACACGATTATATTAGAGTAATGGGTTGCCGAGGAGGTTAACAGGTTTCTTATCGATAGCGCATAAAAAGGTACAACTTAGCTAATAATAAATGGGGGGTTCCCTGAAGCGTGTATGTGGGCGTTATGATCCCCTAACTCTATTTTCCTTTTTCCTAAAAGTATTAAGCATGAGGGTTTTAAGGGAGGTCTTTTTATTAAGCTAATTTATAACTAGTTATCGCTAATTATAATGAGGTCTTTTCAAAAATATAAATACTACGGCTGGTGAATTCCTATTTTATCTTAGCCTTAACCGTACGCTGAATTATCATCTATATTTTAAAAGTCCAATGGTTAAAGAATTCTCGAAAGTCTGGGAAAGTGTAGGCGCTGCGGCTGTATTCGTTACCAAGGTCTGTGTCGCTGATGTACTAGCTAACGTGATTGGTTAGGTAGGCTTCAGTTAAAGTTTCATCAATATCCATAATCCAGAGTCATTCGTCATAGTGGTTGACAAAAACTATTCCGAAAGATTTAACTTTCTTTATGTATTCCTAACTTAAAGCTATCTTGATCGTTAAGATTATGTAGGACGTGTAAATCGAGGGACTTGGTGATCTTGGGCGTGTGAACTTGTTGTTTTAGCGTAAGGTCGCATGGAAGCTTGGCGAATTGGCGTTGGGTCGTATGGCGTGGTTTTTTTTGGCGCCACTTGGCTTTTTTTGGTGTTTTCGCCTAAGGCAGCGATTTTGGAGATTAAAGTTTCTTTGTATTTTCACTTGGAGCAGCGATCTTGGCGATTAAATTAGCATAGGGGAAGTGAAGAGAGTAAAGTAGGTGTAAAGATCTGGTGTAAAAGGTAAGTAAGAAGGTCGTTTGTTAGTAGTAAAGGTTATTTAGTGTGGGAACTTAGTCGATTTTGTAATAATAGCACCCGCGGTAATACTAACTAAGCCGTTTGCCAACTTGCCGAACTTTGAGACTTCTAATAGTCAATTTCAACGTCTTCAAAAAAGATCTGGTAAATATTTCTTAGTGTGTTCAATAGAGATACCGTCGCTTCCTCTAAGCTGTCGTAAAAACCAACGCAGCCTAAAAGTCTTTTCTACTTACTGCCGTGAAACCCGATACAGTAGTAGAGGCACTTCGCAAGAATCTTTCCTCAACCTTAGTCTTTTACAAAGCGTAACTGGAAAGTAGCTTCTTCTTCTGCTTAGCTTATCTGTGCTTAACCCAATAAGCACTGATCAGTATAAGTAAGGACTTAAATCGTTACAACGTTGTCGATTCAAATCGTGGTCGAAGTAACAGTAATATTGAATTGGTCAAGTGGTGAATGTATTGTTCTAGGTTTGGCAGACCGCTAATCAGTCTGCACTGTAATTTGTATGGCCAATTGCTTGGACCGTGACCTAGAGTGAAGTGCAGTGTACTGTACTCAACTTACACCCAATGCGGTAAGTCCACACAAATAATACACTCAACTTGAAGTACAGTAAACTTTACTGTAAGTAAAGTTGACCTACTGTACTACATTTAGTACTAGTCCAACACTAATACTTTGCTAATAAGTCATAATAAATATTAACATTAGCAAAAGTAACTTACGTTAATAGATGCGATAAGCCGTTACAAGTCATAAAAAGTTCGAATATACTTCTTAATACTTACATACCACGTATAAGGAATTTTTAGCTAGTTACGTTTTTAGTTGACGACCTTACTAATTCCAGTTTCCGGCTCGATTAATATGAACTAAAGCTTTTGATTTTACCGAAGTCGAAGAAAAAATCCCAAAACTTATTATAATAATTGTAAGTACAAAAATCCTAACTAATACGGTTTTAAGGAAAGAAATTAGGGCCTTAGATAATTGGCTACATGAAACAAAGAGTATTTTTAGGCTATTGAAACATATACAACTTAAATTCCAAGAATAAATAAATTTACGGTAAATAGGATTATGAGTTAATACGCTACAATATTGTTAAACGTGAAAAAAAGCTGATAAATAATTATATGTAATTTCCATCCACTTTAAGCAGTAAATATTTCAATACCGTCGAAAGCCATAAAGGTATCAAGGTTAAAGACAGGGAAAAGAATAAACTTTAAACCATTAACCAGCACGAAAATATTAATACCAGCATTAAAACAATATAATAACTCGCCAACCACAACTTTTTATACCTCTTAACAGCCGGTGACTTCCATTGCCGATATAAAAATAAAGACCCTAGCCCAATACACCTCTATATCATTTAAAATAGATACGTGAAACAGGTCTTCCACAACATTTTACCAGATACTAAAGCAACAAAATACTAAATAAAAATATAGATATTACTATATACCCCTACAGCTAGTATATATAGGCTAAGTGGAAGTGCACTATATTGCAAGGTGCATGCTTGTAGAGTGCACGATATCGTTTCACGCTGCAGGCTGCACTCTTGAAAGGAGCAAAGTGCATCATGCGTGACGCGGTCTATAAAGGGTATTCCAGAGTATATAGCAAAAAGTCCACTACTCGGATAAGAGGTTTATAACCTCCCATATGTGGCGTTCATTTTCTGAATGCCTCTTTCTGACCGACATCATCTATCTTTACTATTATAATACCAATCTTTACGATTAATTTTATACTATTTTAAGTTTATGTGAAAAAGGCAGAGACTCTACCGATACTGGTTAGTAGCCAACTAAGTTGACTACAGAAAGCTACGAAGATGAAAAAATGAACCGAATTTAAATAATTATAGCGGGATACTGTAGTGGTCCTAACTGTTTGTGTTTTACTACTATACCTTATAAGAATCATATGGGAGTGTGGAATTACGCGGGAATACCATTAAAACCCGAAGTATAATAAGACTTTAAGATCCGAAATGACTTTAAGAAAAACCACTTTAGTATGATATTATTAACTAGTTGGTGCCCTGTTTAATAAAAGCCCCTTTATATTAACCGTCAACTTATTTTGGCATTTTGAACGTACCTAGGCACTTTTTGAAAAGCATTTTATTACGTATCAGGTTACAAAAGCTTAGATCACCAAGTTTCGGAACCTTTCTTTAGGACCCACCTGATCTAAAAACAGTATCGAAATCTCTTACGAAACTTAAGAGCGGTTACAAACATAACATTCACACCGCTCGCGAAACTGAAAAGCGGTTATGAATACAATACTCAAACCTCTTACAATTAATAGGAACAGATATAACACTATAAAAAGAACCGTTTACTAAACGCGAATCAAGCCCTATACACCAGATCACATATTATACCTTATACCTCCCTATACTCACATCCCCTCCCCCCCTATTATATTTACCTTAACCGTTTCCTTACGTTCTCCTTATACCGTGTATTCTAAGTTTAGTATTGATAATATTTGAGTCTTCATAACCATTTGGCTAGTAAAGAGTTCATAAACGTTGACAAAACTAATGTAAAATACTTAAACAAACTGTAATTATACTTGATTTGCGTATTTTTTGGAATTAATTTATGTTAATAAGCCCCTGAAACCTGATTTTCATTATATTTACCTATCCATACGTTTCTTTCAATCTTTGTACGCAACCGAATCCTAATTAAAGGGCGAAACCAACGATTTATACCGCCTTAACATTACGAGTGCACGTAAAAATTACCCATCCTAAATGCAATTATGGCTTCTTTAATAAATCATTTGGTAAAAGCTAACGTATGTATGGAGTATCTTTCTACATACATGTCGTTTCGTAGTATCATTTTAAAGAATTTGGACCTTAACTTTTGGTACAATGAGATTTAGGCGCCAGTAAAGGTTTTGAAACTTTTTGTGGCAAATACATATTTTATTAATATAATATTCAACTATTGTAATGGCAAAATTAAAGGACACGAATTATTCGACGATTTTAACAAAGATTTCTTTAGATTTAATGTCGAATATGTGGCGTATAGTCGATAGTACGATTTCCAGAATATTACGAAAATAATTACAGAGTAATGATATTAGTAGAACCGGTGCAAACAATATCTTTATTATAAAGGATTTGTTAGCAACGAACTAGCTGATTTCAATGTTAAAATAAATAGATCATAAAGTGATAAAGGTGAAATTTGTAAAAGGATATTAATTGAAAAAACGCTAGGAACATTTATTTACGATAATGGACCAAGAATGAGAAAAGCTTTCGTAAATGGGGAAAAGGCGCATAGTAAGGCTGAACTCACGTCACGAAGTAGAGACGGAGCTGGAAAAATCGACCAAAGAGGAGGAAACGTAGTAACGATTATTCAAAAGGAGAGTTGAATACGAACTATTACCAGAACATAGTTTTCAACAAAAACTAAGATAAGACTACGCCCAGGATACCGTAGATAATTAGCTTGGATACCACAAAAGAAGCCCAAATGGAGATAACGCCCCGCTTTAAAAAATGATAAACGGTATAAAATGCTATTACATACCCTATAAAGCGATGTCTAATAACTATGACCCCTACCATGAACTTTCACTGTATAGCTTTCCACTAATAGTAGAGACCTTATAAAGCTTATCAACTTCGCCAAACTTTGGGATATAGACGATAATTAAAGCGCTAAACCGTATGATATATTCGATAAAAAAATATGTATAACAGTTATCACATGTAAAAAGGTAGATATTGAACCATCCCAATCTCACATTATTTTTCCCGGCATACTAGTAAGGTAAAGTAAGCAATTTTTTATGTACCATCTTATATTGGTGGACTCATGTACGGAATATTACCCGAGCCTAAAATCACACTTTAATATAGAAATTAATCACAAGCTTTACGATAAGGACTGAACGAATATAACTTGGGAGTCCGTGAAGAATTAATAAGAAAACTCTAATAAAAACCTATAAGAGGCATTTATCACCTTATTAGCAAAGTTCCGAAAGTGTTAGGCTGCTTTTAAACCGAAGTGAAAAGGTAATGAACTATTTGTACAAATAGTAACAAAATTATATCGTAAAACCCCCAATTTTAACCTTATGTTATTTGAACCCAAAAACAACTTAAAGGCCTTTAATGTAATCTAAGGAATAGCATTTGTGGTCGATAAAACTAAAGTCGAAGGCCAAATTACCAAAGTGGATATCTCTGAAACCATTTACTACATCCTGAATCTAAGATTCAAGGTATACCTAAAACAAAACAAGCGTTTAAAATACAGCTATTAGGGAGGATGGTACCAGATAGAGAGCCTTAGTAATCAAGGGAGAGGACGATAGTACAGTAATAGGCAAAATATATCGCAGATATAGCAATACCTATGAAAAAGTATACGAAACCTTACAGATTTGTAAAAGCGTTGTATAGTATATGGTAAAATCTGTTAATGGGTTACTAATAGCCTAGTTTACGAGTAAATCCGGATCGAACGATAGTTTTAGGAAGATTACGTATTTAAGGACCAAATAAAAGCTAATTTTATAATATAGATAATCAAATACAAAGGTATAGATGATAATCTTAACATTTTTCTTTATAAATAAACCTCTAGTAAAGATGACTTTAAAGGTAATAATTCTTATTTAACGAAATAAGACGATAAAACCATTCAGCTTATTTTTGATAGGCTAATAAAACGCCTTTAGTTTACATTTTACAGGTTTGAACTACGTAAAAGGAGTGTTCAACACCTTTATAGCGTTATAATTTACGCTTTCCGATAAATACGGTAACAAATTCCAAGGCATTATGCCTAATACCAGTGGGACCGAAATCTCAATAGCCGGAAAACGATAATTCGACGCGCTCGTAGCGAAATTCCCGAAGTTTTAGTTCTATTAAATACAAAAATACCGAAAAGTTTTATTTCGCAAAGATAAAGCGTCGTCGCTTAGGACGGGAGGCGTAAACACACGATTCGAATCCATTAAATTTTATGTAATAGACTTTAAAACGTTATTTTTGTTTTTCTTAACTCATATAAACAAACTTGGAATTAAGGTCTGTAGTACGATCAATTAACTTGTCCGCGCCTCGGATAGCGTATCTTTATCGGTTCGGTTCAAGTTCGTCTATTCGTGGTTTTATCTCGAAGCACTTGCAATTGACGCAAGTTATTTAACGTAACCGGAAATGTGAATAATATACCCCCGATTCGAATATCCGATTTTAAATCGCCTTTAACAACTGTTTTACATCGTAGGATATACGGATATGGGAAAGGACTTACTTAAAGTTATCGAAAAGGTTCTCATAAGTGTTAACTATATTTATAAGCCTTACAACAGTTTAAGTTTAACCTTTAGAACGGCATGGATTTTAATTACAAAGTAATTATCAATATTATATTTTTGAACAGCTAACCGGTATTTCATGCTGTGGATGCAAAAATATTGTTTTCAGCCGTTAAGTTTATACAAAACGTTTCTACTATAGATTATCAGGACGTTTTCGTTAACTGTTGATTCAACGTTAATTTAGGATATCCGGAAGGGATGACCTACAACTTTAATACGACCTTCGACTTCATAAAGTAGTTTTATAGAGTTAGGATCGCTGATAACAAATATAAATCAATACTAATAAAAGTATTATAGGGTATTAGCAAGTGTAAACGGTAATATAAACCGTTTCAAAAGGTATATATAATATTGTTTCAAGAGCTTAAGGGTACTAGCTTTAATTAATTAATCTTATAAATTGTGGTTAACGTTGTTAATAACAATTTCGGCACGAGTGAGCTTATTCCTACTCTTTTTGTTCTTGGTGTTTGTATAAGGATTTATAAAGATTTTTTATTATCACAAACCATAGTGTAGATGGCGAATGCTTGAGCGAAATCTATGGTAACGTTACGTTCCTTACTGGCTAAGAACAATGTTTTCAAAGAGCTGGTTATGAGGAAAATCTCACGGAAAATTGGATTTTTAAACTTACCATTGTAATCGAAGGGTTCAATTTAGAAAATTAAGGATGGATAGATTAGCACTTAATAGATTAATGGGTTCAGAAGTTATAATATGTTTATTAATCTGTTAAAAAAAACGAGTTGTTTTTGTTGAACGATGATACGAAAGTATAAAAAAAAAAGAAAAAAACGGCTTAAAATTATGATCCGACCTGAATTAACGACGGGATACCCCTTAAAACGATAAATCCAAACTCTTTCCAGTTTTGACCCCCTCCCAAAATCGTATTTCCGAACCACTTTTACCAAAAGGAAGCGGTCCGTTTATACCAACCTTACCAACACCTAGTTTCTGGGGTCGCTCTTTGAATATAAAAACTAAACAACGCCTCGGAACCTTTACCGCAAGTTTATTTATTATTTGAAAGGAAATAGCCCACCGTTTACTGGGATTGAAACTTCGTTGCGACGGTATTATTGCCACCTTAAGCGCTCTGTTCGAGCAATTTACCAGAATTGAAATATTTGCTATAATTAATTAAGACGTTTTTCGCTTTAAACGATTCGACCCGACGATTTACGACACCTACAGGATTTTGACCATTTACTTTATATGTGAAATTCAGGATATTACCGGTAAACTATACGAAAAGACCAACCTGGTTGTAAAAGGTAATAAGGACGACGGTAAAAAAGATACCTAGTCTCTTATATAATAATGGGTTGGCTACCGTTTTATTTCTATATTTACAACCTTTTTCAATACCCCTTATAACCTATATATCAAATATCTTAACATTATGCAAGTTTATACCCAGGGGAAGAAGTGGGTTAAACAACGTATTTACACTGATATACATATAAAATTTAAAAAACACCACTCACCTAGGACGATCTTACTTGTTATAAAACCGTTTAATAGATTGGCTTAAACTGGTGTTTACTGGTATAATACTCATTAAAGGCACTATAAGAAACGGTTTGAAATAACCAGTTTTACCGTCGACCCATACCTATTGGTATTAACAGTTAGTTTTGCCGGTTTTATACAAACGGTCATGTAAACAGACGACATATTAATAATATATAACGAGTTATTTTCAGTATTTAAAATAAGGATTCTTATTAAGGTAGTATTCAAGGTAAAAACTAAGACCTACCCGATGGAAGAATATATAATTAACTTTAATAACACTACTATTACTCACTAAAACGGCTTTTTAAGCTTGGTATAAAAAGGGTAATTGGATAAAGTCAATCTTATTGTTTTGGATAGCGTAAAACAGGCCAACGAATACAGATGCCAACGAGTACGTGGCGCTTAGGTTACTTTAATAGCTTAATTAAAAGTTGCATTGGACCTTTCGGTCGCCATACAATGCTAAAACAACCTGTAGAACGATTTGTGTAACGCGTTTAATGAACGCCTGATACAGAAAATATACAATCCAAAACGCGGTTAATAGTTTTTACCGATATATATACGTAATAAAAAGATATTTATTTTTAATCACGGTTTTTCGCCAATAATAACGACAATAATTCGAAAATAAGCTTCGTTTTAATTTTCGGCAACAAAACACCGGCACGAAATAGCTTTGCGTTCTGTGAAAATATTATTCATTAGAGATTGACCAAATACAAGCGGATGATAAGTAGCGTTTTAGCCTCGAAAATATATAACATAGCTAAAGGTTTCGATTCGAGAATTACTATGGCAATAACGCTTTGAATAATTAATTCAAACCTTAGTTTATGCCTTATCCCTTTTATTATATGTACTAATTTCGTTTCGCTTTATAAATACTTAGTAAATCTAGATACTACGAATAAAAAACCTTTCATAATTGATATTATAGCTTTACGCGAATTATATAACAGCCGGGAAATCGAAGAAACGCGGTAAATCGATGGAAAATCTAATTCAACGGATATAATAATTAAGACTACTCCGAACGAAGTATTGGAAACTCTTATATCGATAAATATACTATTGGTTGGAGTTATTAGAAAGGTTTTATGATTTAAATAAGCTATTACACTACTTTTACGTATTTTAAGTAGTTCGATACCCATTATTCGCGTCTCTCCTTGAATTATACCACTGTCCGAAACTTATACCTAATCAAATATTATGAACTTAACTTTTTTTAAATCTAAAATTTAGCGTTATTTCCGTCATTTTATATCTTTTTATTTTGCGCGCCTCGACCTTACCAAATTCCGCGTTTCTTTTTTTACCTTTTTTATTTAAATTTACGATTTCGCACCGCTTTTGGTATATAATTCGTACTTTTTTCATATACTTCAAACCGTTTATTATTATATTTATTATTTACATTACGATAATCTTTATGTAAAAAACATGAAAGTACTATGTAACGTAATATATTATAACTAGGCGCGCTATCCCAACCGTGAGGGGCAGCAAATTACTATTGCAAAAAAAGGAAGAGAACGAGACTATCACGTCTCAACCATCCTTCTCATAGCTTCCCCCCCCCTTCCCCCCCACTTTGTATCAGCGTTACCGTCATTATCATTATTGATGCTGTTATCGGCGTTAGCAAGGAGGTGGCCCCATGCCTTGGATTGTATGTTTTTAGACAAAGGCGCGGGGGGGTCTTTACTCTTTTTACGGCGATACGAGATGACATTGTCGAACTCGCCTGCGTAGTATATATTTAATCCTTGCTTTTAGGAGATAATAACGGTTACCGTCTTCTTAATCCGCCGGTTAGTGCCAATTATTAATTAATATCAGTTTATTGTGGTTATTTACGATCGCGGTTGTTTTTTCAAAACGTCTCGAATATTATTTCTTGAAGATAGGAGATTTTTAGAGATTAGTTGAAATTTACAATGCAGCCGGCGGGCGTGTAGCACGGCCACGACTTACTGCCCCAAAATCAACGAAACGTGGGCGTATCCATTACCAGTCAGCTTATATCGAAAGTAGGGGACCGAATGACCCCCGCTTTCGTAATAATCTCTAATAAAATTACCCGCAGCCGCGGACGCAATATATGGTATGTAAGGCGTGTCTATTAGTAGCCTGGAGCTGTTGACCCGAGTAAATCGCTTTAAAGCCTTACGCGTTAGAAAAGCCTTGCGGAGGACCTTAGAGATACGAAGCTTGAAGCGGCAAGGGAGGTCCGCCTCGTGCTCTTTATTTGCAAGAATATTAAAAGTATATAAAAGGGTGAATTTAGGGAATACAAACCGCGGAGAAGCTTCGCTAGGTTACGCTTACGATGTTGGGGGATTTCCGCGGGTAAAGGGATTTTCACCTGCGGGGAGAGGGTAAGGTATATAACCTTAAGAGTCCCCCGCTTTTCCTCTCAAGAGCTAGGGGGGAAAGGGAAGGAAGAGGGAGGAAAGAGGGGGGTGGAGGCTTGGGTGGCAGCGTTGATTACGGAGGATAATAAGGCCGGGGGAGAGGCGACTATGAAAGAAATAATGCCCGACAAGAGAAAGCTCTTAGTGGTAGTAGTGATATTAGTGGCGGCAGCGGCGGCAGCGGCGGCGTGGCAACGCTAACACATTGAAGGGCGCCTTGTATTCCTGTTTTTATACGGTATCAATTTAAAGGCGAAATTAGTATATGGGTATTAGTCGAACAACCGACCTATCGGAGTGGTTTGAATTAGTTGATTGAAATAGAGGTTACGTTAAGCTGGGATAGAGCTCTATATTGATTTGGGGTGCGCTTTTTTAAAAGGGAAAGCAAAGAGGTTTTGCTTAAACCATTGGTTTTTTTTTTTATATTAACCTCTATCATGTAACAGTGTAATTTCCCTTACGTAATTACCTCTGTAACGACTGTATAATTACACCCATATTAGAAACAATAAAAGATGTTATTAACAATTATACCGTTACTAATTAGTTATACCAACTATGCCCTTATTATAATCACTACCGCGGTTAGAAACTATTATTTCAAACTGTTTCAACTAGTACCGTAACCACACTGATGTTACAGAACTACGTATACAAAACGTATTCGTCACAACTATACTATCGTTATTAGGCTATAGGTACGGAATATTAGGAAGGAAGAAAAGATTACCTGCGTAGATATTACTATATACCCCTATAACTAATGCTGCATATTTCTTTATGTATACAGGAACTTTACGAAAACACAAGTATATTAATATATACATTGTATACGTACAACGAATCAAGGTGTTATAAATAACGAAATAATTTACTAGAATTATATACCAAGTGTTGTATCGTGGATTAATATAAATGAAACCAAGGAATAAAATGGATGTTAAGGTATACCAATATTGAAAAATATATTCGGATATAATAATTCGGCGAATTGACAAGTTTTTCTAGGGACTTCATATAATATTAATGCCAATATTAGCAACATAATCATAGAATATAACTGAAATAAATTTCGTAAGGAATATTAACCTAAAAGAATATATTGGCAAGTTATACGAACAATTTTGAACATACTATTAGTCAATTGTTTTTTTTTGTAACTTGATTTGTTAAGTGAAGTTTCAAATAGTTCATAAAACATAGAAATGAATTATATATATAGTTAGTTATATAAACAAACGTTATTTAGAAAATAAGAAATATTCTAAAAGTTCGGCCATTTTAGGGCCTCCTGTCCAAGGTGGTATTATTGTAATTAATGCCATTATATACTTCATCAACTAAATTGAACCGGATGAAGAAGAAGTAACACTTTTTGATAATGAATTAAAAAACTGATCATACGAACGCGATTATAAAAGAATTAAAACATAGCCGGCAATAATCACCACAATATTTAGAAGTATTAATAAGGTATTCGCGAAAGGGTTACCATATATTATTTCTTATTGAATATGGAATTAATTAGTTCGATCGTTAAAAACTTTTAAAATGAATGTTGGTATTCGATCGAAAGTCACTAATAAATATTTTAGCTAGGTATCTGATAATTACGAATTTGAGATAAATAAAGTTTATTGGATGTCCGGGGAATCAAAAAAGAAAGTCGTAAACAGATAAATTTATCGATTGTTGGCAGGGTCTAAATACTTGTTCACGTGAATAGGTAAGTAGACGAGTAAGCAGAAGATTAGTATTGTAGTATGAAAGTTAGATGATTCTAGAAGAAGCATCCAGAGGTGCATGCCACAGGTGAGGGCTTATAAGCCCTTCACCCAGAGTGTACCACTCTAGAGTACCTCTTCTAGACCGCTCCACGCATTGCTGTCGGTCTGGAATACCCATTCTAGACCGCTCCATGCATAATACACTTTGTGTCTTACAAGAGTATAGCCTAGAGCGTGAAACGTTACCGTGCACTATGCAGGAGTATACCCTTCAATACAGTGCACTGCCACTTGGTCAATATATACTATTTATGAGGGTATATAATAATATCTACACAGGCAATATTTTCTTCTTTTTTTGTACGTTTCATATCCAATAGTGACAATATAGCTTTGGTTCGTATTCATAATCTAGTAGTGACAGTATTGTTGTGGTATGGTCCGTATTAGTCGTGTAGTAACGATATTCCTAGTTGATAGTAACAGTAGTATATGCTATTGTTACAGGCCAAACTTTTTTTCTTTCCTTTTTCCTTTTCTTAGCTTATTAAAGCAGTAATGTTACGAATTAGATTACGTAACCTTCCTCGTAACGTCGTTGGTCGTGGCAGCTATTGAAAGTATCGCATATATTTTCCATACGTAATTCATAGAGTTTAATGTAAATCGAAGCAGTATTAATATCGTAAATTAAAACAAAAAAAGGCCAGTAGTAAAATAAGAAATCAGGCATGGTCGCGGCATATATAATAAAAAGTGACAGAATATTAGGAGCAATGCCGAATAGTAGAGTTCAACAGAGGCAAAATCGGGGAGCGGCGTGCATAGTGAGTTTTAGACCGTTTTTTAGGTCGTTTGTTTTTGTAGTGATAAGAGCGGATTTAATACGGCCTTTAAAGCGTGTAAAATGTCTTTTGTTCCTGAGTTGAGGCCTAATTATGTATAAAGCATCTAGCTATTTCTCCTCATAAAGTTACGGTTCAGTTGGGTGTGTTGTAGTCGCTTCTGCTGGTACAAGCAATGTAGGTGTTGCAATCATAACCGCTTCTGATGGTGCAAGCGGTGTAATTATTGTAATCGTGACCGCTCCTAATAGTACGAAAGGTGTGTGTGCTGCAATCTTAATCGCTCATAAACTTTACAAATAGCGTGGATGCTATATTAGTGGCCGCGCTTAGGTTTCATAATCGATTTAAATCTACGTATCCCGCCCTTCTTCATTTTGGAATCGCGGCTTAGACTACGTATCCAGACCTTCCTTTTATTCCTTTCCTTACAACTCCCCCTCTTCTAAAAGCTGCAGCTTGGACTGTATACACAGGCCCTATTTCCTTTAAAAGCGCGGTCCGGATTACGTATCCAGACCTTTTTTCTCCTGCCTCTCTTGCAGCCCCTTTTCTTCTTAAAGTTACGGCCTAGAATTTGTATTTAGGTCTGGTCCTTTCCTTTCTTAAGAGTATAGCCCGTATTATGTACCTGACCATTCTTTTTTTTAAGGATGTGACCCCGATTATATACCTGGCCTTTTTCTTTCTTAAAGGTACGGTTAGAAATGCGTATCGTGACCCTACCTTTCATTCTTCTCTTGCGGCCCCCTGTCTTCTTGAGGCTGCAGCCTAGACCCTTCCTTTTTTTTAAAGGTATGGCCTGGATATCATACCAGGCCTTCCTATTTTTCAGGTCGCAGCCAGAAATGCGTATCTAGATTTTCCTTTCTTTTTCTTGTGGCCTCTGTTCCTGATATAGGGTATAGTTATAGGACGGAATCTCCTTACCCCTAGTTACCGTCGTTTTAACAACAGTCTCTTACTACGTAAGGTAACACCCTTTCACAAATTCCGTTTGGTACAAATCTTTATCCTTTCCATCTAATACGTAGACGAGTTGCGCCGTTTCGAATAAAGCTTTTATAAGAAGGCTATTTATGCCTTCAAAGGTACTAATACCTCTAATTCGTAGTTAAATTCAGAGGTCTCAAGCAATAATTGAGCTTACTATTTGCCATATACCAAACGTCTAAGTCAAAAACCTATTATGAAAATTATCCAACAAGTTAGGTCCTTGGGTATTTCCCTCACAATAGCGAAGCACAGTAGCTAAAGTGTATATATTTGCTGTGGTTGTCGTATATATGTCTAGTTTCTAAATTGGTGTATCCATAATATCCTAAAGGCTCAAATCGATTTAGTATGTTATAGCCTTTCTAATTCCTATTAAGTTCGATCAAAAGGTCTACGTAAACGCTGGATTTCTTTAGTATTTTTGGTTTTGGGGCCATGATCATCATTGTTTTTGGGCGGTCGGGTAATATGTTGAAGCGGCGCAAATTAGTAATTTTGCGTCGTGGTTAGATTTCTAGATTGGTGCAAGTTGGTGATTTTGCGCCGTGGTTTAATTGCTAGATCGGCACAAGTTAGTGATTTCGCGCCGCGGTTGAATTTGGATACATCTAAATTTTTAAGTTCAAGGTAGTTCGTTCTACGCATGGCAAATAAAAAGTGAATTAGATAATAAAAGTAGTTTTAATATGGCTTACCAACTCTTATTCAAGCAAATAAATCTCTAACGATACGTAAATAAAACATGACTACAGACTAATTATACGTTTAAAATTAGTTGTATTTAGCGCTTGGTAACGCTATATTAGCTAAGAAGCTAGGAAAACTTAAAGATGCAAGTACCAAAGTTAAAATATACAAGGCGAACGTAGGTTAATTTAAAATATATAGGGCGGACGTAGGAAAGTGAGTAGTGTAAAGGAAATATGAATTGTGAGGAGTTGTATTATGTGATTCTATGTTTGGTAATCTGTCCGGATTAGTGCACTGTGACCGCTTTTGGTGGAGTAAGCGGTTTGGTTTGTTTGTATGTAACCGCTCTTGATGGAGAAATCGGTTTGGATGCTGTATTCGTAACCGCTCTTATGTTTTGCGAGCGGTGTGGATTGTCGATTTCAAAATCGGATGGGTCCCAAGTAAGGGTTTCGAAACTAGGTGGTTTTGGCTTACGTGGCCTGGTATATAATAGGACGCTTTTCAAAAAGTATCCGAATACGTCAAAGTGCCAAACAAGGGTTAATAGTAGTGTAACGGAGCTTTTAATAAATAAAGCACCAAACAATAGTTAAGGGTATCGTATTAAAGTTATCCTTTTTAAAGTTACTTGATCTTTATGGTCTTTATATAAGTTGGCGTGTAATTTTCGTAAAAACGAAGTGTTGGAGCACAAACAGTTAGAACGTTTATTATATCCCACTATAAGTATTTAACTTATATCTGTGTTTTCCTTCCTAAGCTATATGTAGACGACGGGTTCGGCTACTAATAAGTGTCGGTAGGGTCTAAATACTTGTTTACGTAAACAAGTAAGTTAAAAAGTAATCAAAAACATTGGTATTACAGTATGAAAGTAAAATCATTTTAAAATAAGCGTCCAGAGGTATACGACATAGGTAAGAGCTTATAAGCCCTTCATCCAGATCGTACCACTTGGGAGTACCTCTCCTAGACCGCTATACGCATTGCCGTCGGTCTGGAATACCCATTTCAGACCACTCTATGCAGGATGCACTTTGCGTCTTACAAGAGTGCAGCCTGAAGCATGACACGTTACCATGCACTCTGCAGGAGTGTACTCTGCAATACAGTGCATTGCCACTTGGCCTACATATGATATCTATGAGGGTATATAATAATATCCACATCGATGAATAAAAGTAGACTTGTCATATCGAATAGGTTTTAAATAGATAATGTGGTTAGGAATTTGAATTTAAATCGTCGAATAAAAAATTAAAAGATGTTTAACTTTGATAATCTAGATAAATATCTGAAAAATACTCGAATATTAATTTCAAGTTACAATAAATAGGGTTATAAAATTTGAACCTGGTAAAATGCCTGCGGCGCTTAAGATCCTAGACTTAAATACTAGAAAAAAACATTCAAATGTATACGTAAATTACTTAAAATTATAAAATGAATGGGAAAAACGGTTGTTTATAAGAATAGTTATAAAGAAAAGGACGTAATATACGTAAAAGAATATAACGATACTCGTAATGTTTACCTTATGATAAAATATTGTGGTGATTTCCATCTTAATATACGGTAAGATGGTGACGATTTTAGATCATAAAACGAAGTTCTAATTTCATATGAAAATTATGTTATCAAAGCAAAAACATCCTACTTACCACTTTTAATATATAAATATAAATTTCGTTTTTTTCTTTTTTCGAATTTTCAAATTTTCTCATTTCTTTCCTTAATTTTTTATCTTTACTCAACATTATATTTTTATATTTGCTTTCGTCAATTCTTAAATATTTATTTCCAATACCATTTTCTTATTTTTTCAAAAAGAAATTTACCAACATTTATGAATTACCGAATATATAAGTTAATAAATGAATAGACCGTAACTAATGATATAAGCGAATAAGTATTAATATTATCGATTGGGATAACAATTTATTCATTATTAAATCGAAGGTAAAAAAAGGAAACTTTAGTTACATATTTTAATATATATAAGAACTATATCACTATTGGGGAGCTAACTCCCGCAACCTTAATAATTTCGGTCTTATATCTTTAGTATTTAGAAAGATAGGTAAATAAGATATAGGAACCGCATTAATTTTTTTAAAAAAAAACAAGATTAGTGAATCACTTCAGTTGGGTGGGTAATTTACTGTTAATCATTGTAAACGATAAGCGACATTTTTTTTAATCATTTTACTTTCACCATATACTAGGCACTATATAATATACATAGTGTGTTACTCGATAATATTAAGTGATATATGTTGATGGGAAAGCTTGCAACCTTATTTCCTTACATTAGACAACGACAACTTTATTTAATTCTCTGTTTTTATGTTATACTTGTGCACTAATTGAATGAAATACTCTATTCCATATAATATAAGTATATCGACTAAAAACTTATCTTTTCTATTTGTAGCTGATTTCCGAGCCTTATGCTATACATATTGTTAAATACCTGTAAAAGAGAATGCATATCAACCATATACTTCCTAGCCTCATGGAGAAACCTTTTATTATAACAACTGTATATCGAATTTTAGATAATTTCAACTATATGGGTTAATGGAGAGAAGAAATATATTTTCAAATATATCCGATATAAATTTTGTGGCTGATTTACTAATGATATAAAAAAAAACCTTTACCTTCAATACGATTTTTTGAATGAAAACTCTAATAGATGATTTAGTCTTAAATAAATATTATCATATGGACTTATGATACTCTATAATTTCGAAATCCGTAATATTATATGGGCGTGAAAATTGAAGCTTGAGCCGGACCGTATTATGTGGCCGTTACAGTTTCCGTTTGATACCTACTCGAATCCAAAATCTATCAGAGGTTTAAAAGAGTATAAAACCTATAAAATACTTATATTTTATAATAGAGCTCAAATTTGTCAGAAATATGTACTTTACGAGTTATTCGGCGAGTTACATTTTTACTTTGTATTGCAAACCCCATTAGTGTAAAAAAACTTAATAAGATGAATAGCGATGCGTTTCTCATGCCAAAAAAAGGTCTTCTGCAAATATTCAAAGGTGTATAGAGCGTATTTGTAGGCGACAGCCCCGTTAAACAGGTGGGGCGCCGATATGTAATCACAGCTTCAATACGAATAGATAAATTCATAATGTTAAGACCGGTTATACCTTGAATTTTTTTTTTTCGAAAGCAAGTACAGTAGGAGTTTACTATATTGGCTCTGAAACATTTTAATAAGGTGGTTCATGGTCTTAACCCAATGAGTTTCGTATAAAATTGAATATAATAAGCGATGGTTACCGTGGTTATAACTTATAAACACTGTTATAAGGAAAAAACATATAATGTATTACTTTAAAATAACAGTTATAATAACAAAGAACTATTAGCAAATGATATATAATGAACTGGTATAACTTATACGGATAATCGTAAACGAAATAGAAATATCTAGTTAATAACAAACTTTTTGGATTCAATCGACATTGTATTATTTTATGTAATGAAATACGAGTAATATAAAACGATAATAATTAAATACTAGATCGACTAAATAACGGTTAGTTTTTAATAACCGACGTATATATCTATATAATTTCCAAAGATCTTGTAAATTGGGTTTTTATTCATTAAATTTTTATTCTTGGTTAAGTACATATTTACATTTTATATCCTTCGCCGAATAAATCAAAAATACAATTTATTAAAAACAAGTGGTGACCTTAATTATTAAAAAACCGTTAGTATGGATTTTTAGGATCGGGTTTCCCGTGTTACATATAAGATTAATAAGAATATTATCATTGTTAACTTAATTCTTATATTGTTGGAATAGTATTATATGTAGTACAGTAGACCAACTTCACTTACATTAAAGTTGGCTGTACTATAAGTGTATTGCTTTGTGCGGACCAACCGCATTGGGTGTAAGTTGAGTGCAGTATAATGCACTTCACTTTAGGGCATGGGCCAAGCACTTGGCTACACAAATTACAGTGCTAACTGGCTAGCGGTCTGCCAAACCTAGAACAATTTATCCACCATCTGCCCACGTAATACTACTGTTACTTCGAAGACCAATCGAATCGATAACGTTGCAACGTCTAAGGCCTACGAACACTGATTAGTGCTTAACTACCTATTGGATTAAGTACAGATAAGCTAAGTAGAAGAAGAAGTTTCTTTTTAGTTATTACGCTCTGTGGCTACAGCTTCTAGGGTAGAGGAAAGATTATTGCGAAGGGCTTATATTAGTACTTCATCAGTCTCCAACGGCAGGAAAATAGAAAATACTTCTTAAGTTACGTTATTCCTAAACGGAAATTTGAAAGTAAGCGACCGTATCGCTACTAGAAAAACACTAAGAAATCTTTATTAATTCATTTTGAGGACGTTAAGGTTGACTGTGATAAGTTTTAGACCACAAGTTGGTAAACGACTAAGTCCCTATGCCTAACAACCTCTACTACCAATAACAAACTTTAACCTTACCCTCTACATCAAACTATTTCCCTACTTTACTCTTTCTACTCCCTATATCACATCGATCGTTAAGTTCGCTTCTTTACGCGAAAACACCAAGCCACACCAAGAAAGCTACATTACGCGCCCTTTACTAAGTCGCCATACTCCTACACGATATTACGTCAAGACACCAAGACTCCACACCCAAGATTAACAAGTCCCTCGCCTTAAACGCCTATTAAGATGTTTACCGCTAACGTTTACCTTAAAGTCATTATTAACTCCGCTAAAAAAAAGTAATTCAAGCGTTCAGAATTGGTTTTACGAAGTTTTATGACAACAACTTTTAAACGCTGTATATAAACGAGGAATTAACCTAAAAATACCTTACTAATTTCGTTGGATGTTTTATCGTTAAATTCAATACCAGCTACAATCCTAACAGCACTTTTAACAGATATCGCGAGTTTTTTAACGAAAAGATAATTAATGTGTGAAAAATAATTTAAAAAGCGACTGAGTTTAAACTTAGGGCAGAATTAAAAAACGAGGGATTTTTATTTAGTACAAGGTGCTATAACGTTAGTCTAAGCCCTCTTCGACTTAGCCTAACGTAACGAATTCTCTTACAACCCACGGCCTAAAAAAAGGCTATTAATGAACCTTACTGCCTTTAAACGGGATCCAGGGGACCTCTATCTTACCCTTAATCAAGTTCAACATCTTCTCACCCTAGCGATATGAAATTTATTAACCTGTTTGCTAATTTAGTATTTTCATATGATAGTGCGGAATACGACCTTAGCGGTGGTAGGGAACATAATGTAACAGCCGCTAACACAGATAGAGGTATCGATATTAACGCGATTTACAAGTTAATTAAGCAAGATTTTGAAGCCTTTTAACGTATTTAAATACTTATCGCCGCTTAACAATTTACTCATCAATCCTTTTAAAAACCTTCCCCCTTTAGATTCACCTAAACGCGGAAGCCCACCATAGATCCTACCATAAGGCTTTACCCCTTGGACCAAGCGACTGTAAATTACCCTTAACACCGTACCCCGAAAGCTTCAAAGCTTAAACCACTAGAAAATATTAATTACGACTGGGAAAATTATCGCGAACCTTTTTTAAGACCTATCAAAATGGTTAACATTAACTACAAACTTATAACGGACTTTACCAAGATTTAGGATGACACAAAGAAGTATTAAGAAAAGCTTTATAACCTTTTAAACACTAAGATAATGCCCCTTTTAAATATTTACAGTGAATGGAGGTTTTTTCTTCTGGTTTTCACTTATTGTTTCCCGAAATCTTTATAGGGTACTTAAAGGACTATTACTTGACCATCCCAATGTAAACAACTACGTTTCGCGAAATATACGATAGATTAAAGGACCACTTCGAATACGACGTTTATTTGGCGTATTAATATACAGACTGAGCTTATACAAGGTGGATTACAATAATGGCAAAGAAAAAAGAAAAGAAAATAACAATGGATATGCTTAACCAGATGCTTAAAAAGCTAACATTTTGACAAAAAGAAATGGGGAAAGCCCGCCCTAGGGTAGTTGTATTTCGTAAACAGGTACGGGCAGTAGTTACAGGCGTTAGTGTATTCTAATACACCTTACAACGTTTAAATACTACCTGCAAAGGTTTCTTTAACTAGTCGGGTTCCTCGTTTTCCACCATAATGGCCTATAAATTAAGTTCGTATGATACTTATTTCCAAGCCGGAAACTTCTTTAACGTGAATGAAAAAGACCTTACGGTAATTAATTACGTCGATCGTAAGTACGGGCGCCTACAATACCTAATATTCAGCCTATTAACCTTAACTTTAAACTAGAGGTAATAACTACGTTGGCGCTAAAAAGGCCAGGACTTAAGTGGAACTGTTAACCGCTAACATTATCGTCGTAATAATAGCAAAAAAGTTGGATTTATGGTAAGTTTGGCTATTAGTCAACTCGTCATCACTCCACCGAACGTAATAACCGGAAGGTAGTATACTATACTTCATACCTTACTACTTCGAAATAAGACTACTTAAATTAAATAGTAATTGTTAAAGGCGATAAACCGTTCAATATTGCCGCCAACGCTCCCAAATAGATTAAGTTGCATAAAGATACTATTTCCGATACGGCTTAATAACTAGCTAACTACGCCTTTTTGTACAGTTTCGATGGTAAAAACCCTAAACTTTACCCTAAACAAGCCTCTAACCCCATATATACCTTTAACTCCAGCTATCATTATGCGGACCACATGTTTTAAGGTATTATGCAAGATACAGGGGTAGCAAGGTACTGAACAGAAGTCATTCGCAATATGTAGCACTACAAAGGAAAATCATTACAGCCACTAATTTTAATCGTTACGATGCGGATAAAACTAAAGTTAGCTTTAACATAAGGAAATAACTATTGTTATTAGAGATAACGGTAATTTAAATTGTTGTGGGTATGATAATATTCCACATATTTAAGTCCCCTACCCCTTTTTTACCTAATTTAAAGTAATGAAAACCCTCGGCGTTAACGTTAACGTTAACTTAAACGAGCTGGTAAAAACCGGCTAGAAATTTATACACGCCCTTAAGTAGTGACATTTATAGTTTTACCTTTAACGTCCAGACGCAATAGTATTAAATCTATCGGAACCGGAGATACGTTACCTATACCGGCTTTTTCACCACCCAATTGTTAACAAGCTACATGAAGTCCTAAAACCCATAAGGAATACCGATGTACAATATTTTTCCCCAAAAGCTATTAAAAGACTATATTACCATTGCTAAATATATATTTAAGCCCCCCAGAGATTTAAGTTTATATAATAAGATGACAAAGACTTTAACCGCGAAATATTTATTAATATGTTTTACTTAGATAATTAACCCGTTTTTATACATCGTTCACCCCATAACTCTTTGTTACGGAGTTGAATTTCCAAAGTTTCTTTAGACAAAGGATTCATAGAAAATATTAAGGATATTGTAGATTAATACATACCTGGGTCTATTTGACATTGTCGTGTACGATATTGGTACCCACTTTACAGCGGCGGAGGTTTCAAATGATGCTAAAATAATAGGTATTTAATGTATACAGGTACCTATAGAAGTCCATTAGAGTATTGGAAAGATTAAAAGGATATACTACTTACTTCTCCGAGCGTATAATATCCTTACATTGGATATTAAAAGCTTTGCGGATTTAGAGGCACGCCTATGGATGGTAGTAAAAGGCCTTAACGAAACCATAGACTTTAACGGCTTAGTATTAACGCTTTTAGTCTTTCAAGTGTACCACCATTTAACGAGTGAATCTCGGCTCCCGATAAGTACTTAAAAACGTGCTATGGCTTACAAAAAAGCTTTAAAGAAACTACGAAGAAAATCGACACACCGCTAAATTAATAACACCCTTAATACTAGGAACGGCTTTTTAACGATCGAAATTCTTGTTTTGCCGTTGTAAAGCGAATTCCTTGTATAACGAGAGCCGGGCAAATAAAAAGGGCTATATAAAATAGTAAGTATTACAAACTTTAAAGTAGTTGTTAAAATTGCCAACAGTCTTGTATCCTTTCGAATTATTGAGGTTAAGCTTTGTATTCGGAGTATTCAAGATAAAAACTCTTAAGCCCCTTAAAATAAGCAACCGAGCTAATACGAACCTCCTTTACTCGTTATTAACAAACCAATAAAACGCTGACAACGCAGACGACCCCCGAAAAATAAAAACGTTAAAGATAAAGACTATTTACCGGGTCGTATTTCTAATACTATGTAGGTAAGAAAAAAAAAAAAGATAATGAAAACTTGGTAGTGAAGCCTAAGGTATAAAAGATTATTAAAATTTCCGGCAAACTTTTTGAGGAAAGAGATAAGGTCGAGATCGATGGCCTGTAAACTTAAGAAGCTGTACAATTCGTGTCGAAAACCAACTTTAACCTCCAAGATCCGAACGTCACGATTTTTAAATCGAGGATTATCTACAAGGTGAAGGGTAAGATCACGGGGTTACCGTACGAAAAATAACGACTAATCGCTTAAGAATACGGCGATAAAAGTAAGGACTGGATCCTCACGTAATTACCAACAATTTGAAAGATTAGTTAGCGCCTGGTGGTGACTTTGGTAATAATATTACTAGCTAAACTTGAAGGAAAATTTACATTTAATAGCCGTAATATTACATAAATTGATGTATAGTTAAAAACGGATTTATGAAAGATTATACTATTTAAACCATTATGGGAATTACATGCTATCTATCCTTCAATAACGGTAATGCGGTGTATTAAACCATGATATAAATTAGCTAAAACACGTGTTTATTCATTTTGAACCTCATAATCCTATATTTCATCCCGGCTAATGATTATTTTTTTAATATAAGATCCATATTTATTGGTAACGTATAAATAGGACTTCGGTATAGTAGGTATGTAAACTAACGATATCCTTTTCGTCGTTACGGCTGGCTTTATGGCGTTGAAGCAGCAAGCGATTAAGGATTCCAAGTTCTGAAACTATAAGTTAGTGATGAGGTTGAAGGAAAACAACTAATTAGAGTTTAATAAATCGTTAATTTGTATACTTGATATTGATTCCGACCTTAAATTTCGCTAAAAGGGTTAGGCGCTATTTTGAATACAATTAATAAAACTAACGAAGCCAGGGTATAACAGTACCTGAAGTAGCGTATTCGAGGTAGCTATACTATCATTTTATGTTAACCACAAGCCTCTTACGATCTATCCATTGCGGTATAAACATAAATACCAACAGTTAACGATTTCAACCAGTTAAATTAAATATTTAATTGACAAATGTAAACCATAGACCGCGGGATTAATATAATATTAGTTAATCCTTTAAAAGCTAAGTTAAAGATCTTTACGAACAAGGTTTTTACAAATAACACCGAATTGTCTTTAAAAATCGGCGTCCTAATAACCCTCATCAAAGAAAACAAGGAAAACCCCAATTTAGCATTATTGGTAACCCAGTCTACTTAACATCCGTTAAGTGTAAAAAGATTACACGAAACGTGTTAACTTTAGAGATCTACGGTATAATAGCTGGATTTGAGGTAGACATAGCGCTGTAGGATATTCTTAACCTTATCACTAGGTAGCTAAAGATTCCTCCTATCCCGGCGGTAATTTATACCGACTTAAAAGCCTCTTTAAATGCCTTTCAAAGCTTGGAATGACCAGCGAGAAGCGCTTGATAATTGATGTAATGGCACTCCGCGAAGCTTACGAAGGGAGGGAAATTAAGAAGTTCCAATGAATCGATGACAAAGACAACCCTGCTAATGCCATGACAAAGGTATCATCAAATAATGCCTTGGAAAGGTTTATAAATAGCAATAGGTTGACTGTACATATCAAGGGCTATATGGAAAGGCCGACCGGAATGCCTAGGTCACGTGACGGCGGATAGGGATGTGCTGACAGACAGGAAGACTGTTAGGAGACTGATAATAGTGATTTGTTTAAGTAGTATAGTAAAAGTAAAGGTATGGACGTTAGTGAAGGGCTATGTTAAAAGAATTTTTTATGGGAGTTGATAAATTAGGACTTCAGGTCAACGGCGTAAATGAGGTTAAATGGGGTTCATTTGCATGTAATTGAGTGCAACTCAGAATGAAAGTCAACTGGAATTGACAGAAGTCTGGCCAGTTAACAAGAAGGTAATTTACTGGTAACCAGACAAGATTGGTTAGCTATACTGACCTACACGCACAACTAAAAAGCCGCCAGTGTTGGAATAGTACTGCATATAGTGTAGTAGGCCAACTTTACTTACAGTAAAGTTGGTTGTACTGTAAGTGTATTGCTTTGTGCGGACTTACCGCATTGAGTGTAAGTCAAGTACACCACACTGCACTTTACTATATGGCATGGGCAAAGTCCTTAGCCATACAAATTATAGTGCAGACTAGCTAGCGGTCTGCCAAAGCTAGAACAATTCATACAACATCTGACTACGCAATACTACTGTTACATCGAAGACCAATCGAATTGACAACGTTGCAACGTCTAAAGCCTACCAACAATATTTCATTTGCCATTATATATGATAAAGAAAAAGGTTTTAATCGGATTTTAATATTAATACATAAGATATTTAAGTTTTGTAAAGATAATACGTCTTATATTTTAGTAATCGGATTGTATTGAACGCGAAGAAGGATTCGACAAAATAATTTTTCCACAAGTAACAACTATTCAGCCATCAATAACGAAATCGAACATCGTATTGGTATAATAACGATGACGTTACAATAAGGAGCTCCAGGTCAAAAGATACCTTAGAAATGAAAAAAGAAATATAGAAAAGATCAAGGTGAATAGGTAAGAAATGTTATTAAAGCAAATATAAATATTCGTCGTTTAATATTAAAGATGGGATAATATATGCAGCCGATAATGGAATATCAAGTCCTTAGGATAATCAAATATTAAAGTATGCTAATTAAAATTACGAAATTAATCGAAATAAAGAGAATATTAAGCGTTTTATATAATTTTATGACTAAACATATCGTAGACTCTATTTTAAAAAAGGAAAAACCATTTTTAGAGGAAGAATTATATAATTCATTGGAACACTATTGTATAAGTTAACATATTACTACTGAAATCGTTAAATATTATTTCCTTACAAATTTATCTAACGTTCAGATTAATAGCGATTCAAAATCATAATAATTATCATACATAAATAGATAAGTAATAACCACTACGCATTAACTGTATTAGGTTTTTACGTAATTAAAATTAAAACTTCAAGAACTTGGTTATATATAAAATAAGGGTAAGACTATGGTAATTACTATCCTTTATTATATAAAGTGGCGATTATAGATAATGTGGTTCTATTTAACGACTTGAACGACTTTTAGGGAAAAAAATAGTTTTTACATAAAATTAATAGAACTCTACATTCATAGCCTTCGTAAATATTATAAAAAATTATTCTTTTAAATAAATATAGATTGATTAGCACTTATACGTATTATTAAAGTTACTTGGTAGAAAGATATTAAATAGGGTAAAAGATTAAGGAAAATTAGAATTAGTATAAAAAATCCATCCGTTAAATTCAAGAGAAAATCTTCAAAGAGATCCCGATTATTAAGGTCAAGACTCTATACTAGTCATTTCTAATTTATACTATGAAGTACTAGTTCCCTTACACTAGTAAATGCTAAAACCGGGTAATATCTCCGGATTAATACTTCGAACTAATAAGTATTAATACCTTATACTAGTAAATACTATTGTATTCATATTAATAAGTATTAGAATATAGGTGTTATCTCTATCTTAATCTTTTTATATATTTTTATGCTATTTTCAGTTCTTATATCATTATTTTCACTAACGTTGAAATAAATATCTGTATTGAGGGATTTTTTCTATCTTGGATATAAAGTCGCATTAAATGCTTAATATAGAAAGAATAATAAAATACCCTTATCATCAAGATACGATGACTATTGTATTTCGTTTAAACCCATTAAAAAGTTACTGTTTATTAAAAAAGAGAAAGAAGAAAAAGAAAAAGAAAAGTGGTAAAAATATGAAAAAGTAAAGTAAAATATATAGGACGTATAATAAAAGATATAAGTTGGTAAATGTAAATAACAAGAAGATTTGTATCATTCTCGACTTTATATTAACTTTTTTGGTATAGGTGTACGGACCAATTTATTCATGATGGTAGCACGCCTATTCTGTATACCCTAATAGAACCCTCTTCCGAGAAAAATTTCAGTTCCAGCCATTTTCAATACTATTACTTTACATGTATTCTATTTTACCATAACAATATTAATCCGCTTTATCACCACTTAAATATTTTCTGACGACTTCTTTTTGGTCATGAAGATCGTCATCGGCCCGGCAAACCGTTCTCGTAGCGGTGTATTTAGAGAACATACCTTATATCCAGCGATTTAATACCTCGCTACTTGTATCAACGCAGACCTTCAGACTTGGAAATGCACTGCAATGTAAGTTTGATTCGTTTTGCGCTTCAAATTTTTAAATAACGACATTATAAGCGCTTGCACTTGACGGGTCTATTCATTTATTTATTTTTTTATCTTCAAGTTGTAGCCACACACACTGGTGCCTCGCCCGCTTAGCAAGGCTTTCGACCATATTGTGAATGTCTTTGGCTATTTACCAATGACTTTTTTCGATATACCACCCATTTAGTGGGGTACCCTTTTTATTATTCTTTTTCACTTTTTGGGCTTACGATTCGTGGTAAAAAAGGTGGTTTAGGTTATTGTTATCCTATCAAATTATAAGGTACGTTCTTTACCGAGTTACGAAGTATATTTTCTCCACAACTATGGGTTTTTAACCCAGATATAAGTCTTCTACAGGTAATTTACTTTTTTATTACCACTGTTTGGTTTTCGATGTAAGTAAGCGTCGAACGGAGATTAAAATGGCCGTATAATACGGCCTAGGCAATTTTATAGTTTTTACGCTCGGATGTAATGGGTTTGGAGGCTCTAAGATTACTTTAAGGCCTTAAATGAAAGGCTGTCTTAAAGTCCGATTTTCTACCAAAGGTTTAACTTAATATTGTGTTTCATAGGCAAAAACTATTTTTCTGAAATTATAAGTATAAAGTTAGGGACTAATATTCAATACACTTAGTAGTGAGTGTATTTTTTCGACGTGAACACCAGGACATAATCCTTACGAATACGATTTATATTCGTTGGAGGAGATGGTTTCTTTAGGAAACAGGGACTGATATAATTCATATAAGACCCCTTAGGTAGGAATTTAACAGTATATATAATGTAACGGTTCGGAAATTGACCATAGATATAGAGGATACATCTTTTAGTTTATATACATATGGTATAAGGAATATAGTGGTTTGTTTGATAAAGTTCAAGTGTATAATCTAAAGACGGGACACTAAATAAAGGATAATTATATAAGGTAAGAACCTTAGGTTACGCGCCTTTCCGTTTTTATATGTATATATTTTTTCATTACCGATTATTGAATTATACTTACTATATAGGAGGTACTGCTCGATAATAGTAAATCTTTCATTCTTTTTTCAAAAAATGAAGATTTGTGTAGCTTGATTTAAACTGATGACCTTTCAAATAATTTATATTAACATCTTCAAGTTTGAAGTAATAATTATTTGATGATTTTGAATCCATAATATGATACAGAACTTGAAATACAATTATTTATATATTATCAATTTGAAGTTATATTAATTTAACTTGGCCTAGCCATTATATCAATATTTTGTATTTCACCTTCAAAAATAAATATATTAACTCTTTAGTTAGCTGTATATTGATAGTGAACAATTTAATTTGTATAATGTTGAATTTTATATTATCTTTAATCAAGTTTTATAGGGGTACATAATAAGTATGTTCATTTTAATATAAATTTAAAATCAATTGGATAGCTCTTTCATAAGTATAATTTATAATAATTGTTGGTAGACCTTAGACGTTGCAACGTTGTCGATTCGATTTTTCGAAGTAACAGTAGTATTGCACAGTCAGATGGTGGATGTATTGTTTTAGGTTTGGCAGACCGCTAGCTGGTCTGCACTGTAATTTTTATTACCAATTGCTTGGCCCGTGCCCTAGAGTGAAGAGCAACGTACAGCACTCAACTTACACTCAATGCGGTAAGTCTCCATACAAAGCAATACACTTGCTGTACGGTCAACTTTATTTCTAGTAAATTTGACCTACTTCACTGCATACAATTCTATTCCAACCATAATGGTAATATAAGTATGTATTATTGTTAATATGTTCGTAATCTAGAGGGTGTTTTAGGCCATTTTAATAATCGTTAATAATTAATCATTTCAATAAAAGCGGTATATTTTTGATTTCTTTATAACCTCTTAATTAACCGTGTTGTTAACAATTTGTACTGTGTATCTATAAATTGTTTTTCTGGTGTTTTTATATACCTTTTAGTGGGAATGGAATTAGCCATCAATTCGTAGAATATTTATAATGGTTTTCGTTAAAATTGTAATGGTTTTATACGTTGATAGTTCAAAGTATCCATGTTTTATCTATAGTTCACGATTTTTATATTACTTCATCCATTTAAAGGCATAATTAATAAATGAAATTATTAGCAAGATTTTGAACGGTTCAACATTGCCTATTCAATTAGTCGATGTAATATTATATTATAGTAGTTTAGTGGTGGATGTATTATTTTAGGATTGGCAAACTGTTTGCCGGTTCGAATACTAATTCGTATAATTAATTATTTGTCTAATTCCCTAATGTCAAGTGGGCTATAATATAATTGAACAGTTAAATTCGGGAAGCCTTTATAAAATAATACGATTAATTTGAAGTTAGAATAATTAATTTTAATATAAGTTAATTGGATATTCTATACTATAAATACTACTATTCTAACACTAGCGATTTTTTAGTTTTTACATGTACGATAGTGTAGTTGACCAATCTTTTTCGGTAAACGTTAAACTGCAACCTCGTCAACTGGCAAAAGATCTATTATTCCAATTAACCTTCATAAAAATTTCATTCATTTATATTTAAATGAACATTCATTTCCGTTAGTTGCTCTATGGATTTGTAGTGCGACTTTCTCGACTTTGATAAAAAATCCTTCCTTTATAAACCTATAAAGTCTTTTCTCTTATCCGTGCCAATAAAATATGTTAATATCGTTCATTTCTCAAAAATTTTCCGATTTTACAGTATATCATCAACCGCCATTACCTAATATAAACTTATCTCGCAACCTATTCATGTAACCATCGATACGTATAGTTGGCCTATTACTAATTACAAACCTCTTAAGAGCATTATTGAGCAATACATTTGTTATAGCGTTCGCAGGATTTCTTTGCCGTTAATTTATCGGAACTCTTCCATTTCCCTCCCTTTACATGCTTTGCTGAGTTCCATTACGTCGAATATCAGACGTTTTTAGCGAGTGGTTACGATTTTGGATAGGTATTCGAATTAGATATTCGAATCACTTCAAATTTCCACCGAGATTTAAGAAATTTTAAGTTATCTTATAATAACTTTATGTCTTTTTTACAATGATATACCTATATCAAAATCTATCATTATATGGTTAACCTCTAAAATTAATATACTTCATATAATCTTTTATATTTAATAAAGATCTATTAAATTAGGTTACCAATTATTTTTAATTGGTTTTCCCGCTTATATTTATTTACGTTGGTTATTATAAAGTATATTTGTAGATATAGATCTATCTTATTTATGAAAGATAGATTCATAAAGATTATTGATTTGGCTTTCGACAAGTCGATTAAATCCATATGAATTCCTCGGTTCAAATTTCTTATTTACCACTTAATCTTTTTATTTAGCCGGTTCAAGTCGTTATCTATTAGGTTTTAAACTTAAACCGCGATAAAAAGGTCGTAAAGGACTCCGGTTAATATAAGGTGACAATATAGCTACTACAGGCACGTTATTCTAGGTACTGTTAAGCTTTAATTGAGATAGCCTTATCGATTGTAGTTGAATTAATACCGTAACCCTTTTAACTAATGTTGAATCCAGTATTAATATTCAGTATACGAAGTAATTATCTGTTAAAGTAAAGATGATTAGCTTTCGTTAACTTCCTAACTGGTTTCCAATTTCTAAATATAAATTTCGTAATTGCTTACTATTCAAATTCTATAAAGCTAACCGTTTTAAAGAAGAAAATATTGTGAATTTGTATACCTACCAAGCCAACATTTCTTTTATACGTTACCAGTCAATATTGGTCGTATATTAAAGATTTTATACTTGGCTATAATTTAAAGTGTAACTAATACACTAACATTCAGTAGAAACATACTTTTATGAGTCTGTACGAAAGCTTAATATATCGTATTATCGTTCTTATGGGGTAAATAAGCGGTAATTTGTATAGTAATTCCAATGATATAATTTGCTATAAATCGTTTACTCATTTAATATAGGTTTATATTATATCATGGTTATTAAGCGCAGACTTTCCTTTAATGTTGATTAGAGAACTGACCGTTAAAGAAAGTATTGAACGTTAGCTCGTGTTTCAAATCGTGAATGACTTCGTGAGGATCCAATTTTTACCGTTATCGTCTTATCATTTAGCGATCAAACGCATTTTTTCCTTCCGCCGCCCTGTAATCTTACCTCAAACCTCGTAAATAATACTTGATTTAAAGATCGTAACATTTAAGTTTTCAAATTGTGAATCGATTTTCAATATAAATTATATAAACTTTCGAATTATCAGCCCATAAACTCCGACCTTATCGCTTTTATTAAAAGATTTGCCGAAAATATTCATATTACCTTACACTCGAAGTTTTAGTATCATGTTTTCGTCATCCTTTTTTTCCCCTGACTTACCTAAGTAGTATTATAGATACGACCTGGTATATATTCCTTCTATTTAACGTTCATCTTTTTCGGAGGGCGTCTACGACGATAGCATTTTATGAGCTTATTAATAATGAATAAAACAGGTTCGTATTAACTCGGTCATTTAACTTAAGGATTTCTATAGTTAGTAACCCTGATATAGGGCTTGACCTAGGTAATACAGGAAAAGTAAAAACGTTAACAATTTTGACAATTATTTTAAAGTTAGAAATATAGTGGTATAGTCTTCATAGTATTGAGTAAGGTGGGCGTTGAATTCTTAATAGATTTTTATGACATCGTCAACTTCGCTAAAGGTGGTTATTGGGATTAAAAATATTAAATGATAGTCCGCAACTAACCTTATAAGTATTTCGGAAAATAGTTTGTAAAAACTAAAAAAAGAAAACACTATCCACTTACAAATATTTTTAAGGAGCATTTTGTTTGTATCCAAATAGTTATAGGGCTCACCTCTATAATTTTTCACATCCTTTTGAATTTTAGAGTAGTCCGTTAGATGTTCGTTATCATTATTAACCATTTGGATTGGTTTAAGTAGCAGATCGGGATAATCATCCTAGTTTTTATTAGTGGTGTTTCTTAGCAATTTAAGTTTTAAAGCTGCTGAAGCTCGGTATTAAAAGTAATTACCAGTCGCCTAACCTAGGAGGTAAAGTATTTTAGTAGGACCTGCAGTATTTTATGGTCCGACCTACGATGATAAGCCAAGTAGGTGCTAAATGGGATTTACTATTGAGGTGCGGAAGAAGACTAGACGAGGCTTCCGTAGCCCAACATGCAGGGCCCTTAAGCAGAGCTGATACCCAGCCCGTTACGTGCCTTTACACATACCGTATACGGACCGTGCCCTATCTGTATACGGATTGTGTCTGACTTACATCCGAACCGTGTCCTATCCGCTTCCAGGCTAGGCTTAGGCCGGACGTTGCCTATCTCATTACGTGTACAGTTAGGTAACCTATAGGCTTAATAGCTAACAGCCTAAATCCATAACATACCCTTTTTTCCCAATACTATAAAGGCAATGACGCCCTTTTAAATAAATACCAAACGTGAGCCGTACCCGCCTAATATATGGGTCGAATATAAACCGGTAATATTATATTTAATACATTGTATAACGCTTTGTCTGACTCATCTTATGTCGCTGACGCCGTAAAACGTATCCATTAACGCGACTTGTAAGGTATTCTTTTGAACATTAGCGCCGTATAACGTTCCAGTTAACGCACTATATAAAGTATCCTTTTTGCTATTGACGCCGTATAACGTATCCGTTAACATATCGTATAAAATTGCGCTTTTACTTTTAATATCGAGTAACGATCCCCGTATAATAAGTAACCCTTGCCGACTCCGATCCGCTAATTCCTATAAATAAAAAAGTCATCTTTTGATTTTTAAAACTTCCTTATTTTCCCTTTTACACTATTGCCCTCCCCCCCTTTCGTTAAATATCCCCATTATAACTATTTTAACTTTCTTTTCTATATATTAACTAATTATTTGAATTACTATATTTTCACGTTTTCTTTTAGTTTATTATTGTAACCAACGTATATAATGGTTTTAACCTAGGTTACGTTATTCCTGGCGCTCCTGAAAAGGATAACGAGCCTTCTTGTAAGGTATATTACCTTACTACCTACCAATACCCTACTATCAAATACCTATTTAACTCTTTCGCGTTATGAAAAATCTTTTCATTTTCGGAAACAATAAAGATGAAAATAAGCTTTTTCTATTAAAAGTAAAAAACGTTTTTATATCGTATATTAACTTTTTTCAAAATTTCAATATGTTTTTATTTATATCCACATTTATCTTATGTAAAGGTATTGTGTATATAGAAACGTTAATGATAAGATAAATTGACAAATACGATTTACGAAAAGTCTCATTGCTAAGTGGCTTTTTTTCGATATATTTTCTTTAAAAATAAGTATATTTACGGCTTTTCCAGGGTTACGTGTCTTTTTACGTGAGTCAATTGTTATGAAAAAAAATAATGGTAAGATCCTATCCCTCGTACGTAAAAATTAAAAAAATATTATAGGTTATCAACCCGTTTTTACCCCTACTTTTTTAAAAATAATTAATCAATATATCCGGCTATTTAATATAGTTCAAGAGTAAAAATTTCCTTTTATACCAGTAGTATAGGCCGTTACTCCTTTAATTATACGTTTACGCCGTTTTTTTCGTTTTTGGTTCGCCCTTACACCGGACCCCCTCATCGTCTTTTATTATGTCGCCTGTTTATAAAGACAGGATGTCTTTGGCTAACCAGGTGTTAACGTGTAACGTTTTTACCCAGCCCCTTGTTACTACCACCGAATATCCTTTGGAAATTGTAGCCTAAAAGGCCAATATAATATAACTATTTAGGTTATATTTTCATAGGTAGTATTAGCTATAGCTTTTAAAATATTACAAATAACGTGTAAAGTTCAATTATATGATCTCAGATTTTGTCCGTATTTTATTCACTAACGTTATACAAAAATAAGTTAATCAAACCAACTGTAAACAGGCGTAAAATCCTACTCAGACCGATCGCGTTATCCGGGCCTGAATTAACGTATTATAATTTTTAATAACCCGGTTAAAAGGTTGTCCCCCTCTCCCCGCCATTTACCTTACTTTTTGTTAGCCGTTCTCATCGGCTTTATCTAATACTTGTCCCTTTTAACGTTGTATTCCATCGTTGACCTCTCCTAATGTCTGTCCCTCCTTATATTATCCGCTATCAGCCTCCTTTATGGCCCGCCACTTTTCGCGTTATTCGTCCTTTTAAACGTCGTTTCGCGTATATCCCGCCTCTTAACACCCACCTTTTCGACGCTTACTGGTTTTCGCTATTCATTTTACTATTCCCCTTCCCTAATATCACCTAACGCTCGGAGCTAAATCGTAATAAGGCCCCTAATATTAATAACGCTAGTACTCGTTAAACCCCAATGAAAATAATAATGATAAATAGGTGAATTTTCGTTTAAATATAATAAAAGTCGTTTTACAGTTAAATTTATATCCTAATTAATCGTATAATATTTACTCGGCCTTACCTACAGTATTATACCTTCATTTAATAATAACTTTTCTTTATATTTGCAAACAAAGTGTTATTTTGAGTGGTTAAGCGATTCGTTTTACGCTTATAGTTTAATATAAACTTAAAGTCGTCGTCGAAATACTGGTTTATCGTGAACCCGAATATTTCCTCATTTCGTTTCGAATCTATTTAGGGTTACAATATATTAATAATTCTTTTATAATTTCTATTCCCTCTTATTATAACCCGTTCATTTAAATAACATATAACGAACCTCGTCTTTTTTAGACTTTAATGTGAGGATAGTTTATATTTAAAATATCTAGTATTTACCGTCCCTTATAACGTCTGTTATTAAAACCGATCCCTGGCGAATATCGGATAAAACCTACGAAAAAAATATCCGAAACCGTACGTTTAATTAAATCCATATAAAATACCGAATATTAATTAGTAATGTTTCATATATTATTTAATGGGCTCGAAATACCGACCACCCGGTATTAATTATAAAATTAGTCGATTATTTCACTTGGATGGTTCATTTCAATATTACCAAAATTTATTTCAACCTAGTTTTTCACCTTATATCGTTTTGCTGGACGTCTTTTATCATTCTCCGTTGTTTTCATTCATTATTAGATATAATTATTACCGTCTAGGGTAATTTCGTCCTTTTATATTAATAAATTAAAAACATTGTATATCGCTCTATTAAATAGGTTAACGACCTTATATCCTTGTTTACCCTTATTATAGGTGATATTTCGTACCTATTGACTAAACGATTTGCATTGAGCCCGGTAACAGACGATTTCCGGTTATTTAACGTAAACTAAAAAACGGGTAAATATAAAGCCAAATCGTATTACGAAAAGGAAACAATAATACGTAAATACTTTTAAACCTTTTGTTTACCCGTTTAATATTATTATCTATTAGTAAATAATACAAAGTAAATCAAAGTTATTCGACATTTATTAAGGAATCAAGAATTATTTAAATAGGTTTACCTAATTCCAATCGTGATTATTAATAATAAAGGCAAAGAACCTATAAAATCTACACTATATATCCTGAAAATGCTTTGCGTACGTATCGATAATTATAAATTATACAACCCCCAACTAAATAAAATTGAAAAGACGATTCGTAATAACTAGCCAATATCGAGGACCACTATTTGTAATTATTAAATCGATTATAAAGTCGACCGAAATATAAGTTTAATATCGGTCGGAAATGGGAAAAGATTAAAAGAGGTTTTATCGTAAAGTACGACAAGGTTTCATTCTGTTATATTACGTATATATTCGATATAAACGTTAAATATCTGCGATAATCTCCTCTTAATAATCATTTCGTTGAAAAGCTTGAAATAAAATGTTTTTACCCGGATAACATATAATAAACGGGTCGGAAATTCATTATAATAACCTCGTTATTATTATTATTTATTTCGATAATTTTAAGCTATTAAGGCATCATCATACTATTTACGGATTAATCCCGTAATTTGTAATTTAAATCAATTATCCTAATTTTAATAGAAAACATTTAACGCCCTTCAAAACCTCTAAAAGACGCACCTTATATAACGGGTCGTTCGTCACTCCTTGATTTGATAATTTCGTTAACATACCTAAGCCTAAAATCAGGAAACTACTCGACGTTAGCGATGCCGGCGGGCTTAACGCAAGCCGGGCCGAAGGCGATGCCGTTAACGTCGCTGTAATAAAACCCCCTAACGTTATCCCTGATAACGACTCGAGTGCTGGTTAGGTTGAGGGTGGTACCGTTTTCAGTGGCCCTTCGAAAACCCTCTACCCCCCTTTAAAATTTATATCGTCTTAATTTAATAAGTAAGCCTTGATTTAGTCAATTTCCTTTGCGTAATCCTTTGTATTCTATATTTCTTCAATATATAAATTTATTTATTTTACGATTAATATAAGAATGGAAATAGGCTAAAAAAATCCGCGCGTGGCGTTTCTTAATTTGAGGCTTATTTCGTATTTTACGAATTAACTTATACAGACGTGCGCTTTAAGTTACGGATCTATATAGTAAATGGAATTGAAAAGGAGAAAGTACCTCGGGTTATTAAGCCCGACGTTCCGAAACTAATCGTGGTAAAGAAAAATACTCCAATATGTTATAGTCCATCAAAATCGTAAACGGTATACGAATATTACGTCACGTGGAAAACTATGCTTTGAAATAAAATACCACCGCGGAAAATTCCTTATCATAAATAGTATAGTTACATTTTACATCCGTTCATCGTACGAAATGATAAGTTATTAGTTTCAAAATATTATCCTTGTTTTGTTACGATGAATACCCTTTTAACTTCGTTCTCAAATGTTTCATTTCCACTATTATCAGCCGATTTACATCCTAATGTACCAAAATCGAGACCGTAACAAAGGTATCCTTCAAGGTTTGAAATAACTGTTCCTCTCGCTTCGTTTAAACCTAACAAATACTTTAATTCGTTAAGCGGACGAAATCATTTGCCAGCTTTAAAAAATTACTAATAAAATCACGAGAAAAGTTAGCAAAACCTAAAATGCTTCGAATCTCTCGAACCGCACGTATTATCTTTTACTCGCGGATTGTCCGGTATTTCTCGGAATCGACCCGAATACCTATTTTAACCGTTATAATAAAACCCATGTATTTTATCTTTTTAACTATGAAGTCGCACATTTTTAGATTTAAATTCAATTTCATGTTATGAAAACGTCTAAAAACCACGCGAACTTTCGCTATATAATCATATTCAATACTTGAATGAAAAACAGGAGGTCGTTAAAATACGTTATAACAAAATTATTGAAAATATCTGCCATTATATAATGAATATATCGCTAAAATGGTATTAATGATTTTGATATCCTAAAGGGGGTAACCAGCTATTTGAATAACCCGAGCCGCGTACGAAACAACGTTAATTTGTTTTACTCAGGTACTATTCGAATATTGTAAAATACCATTTAAATATTTAACTTTGTAAATTATATCGACTTCGACAACATATGTAAGGTTTCCTTCATTAAATATAATGGAAAACGGTTTTACCTTGAAATTTTATTTAGAACCCGATAGTCGATATAAAACCGTTATCCCCGTTTCGGTTTACGAATTAATAATACCGACGTCACCGCTGATGAAAAGTTCGGGTAAACCTACCCCTTATTTATCAATTCCGTAATTTATCGTCGAATCTTAAAAAGTTGATTTCTTAATATTGAATATAAAGGCCCTTCAAGTCTTTTGAATAAAAATCTTTTTTCGTTCGCTTTAATATGAAGATAATACTCTTATTTCCCTCTATATAAAAGTAAGATCATAACTTTATCCTTATCGAATAGGTTGCTAAATATGGCTAATTTCGATGAAAAAAATAACCAATTTTTTTCCTTTTTAACCGTAGTTGTCACTGTTACTTATAAAATCCGTGTTATTTCGCTAAAGCTTGTAATATAGGCTAACCGGAACGGGTCTCCTATACGTTATATCTCTCGATACAAACGTTACGTTCATCTGAGGAAAACCGAATTCACTACGCCTTTTACATTTCCCGTCATCAAGCGCATTACTAACATATGGATAACTAAACCTCCCTAACTTTAAATTACTAAACGTCTACCACTCGTATTTCAAACCACTTTTTAATTTCATATTGGAATCTATTCAAAAATCATATCCCGCGTTATTTTGAGAACAATATATACTAATATCTGGTAAAACTATGTATTAAAATTTATACTAAATTTGACTATTTAGGTAATACGCTTAAACGAAATTATATCCAAAAGTTAGACTTCCCCCGTAGCCGTTGATTAAAACCCATTTTTTACTTTTTTAACTTAGGCCGCGTCTACCTACGTAAAAGGTAATTTCGGGCGAAGATCTTGAACATATTAATGATAATTTGATAAGCTAAAATATAAGCAATTCCTTAAAGTAAGTCTAGCCTAACGTTTCTTCATTATTATTTATGTAACCTTATATTTTTAGTTTTTCATACGTATCGAATTGGTTTATTAAAATAATTAGCCACGATTATAACGGCTCTTTAACAAAGGGGCTTCAAAAACATAAACTTCGGTTAATAGAGTATTACTATCCAACTGTTAGGCTTAAACAGGTCCCGTTAGCTAACAACTAAAACGCCGTTTTAAGTTCAAATAATTTAACTTATTGACGAGTTTACGGTACTTCTCTCATGATATCATACAATTCACTTGGCTAATACCTGCCGTGATAAACTTTTCGCGGATATTTAGCGATACGCGAGAATGAAAATAGTTACACTTTACGGCCGAAAACTAATTTCAACCGCCTATTTAAACTCAAAGTATTGCGAACCTAATAACGAATAATATTCATGAGTTTTTACTACTTATAATTCATCCTTCGAATTCGACTAATGCTTTGTCTGCGCGGTAAGGGTCATCGAAAGTCGCCTCAATAGAATCGAAAAACTTCCCTATACTATACCTGCGCTTGTGTTCTTACATTTTGTAATAAGTTGTGACCACTTACTTTACCGCCGCCGTATAGCATCCATACACGTAATTAAACGCTTGCCGACCCTTTTGAATTTATATTTTATCCGTTTTTAAAAATTAATTTGATTGTCTAGCGCGTCGCCACCTATGTAAAAGTTTATTCGTTAAATTACGGTTAATTGTATGGTTTTCATCCGCCTTACACCGGTAAAAACGTAACGCGAGGCGCGGCTAATTTGGTTTCGAGTTATCAGATCTTCGTAACGACCTAAAAGAAGTCGGATATAGGGTCTATAATTCAAGTCGATTAACCCATTTATCACAGTTCTTTAATAACCGACGTGATAAAGCGCACGGTATCTTATAAACGAATGATATCGGCCTAATTTGACCTTGAAAGAGCTGAAGATAAATTTATAAAGGTGGAGGATTGGGTATTACCTGACTGCCTATCTTCCCCGATTATAATAAAGTATAACTCCGGATTATTAACGTTTCCTATCGATTTTTCCATTATAAGTAATAATCCTTTGAAAAGATAAAAAAGACTTTAATAGCTTATTATGGTCCGACTTACGATAGTACGCCAAATAGGTACCAAATGTAATTTAATATTAAAGTGAGAAGAAAGACTAGAAAAGGCTATCGTGGCTAAACGTATAAGGCTTTCGGGCAAGGCCAATACCCAACCCGTTACGTGCCCTTACAAGTACCGTTTACGGACTGTACCCTATCCATACACGGACCGTATCCGGCCTATATACGCACCGTACCCTATCCGCGCCCGAGCTGGGGCTAGGCTGGGCATTACGTATCCCATTATATACATAGTTACGTAACCTATAGGTTCAATAGCGACAACCTGAGTCCATAACATGGTAGGCTTACAATTATAGGCAAACCTACTATAAAAAAGTTTTTAGGGTGCTAAACGATTTTAATAAAAGTATTATAGGGAAAGAGAGACCTAAAGTCTTTTGAGAACTTGTCGATATTACTTAATTAACTGGTGTAAAGTGCCGACGTTAATTCTTTTGGCGCCATTGGCGGTCGTTATTTCACGCGCTTTGTTGTTACTCAAAGCGTACTCTGTATTTCCACATGATAGTACTAGGCTACTGAGCAAGTTGACAGGTTCCTCCTCGTCAACGCGTAAAAAGGCTTAAGTTGAATAAGTGTAAAGGGGTAGTTTTTAAGATTACATATAAGAGTGTTAAGGGTTTTTAACACCTTTTCCCTTAGGATATATGTACAATAGAATTTTGTAAGTTGTGTTAATGTAGAAAGTATTATGAGTTTAGTCCATGAACTATTGAGTTTATAGGTTTCGCGACAGTGAACGTAATGGAATATATAGTACCCGGTCTGGGTCTAGTCCAGGCACGGTCCATATATGGTACATACAAGGGCACGTAACGGCTTTGGTACTGATCATTCCTATAACTCCTGTACGAAGGGCTACTATAGCCCTTTTTAGTTTTCCGTTTTACCTTAATGATAAACCTTAATTGGCACCTATATAGCCTATTATTATAAGTTGGATTATAATATGTTTTTAAAGTTTCATTTAATTTTCCGAAGGAATATTCCTTATAATGAATAAATCGATGGCAAATATTCATGATTTTGCTCCATATTTATTCATTATGAGCTAGGATATGCCTTCGACGAATATATAATCTTTTACTTTTGAAAACATATCTCTTACTATTTTAAGGCCGACTTAGGCTGATAGGTCTCACTTATAAAATAGTATGGGCTATATGGTGTTTAATACAAAGTAAATATTATAACCAAGTTAATTTACTTTCGTATGGATCCTATATTCATCTTCGTTTAGGTTGTGGTTAAGATTTAATAATTCGAAGACAACTTAACAGTAATTTCTATTAGTTTCTTACTGTTTACAATTAAGCGAAGACGATATAATTAATCTTGATTCGATGGAGTTACTTGTACGTAGGTAGCACCGCGTAAAACGATCAAATTTATATTAAGGGCAGATAAAATATAAATCGAGGAAGGTTAGTATACGTTTTTCATATATTTAGGGTCATAATATGTCGGCGGTAAAGTAAGCTTTTACGACGTATTATGAAGTTGGCAAACACGTAAGTAAATACGATGTAAATAAGCTTTTTTCAATTATATTTAACATATTTTCGGCCACCCTTATCCGGCAGATGAAGCTTTGGTTGAGTTAAAAAAATTATTAGTTCCAGCGGAAGGATAAAACTGACCTTCCATCGTAAAATGTAATTACTTACGCTTTCGTGCGTTTTTACTTATCCGTGTAAAATCCGTTATGGTAGGCGTTCACCGAGTCGACTATATCGCTGCCTTAATATAGTACCGCGAGTTTGCCGAAGAATTGAATTTCTTAAACTTAAAACGAAGTTTAAGTCGGTAATTCTCGGGACCCATATAAATATAACGGTCGGATAAGGATATGATTATAACGAAAGGTTATACCTTTTAAGTATTTTTATCAAAGGGTTACGGTCATTGCGTTTAATTACTTTGATAAACCCGTTAGGTATACTTTAAGGATTAAGTACTTAAGGAGACGTAAATAACGGCGAAAAAACGCCGGGTTATATAAGTTACAAAGCGTTGTTTATGTTACGGTTCGACTGATCATTATTAATATGGTTACAGACTTCGCCCGATATTGCCTCCGTTGTAAGTGTTTACGGTTTAAGTCGAAAAAGTAAGTAAGGTTTCTAGCTAACGCCGACGGGGAAAGTCTAACTCTAAGTATAGTTTCGTTTAAATATTACTTAATTTTAACTACGAAGTTTCGAGATCGAATAAAGAGAAAGTAAATTTCATTCAACTATATAGAAACAAACATATATTCCTTATCCTTATACTTTTTAAGAGCACTTCTTTATGAAACGTGTTAGCGCATTTTAGTTGTAATGATTATTATATTGTAGGACAGATTTTGATATAATGGTTAAAAATAAAGTAAACTCTATTATTATATATTTAAAATGTTGGCACTATAATAAGGTTACAGAAGAATGCGCGCTTACCCAAATAGCCATATGTCGTATGAACATTAATAAATGGTCGAGCCCCATAATAGTATATATTATTCCCGGAATAACGCGGGTAATTGTTTTCGGAATACTTTGGATACAATACTAAAAAGTGATATTAACTGTTAGCGATAGTTATGTAGTAGTTTATAATTCATAAAGACTAATCGGCAATACGGTGACACCAGATTTCAGGTCTAAAAATACACTTAATGTTTTAGTATCAGATTTTATTAGTTTAATGCGTCGTTTTAACAGATAATATAGCGTATAGGGGATAAGACATAATGGGCTTTCATTATGAGTTTTTATAAGATAACGCGGATTTTGGACTCGACGGCGCTAATTACTGTAAAAATAAAGGAGAATTAGTTACGTCTTTGACTCAAACTGAAAAAAGATTCGCGATTAAGTCGATAAGGATAGAATAAAAGCTTTACCCACACATAGGCGTAAATTCAATTTTCATATGAATAATAAACTAAACGAAAATGAATTTTACTGAAAATATTATTAGAATTATTATATTCTATATTACGAGATTAATTTTTCGAATTTATTTGTTAGGTTACCGAGTTGATTAACAATGTTTAGGTTCGTACGATTTGTTAATCGGCTGAGGCACCAGTATTACTAATTCTTTAGCCAGGTTGAGAATGGCCTTTTTATATTAATTACAGGGTATGAAATAAAATTACGGAAAAATCTTTTTTACTTAAATTTAATTGAATAAACCCTATACGCGTTGTCGAAGTCGATAAAGTTTATAAATGTAGATATTCGATCGGGTTTCTAGACTATATGACATGTATTTAAGGAAGAGGAATAAATAAATTATCGTCCATATTTCGGGTTACTCAAGTAATTAGTTAACCTTTTCAGGCTGGTTAAAACGTTGAAGACGTTTTTATAGTTTTATTATTATATATTGATAGATTTTTTCGATGATTTTTTTATGCTTTACTGAAATAACCGTTTAATTCTTTGCCTTGGTATTAAATGTGATTATATAGCGAAATTTCGTTTGATTTTAAAACGCCTTTACGATACAAGGTTAAATTTCAACTTAAAAAGTGTAATTTCGTAGTAAAGATGATAAAATTCCCGAGTTTTATCGTAACAGTTAATGTAGGTATACGGACCAACCTCTAAAAAGTCCGAGTGATACGTAAATTCTAGTTTTTACGTATTATTTTAAAGGTTCGGTATTTTTTAGGTTTCACTAACTTTTATTGGGACTTTATTAGTAATTTGTCCAATTTAAAAAATTATTTCGTTCGACTATCAAAAAAGGGAATTCGTTGGGTTTAGATAAATCGAAAGAAATATATGTATATATCGTTAAAAACTACCTTTATTACAGACCTGATTTTGGAAATTTAGTACCCAAATAGGCTAACGGTCGAAAAACCCGATTACTTGGAAATAGAGTTAGGTGGGTATTTGTAGGAACGGCATGAGGATAATATTCTAAAATTAAGAGCTTATTGTTTTATAAGATTAACAGAAGCGAAACATAACTTTATTTTTACGATAAGGAATGTCTCTTAGTAGTATCCCATTCAAAGGTGTAGTATTTGGAAATATATAACGTTTACACAACGTTTTCAATTTTATCGGATTATAAGGGATGGGAATGCTTTTTCACGCTACGCTTAATTTCGGAACATCAAACTCAATAAGTCTAAAGTGTTTCGTCTTTTTAATATCACTTACGATATCGGCTCGTAACCTAAGGCGTCTTTCCAAATGTATTAACCCGTAAATTGTTAAATAAACCTGAAGTTCAAGAACGCCGCACGCCAAAGTTTTAGCCCAATTTTATCATTATATTAGCTATAATAGAAATGGATTTATGTAATTTAAGAAAGTATACTGTGATAGATTATACAAATGTATTCCTTAAGACGGAGGACGCGATATTAGACCATAATAATCTATAGTACAGGGAAAGTCTGAGGATTCCAGGGTATTAATATTAATGGAATTGCCTCAGGCTAGGCTTTCGCTTATATCGTTAACTGTAACAACGCCGAGAGATATTAGGACGCTGGTAGTAATAGTACCACCATGTGTCCATCCCGTGTTAAACTTATTAACTTCGATAACCTTACTTAATTGCTTTATTTTCGGGTTGGATACTTTTTTGGAATCGTACAATGAAAAATATAATAAACGATCCGTTATACGAAGTTCCTTTACTAATGATTTCCGAAAGCATTAAATAATTTTAGGCTAAGATAAAATATTCGATAAAAATCACGATTTAGAAGATTAACCTAAATGGTACATGACGTTATCGTAACCGATTATAGCTACCCAATGAGAAATTATTAACGACAAAATCTTATAATAGACCTATTACTTGTTTATTATAGGTTATCCGGATACAAAAGTCTTATTTCGGGTCCTTTAACAAGATTACTATTAGGAGAGGAAAATTGTAATATTCAACACTTATATCGAATATATACTTAATGTAACGATTTAAAATCTCGTCGTATTTTACGATAAGGCTTCCTTTAATCTCACCTTATTTAAAATTGGTATTAATTCTATATTACTGTCGACATTAAAATTCACTTATGAATTACCAAAAACAGAATTCAGTATTTATGAGTTTTCATAAATCACCTTTTTAAATTGATCCAACTTTATAGTTTATAACGGCTGATATATATACAAAACGCTGTAAAAATGTATAGTGAAAATTGTATAGACTTTCGGCTTTTATTATTACCGACCGCGGTTCGGATTAGGTTAGCGTATTCTTAACGACTATATGTTTTTTAGTAAAGGCAAAATAACCTTCATTCACGGCATATTACTTAAAAATGAATAACGGTGTCTAACATACAAATTAACACGTTTGAAAATATTCAAGAATCGTTATCGCCTTTTTGTAATATAACTATGCATTATATTTACCCGTTTATGAATTCGTATTAAATAACCTGAAGTTGACGGTTAGAGGGTTGAGTATAAATAAACCAATTAATAAATACAAATCGTTTTTTATCCTTAGGGTCAATAAGGATATGAAGTCATCGATTAATCCAGTGGAACGAGCCGCCACATATCTGATATATTTACGCGTAGGTACGAAGTTAACCTAAATTACGGTAATATTTATTTAATACGGAATAAAAAAATAACAAAGTGTCGACGTTGCTCATCCAAACAATATAAGGTAAACGATGAGGTTTAACTTAACTTACGTAATATTCTAACAAATTATTCGAAAAAAAGCTTGAAACTTTGAAATAAATATTGGGTCATCGACGTTTCGAATCCATTAAATGTTGTTTAGGATATTTTGGGAAAATACCCTGTATTTTACTAAAATTTAGTGTAACAAACACTAATGAACCCCTTTCCCTTGAAGGTTTCATCCGATACTTATCCGGAATTAGTTTTTTTCGTTAATGATACAGAAAAAGATATATACGAGTAATTGAGAATTTCAAAAATTATTGTAACGAAGGCGGAACGAGCGGTATCCGTTTTATATAAATGAAATAAAAGGGTTATGATAAATCATAGTGTGTATCATTAGAGAAATATTTGTATATAATAGCTTTGGATAAATTAAAACGTAGTAAGAGGATGTATAGCTTTATGTTTGACCGGTATTTCGACGTCGGAATCGGACACGAAATAAGTAACTTATATAGGGCGAATCGCCCTTACCTTGATAATATTATAATATTTAAAGAAAATGGAAATTTTATTATTGTTATAATACAATACGATAGGTAAAACCAGGTATAAGTTACCCATTTTTTTGGATGTATCCTATTTCAAGGCGGCTTTTACTACGAGTTATCAAATCTTACTTATTTTTTTTTTTTTTTTTCATAATTTTCGATTAATAAAATCGTCAACGTTGGAAATACTATTACGATTACCTTTTTATATTAGGAAATGCTGGTAGGGGTGGATAACATAAGGCTAGGCGGGTAATAGTTCGTATTGATAAAAGTGGCTGATAAAAGGCTTGTCTGGCGTTAGGCGACGCCGACGATAACAGGTAACTTTAAACAGGGAGAATATTAGCAAAGGTGTTCAATAAAAGTTAACGTGGGGTAAGACGTGGAAAACAACCCTTTAAGTAAAATATAAGACATTATAATACATTAAGTTATATCCGAGTAACGCGGTCGTCCAAGATACAATCTTTCGCCCATTTATAATAGGCTTGATCAATTTGATTTTAACTTAGGTTAATGAATGAAATACGAGCTAAAACTGGTTTTTACGGTTAGATCTTAAACTTCGTTCGTTACGTTTTATTTGCTTTAGCTTATATTAGATATCAAAAACATAAGTTACGTAATTCTATCATTCTGGTTACGTTTGTTAAACTTACGAAAGGATATATAGTGGATATCGAATGGAACGAACGTAAAAGAATTTCGACCTAATATACGGTTAGCTAAGGAAGTTCTCTTACAATAAATAGGCGAAAGGGTCGACGGCGACGAGGAATTTTTAGGTGATAACAGGCCTGTAAAGAAAAGAAGATAGGGATATATAATAAAAAGAGTAATAACTAATATGACCAGAATGGTAAGGACGTTTTAAATTCGAGTAATATGTCGAAGCCGAGTAAATAATTTAACGTACTTGGAAAACATAAAGGTAAAAACGGGCTTATAGCCCAGGATATCCCTTTTCCGTTTAATAATGGGGAATAAAATGTAGCATTCATTTAGAAGAACTACGATTCGTTACTTTGATGGGGTACATAAAATGATAGAGACTGTAAATAGGTTTATTTGTTAAATACATTATAAAAAGGGTCTCAGTTACGGTCGGGCTTTTTATCAAATTATTTTTTAAGTTTATTTCATTTCAAATCTTCCGTCACATATAATATCTTTACATACTATGTATACTAATATAAATCAGAATACTCTGAAGTTTAGAAAGTGATAAATATAAAATATATAAATATCTTTTACCTATTTTATGGTTACCTTATTTTAATTTTCGTTATCACCAAAGACAAAAAGGTCGCCTGAAACGAGAGAAAGATATAGGCTATAGTTCAATGTCAGATATTTACGTATAATGGGGCGATATACTTTATAAGTCGAATGATTATCTTGGTTTAAGACGTTTACATTGGTATTATCTAGGTTAAAACTATTATAAATATTAGTTATATAGATATTAAAAACGCTAATAAGCCATTAATAGTTTACTAATAATTAGGGGTTAATATAGAAACCGAGAATAAATAGGTTTAATATAGTTATTATAAAAGGTATGATATGGAAAAATTTGATGAAAAATAACTAAAAAGGTGAAAAAAAAGGTAGGAAAATCTTAGAAATTATGTTAAAGGCTATATTTATAAGTATAGATGAATCGGAATCGATGATACGTTATACGGTACGTTAAAGGGCGCGTTATACGAATCCGGTAATAAAAGGGATATATTATACGATACGTTGAAGGGCGCATTATATACCACCGGCGATGAAAAAGATATATTATATGAAACTTTTGAAAGCGTATTATATAACTTCGGCGGCCTAAGGATAAACCAGACGACACGTTATACGACACGTTAAAATGTACGTAATAAACCGCGCTTGGCTCGCGCCTAGGCTGCATGTTAAACGGACACGGCTCGCGCATTCAGTATAACTAACGGAATACCGCGGCCCTTACGGCATTTAATAAAAAGGGGGGCATATAATAAACTTAGGTAATTAGCTATTAAGTTGATAAGTTACATAGCTATAGACAAAATAGAGTATATAGTATCCGGCTCGGGCTGGTTCCGGACGCAGTCCCATATGGTAAGTACGATGGTACGTAACGGGCTGGGCAGTAACTATATTTATAAGTCCTGTACGAAGGGTCACTGTAGTCCTTTTTAGTTTTACGCCTGTAACTAAATAAGAAACCCGAATTGTCAACTACTTGGCTTACCATCGTATGTTTAATTATAATAAAAAAGGTTTCAATTAACTTAGTAACGCCTAATTTTAATACATAAATCCTTCTTCGTTTTAGGTTTGTCTTTAGCTTTAATATAATACTCTTTAATATATTTTTTTATATGTTAATAGATTGGTTTTTGAAAACGTAACGAAAGTTTCAGAAAGTACGGTTACCGTTCTTAAGTCTTTCCCTGTTGTTTTAGTCGACTATAAAATAACCGACGAAGTCAACCAGATGTCTTTCCGTTAAGCTTTCATCGATATCTTACCCCTAAAGTTCTTTGTTGTAATGCTTGGTAAAATTTGGTCCGAGGACTTCAATTATCATTTTACGCTTTTAACTGTAATGATCACACTAAATACCCGTGAGTATGTAGAAGGTGTCAGAGGGTTTATGTTAACAGTAAGGTAGCAGAGGTAACAAAAGGTGCAATATCAAGACTGTGTTCGTGCGAGTGATGATCAGAAGCCGCGAGGCTATTCAGGGTAGACTGAATACTTAGATTGACAACTGAAGAGCTATGAAGGAAATACTATCTGTGTGGTGCTGACCGTGTCCTTATATCCTCAATCCTTCATACGTCTTCAGTACTGTATAATGTGGATAGCTTGGATAACCTCCGATCCAACATATCCGACATATCCTTGGCATGTCCTTGGATAGCTTGGATAACCTCATATCCAACATATCCAACATATCCTTGGCATTAACCCTAACCCTGGGTCTGCTGACATAAGAGATGTTCCCCGCCTGATGTGTTAGACTTCAGGCGTCTCAGTGGCGTAGTTTCCTTACTGGCCTGTTTTCCTGACCTAACCGCTGTCTGGGTCATGACATTAACTAAATGCCATTTTGAGGTTGTGGCTTACGTAGAACTTTGTAGGCGTATAAGGCGGAGGACTTGGCGATTGTAGGTGTGTTTTTGGCGTAAAGTCGCGTAGAAAATTAGAAACTTAGCGTTGAATAACGTGATGTAGCTTTTTTTGGCGCGACTTGATATTTCTTTTCATTTTCGCTTAAAGTAGCTATTTTAACGATTGGATTAAGGTAAGAGAAGTAAAAAGAGTAAATTAGGGGTAAAATTTTAGTATAAAAAGTAAAGTCTAAGGTCGTTATTATAGGTTAAGGACGAAAGTTATTTATTATTATAAATTCTTTGGTATAGAGACTTAGTCGTTTTTCTTGTATTAGTAGTACCCATATTAATACTAACTTAGCCGTTTGCTAACTTACCGAACTTCAAAACTTTTAATAGTCAATCTTAATATTTTTCTTTAAGGCGAATCCGTAACGATTTCCTAGTGTTTTCAATTAGCGATACCGTCGATTACTTTAAAATTGCCGTTATGAACCAGCGTAACCTAAATGTCTTATTTATTTTCTTGTTGTTATGAACTATCTTAGTATTCATACTGGCCCTTCGAAAGAATCTTTCCCCTATCCTAGCCGCCGTTGTTAATGTAAAGCGTAATTTGGAGGAAGTTTTTTCTTTTTTTTGCTTATTCGTGCTCAATCTAACAAGCACTAATTAATATGGTTAGGGCTTTAGACGTTACAACGTTATCGATTATATTAGTCGAAGTATTAATAGTATTACCGTAATTAAGTGATGAATGTATTATTTTAGGTTTGGCAAACAGATAGCCGGTCTATACAATAATTTGTATAACCAATTACTTGGCTAGTGCCCTATTGTAAAGTGGGAAAACACTATACTTAACTTACGGTTCAATACTGTAGGCTCATATAAAACAATACACTTAACCTATAGTAAATATAGTAAACTTTACTGTAAGTAACGTGCATTTACTATACTATTAATACTACTTTTCTACTTTTAATGTTATTATATAAAGGATTTTTGTTCCAAAGCAAGATTATTAATATAAGGAACGTGATATCCGGCTAAGTATGGCATATAATATAGTGAAAAACCCTAAATATGTTATCAATGCGTTTTGGTTTGCAATATTTTAGTTTCACTTTAAAAATTTATAGCGTGAATAAATAAGTCAAAATTAATGGCGATATAGGATAGAGGTTACTTTAATTTATCTTTTGTAGAGCTTATAATATTTCGGATAAATGTTTTCTAAATTAGGATAATAATATACATGCTTCTATTCCTTAAGAGAATTTACCGTAAAAAATACTTAGCTCTTCCAGCATTTTTATCCTTTCAGTGTTTTTTGATATCTACTTGAAAAGCTTTCATAGCCTTGAGAGTAGGATTTATAATAAGTTTATCGTTTATAATGGTATAAATAATGATTTACTGGTAAAAGTAAACGTATACCGTGTTATGAAATTTCAACATTTTAAATTTGAGATTATCGGAAACTATTTTCAATTTTTTTAACAGTCATCTTAACATTTTTATAAGCCCCTATAATTAGGCGAAAATTTGGAAGATTTAGTTAATTACAGGATTGAAACTCATTATTCTTTTTCAGGAATATTTTAATGAAAGGTTTTTTCATAGTGTTGCGGATCAATATTAATATTAGTGTTTAAAGTTTGCCAGTAAGGAAAGTTTAATCGATGTCGATTTGGTATATATTTAAATTATAAAAATTAGCGAGAGTGAAGATGATTTTTCACGTACAAAACCTTGCTGTGGAGGTAAATGTTTTTGTGTAGTGAATATTATATCATTTCTTACATTCTTTTATGATTTCTTTATTTTTTACATCTTCATTTAGTTTTCATCATTAGTTTTAATTTTCATATTTCCTAAGCTTAGAGTATAATGGCCGTTATCCATTTTAATAGTTTCATAAACTTCGAGGAAAAGTAGGCTTAGGGCTTTATTATATAGGGATTTTTGGTTTTTTTCAGATTTTCCGCTTTTGAAAAAGATTTCCTTTTGTTCGTTCATTCGTTCATTGAAACAATAAATTGAAATATATTATTATTAGTAACAATATTTGATAATAAGCTGTTCCATATCGTTTTTTGTTGCTTAAAGCTTACTTCTTTTTAGTTTAAAGTTTATTGCGGTGGTTGTAGTATTGTAATTGATACCTTTATTTATAGTTTGAGTGTCTTTCATATTTATAATAGTTAATTTACGGCGGTTTTCCTTAAAACCTCTTTAGTTTAAAAGATTTAACAATCCATATAGTTGAGATTCTAAACTGTTTAAGTGAATGGATTATAGAGATGTGTTTCGGCTTCATAATATTATTAAACTATTATAACCTCTGGATTTAATGGTTAATAACCTTAGTTTATAAAATTAATTACTAAAGTTGAAAATTTATACTCATTAATACTATTCTATACTAGTAAATACGAGTTCCTCTATACGAATAAAGGTTAGTATTAAATAATGTTTCCGTATTAATATTCCGTATAAGTTAGTACTAGTACCTTATATTAGTAAATATTAGTACCCCTATATCAGGAAATATTAGTATTCAAGTGTCATCTTCATTTTAATCCTTATATACCTTAATATGCTATTCCTTCATCCTCATTAGTATGCGTAATAGTGTTTCAATGAATATCTTTGTCTTCGTAGTATTCCTTATCTTTAAGATAGAGGTGTATCTAGTAGTGACTATTATACTAAGTCATAACATACCCTCTTATTCAAATACGATGTATATTGTATTTTTAATATATATCTTGTACTACAAGCTGATGCCTGGGTTAATATTCGGTAAGGATTCAGCTTTGGCGATTACCATGCTTTTATGTCTCTTTTACGTTACTCCTAAACATGCCTACGCAACGTAATCAAACACGTGACCTAGCCACTCCTTGTTGCTAGCTCTTCAGCAACTCCTCATTAAGGGACTCTTTTTCTTTTTTTTCGAGGATTATAAATAGTTTCCAAATACCCCGAACGATAGCTTTAGCCCAGTCTCCTTCTATTTAGTAATCTTATTTTCAGTACAGTTTCTAGTCACCAGCTACACAGATAATAAGCCCCAAATAATTCGTAACTTGTGAGCAGGTATTTATTTGTAATTATGATATTAATTCGGGCCTTTTTTGAAAAGGAATAATCATGGAACCTAAAGTGAATATAGTGAATTAATGGATGATAGGAGACGCTTAAATACGGATGCCACTAACTTACTCTTATGTAATTTAATTTGCAGTAAGGCTAATTCACATTCATTTCAGAAACGCATATTTATTTGTTCCTTATATTACAATCTTGAAAATTCCGGCAACAGATTTCATGAATGGTACTGACAAAATAATTATACTTATAATAAGTATATGTTTAATAGAAATGGTTTTGTTGGAATTTAAAGAATATTATACTAAAATGAAAGGCAATAAATCTAAGTAATATAAAGAAAATGAAAGAATACTCCAATTTCAGTAATTGATCTGTATATAAAGTTATATTGCCCGAACCAAATTCATTATAAACTCAAACTAAACCAGTTTCAATATAAGTTTTATCCGTATGATATTGACATAAACCGTATTTCTTATTATATAATAACATGGAAAATTGGTCTGTATACCAAGAACAACTTATACTATTGAAATAACTACCCGAAGTAATGAAAGGGATATATAGAGAAAAAAGAGGTACTTATGGACATAAGTTAGGTTAGGGAACTTATAATATAAATGCACCCTTTACCCCTTAAATGCCTTTCCTAAACACACCACTTCTTATTGTAATTATTTTATAACTTATATAGTCTTCGAATTCCTTACAAATCATCCGATTCATAGTTGAAACCAATAAGAAACCGCAAGCAAAAGAACGAGTACGAATTAAAAAGAGAACGAGCACTTAATAGACGAGAATGCGTATCTGACAAACGACTAACGAAAACCAAAACCCTCTACAAGCCTTACATTTAGCCTGTGATAGATATACATAACTGACCCGGGAAAAGTAGAAAAAATAAGCCGAAAATAGATTATCTGGATACGTAAACCATATTAGACAACATCGACCGCTTAATGTACATCGTAATTCAAGGAATAATTTTTAAAAAATTATAGAAATACTCACGGGCTATAAAAACCGTATAATTAGCTATTTTATATTTATCGTACCTTTTTGGACTGGTTTTCCGAAAATATTAGTGAGATAACTTGACGGGAGCGCGAATAACTATATCTAAAATGTAGAGATCGTAATAGAGATTCAGTTATCGAACGATAACTATATCAAAGAAATTATAAAAGACATTTTGAACCGAAATGAAGAACTTATGCGGCTAAATGATACTATAATAGACTCAAGCAAGTAAGGTAAAAATAAAAAAACTTGAATTTTTTTTTTTTGAATACCCGTTGCAAGCCCCGTATGATAATAATAAATATTAGTATAGCAGTTAAGGTGAATTTATTCAGACGACATCCTTACGAGTCACTGGTGAAATACGTCCGAAGAGCAGATAATCTCGCCGTTCAATACCCCTATATATTATAAAAAGAACTGAGAAACCGGCTTTTCGTATACCTAAAAGATAATATCTAAAAGATAATTATAACGTTACAGATATAACTAACTAACCGTTTAGTTTTTAAATACCTTATAGATAGAAACGGGATATATATGAATAAGGTGATATAAGATAACATACGTGAAACGCTACGTTTAGCGATTATGGTCCCTAGTCGCAATAATAACCTTTTCTTCTTATGTAATAAAAAATAGCGTTTTGAAAAATAGATAAAAAGAGTATCTATTAAAGATATAAAAACTATGAAATTGATATAATATCAAACATTAAACCTAATACTATAAGGTAATAAAGGAAATACTTCCTATAACGTGAAAAATACTCGTAAATATTAGAATCTAAATTAAATACACTCTTAATTCGTCACTTAAACGATAATAGTAGATATATATGGTCTATATTAAAAAAGAGGTAGCGTACGTAATAAAGAGTAACCATGAATTTGAAATAACATACAAATATATTTGAATTGCAGAAATATACCTAAACCATAATACATATTAAATTCGTTTCCTTACTCCCTATAGTATTGGGTAACTACCCATTAAATACGCGATATCGAATTAAATAAGCGATTAATTCCTAAGGAACTAAAAATAGAAAGCAAAAAAAATATGATAATGTGCAAACCAATATTTATAGTATTAATAAATTAAGCAAAGTACTAGAATTTTGACCCTATCTCTGACATTAACTATATCGAAGTTTTATATTTATCGGTTTCAAATATTCCGGAAAATAACGTATAAAACTCCTAAATCGAGTATAAAGAGCGTTAATATACCTACGAAAAACACCGATACACTTGTAAAAATTGCTAATTTACAGGAGAAAACATAGGAAAAGATAGAAAAGTCGAAGATATTACGCCTTGAACAGCCGTTAAATGCCGTAACAATAGAACCACAAAACGTATAAACTCATAAGCTTATACGAACGACGAAAAGAGAAAAAAATTTACTTGTACAAGGCCGAGCTCCCCTAACCCTTGAGTTTTATAATTTTAAACTATGTTATCGATAACTTATAACTGTAGAAAGTGATTTCGTTCATAATTTCCTGGTTTCTAATCGTTATATAAAAGGAGTATGGAAAGAATACCCAATCAAAAAGAAAGGATACCGTACCTTTCCGAGTATTTTAGGTTGCTTTAAAAAATGACTTAACTTAACAGGTACCTTACGAGAAATTTACCCAAATATTACTTTCGAATAACTATTAGTTTTAATCCTTTTTTACGTAAATAGATGGCTAGAATATGCGGCTATAATACCGGTTAATATACGAGGATGAGTAAAACAACTACGAAAAAGATAAGAAAACCTATAAATTCATATATACAGCGGTGATAATATCTATAAAAGACCTTTTATACCCACTTACGACAAGGACCCAACTTGGATATATTGAAAGTAATATTTATTATATATATATGAGAAGCGTCTAAAAATAATAGGATGTTTATCAAACTTATTATGTAAGATATTATAATTCGTACAAAAGTTTCCATTTAGATGACTAATTCACTAAGAAAAGTTACAATAGATAACGGAAGTGATACATTATCAACGATTTCCATTTTATTTTCCCGAGTTATTAGTAATATTATTTTCTTTTCATTCATATATTTGTAATGGATAACAACCACTTTTACGACCTATTATTAAATTTTAACTAGGTTTTTTGTTATGAGGTTATTAATGATTATATTGGGAAAGGTTTTAAGTTTATAGACGAAGATAAATATATAATTGTTATACCTATGAAACGACTTATAAAGCTACTACCCCTGAAAGTTTAGCAGGTTTTTATAGGTCGTTTTTTAGATGAATACCGATTCACGTCGGATAAATCGAATATGAAAAGCGAAGAAAAAATATCGGAATCGGATTTAGAGGACGAAACATGCAGTTGCAAGAATGAAAACTTGACATTGAATAAAGAAAATGTAAAATATTTACGAAAATAATATAAACTTATCGATTTTGTGAAGAACATATAATAGCGTAAGAAACGCCTAAATTAAAGCGGGCCCTGAACTTAGTAAAGGCTACTTGGTAGCCGAAAGCCCTAGGAGACGTTAGGATTAATAAATAAGTAGGTTTTAAAGATATATGAATTATATCTAATGTAGATAAAGATAAAATATATATAAACAAGTTCAAGATAAATACGAATGATAACAAGATAAATACGAACCAGTATGAGATAACGATATACGAAAACGAAACGAAAATAATAAATATAATTTTGAAACGGAAAAGATAAATGTGGAAAAGATCGAAAAAGATTATGACGTTTTACGAGATGAAAAAGACGTTTATAAAAAAATATATTAATACCGTTAACTATTTATTAAGTGTACCTTTTTCGCGTATATTAATTTAAAGTTTGATAAAAGAGATAAATGAAGTAAAATCTTTATTTTATTTTATACAATGACTATTATTTAATAAATTGTTAACCTTCTATTACGATGAAAATGTTAATTCGGAATTATACGGTTAAAACGATAATATTCAAGCGTTACGGACATTGGAAATTAAGAAGAATCGAAATTTATTCTTAAGCTTGTTGGTATACGAATACCAACAATAATAGTAAAGAATATGAAAAAGAAAAGAAAACTTACATAAGATTTTTGGTAAGTGATAAAACAGAACGAGTACTAATTTCGTGAAATAATAAACGTAATGAAAATATTAAGCGCCAACCTGAATAAATAAAATTGAACGACACGCTATATAATACTATTAAAATTTGATTTATGTTGTCTGGAATTGATTCTTAAAATATAAGTAAGACGAGCGAGGCCGAAGATTTTACCAACAAGAAATACTTATAATTTGCCGGAAAAAAAGGAAAAAGGTTTAGAATTCGCGAAGAGACTGGCGTATACTTGGAAAAAATACTTTCATATTTGGTTTAAAAGCTATATGAAGAACTAATCATATTATATATTTTACTAAACCATAATAAAATGACAACTCGTTTCGACTAAAATAACCGAAATACTTACAAGACGAGGTTGCTTTAGTACAAAGGTATCATTTAGTAATCAAGGCAACAGGATTATTTATACTAGGTCATTTAAAATAGAGTACGTACTTACGTCACCTATTAAAGAAAAACAGTAAATATCAATTCGTTTGTAATCATATTCCAATGAATAATTACATAATGAAACTATAAAAGCCGATACACTTACAAGATTAAGTATTCTATACTCTTCTTTAAAGCGACTATAATTTTTTTCCCAAAATGACGGAATGAACAGATGTTTCAAAATACCTATTACTCCAGATTATAAGTATAAAAAGGCATTTATTAAACCCAATATATAATATTGAATGCCAAAATATATTAGGCAATAACGAGAAGTAGTTATACTTTCTATGGACTTGGAGATGCGACATTGGGATTAACCATTACTCAATAACGAAAACAATATAAAAGTTGGCCAAAACTCTACGAGAAATAACTAAAATAATTGCGAAAATTGATAACCTGGTATTACCCTTACTAATGAAGTACAATAATACTTGGAAAACAGTTGTCCATATATATATGGAAAATTACAATGCTTTATTGTATAGATTTAAAGTAATATTTAATTTTATATATTATTATTATTTTCCGCGCCTCATATTCGGACGAATTAGTCTTACTCTATACACACCTATATTGTTTGAAAGTTATATTCATTCGTTAGGTGTCAAAATATTTCGATGATTGGTTAAGCTGTTCGAATAACATCGGAAAAGATTTGAAATATAGGCGAAACCTAAAAATTACCATATTTCGTCGAGATTATTAAACGAATTCCTTTACCTTATACCATACTTCGCGAGGAATATACCTGGTAAAGCATCTAGAACGACAATACTCAAGACATTTTGTATAAAAAGAGTACGGAAAAGAACCTCGACGGAAAAAGTTTCAAAGTAAATGTAATAGGTTTGTGAAAATTATAAGTAAAAATAGGAATATATCGAAACTTTCGTTACCATTTACCCAGATATTGAATGAAACGTTAAGAAAGCTCCGAATTTTTCCCTTTAATATCACCTCGAAATAGACGCATCTGATAAATGTCTCGGTAACGTCGCTTTCTTACTAAGTGTATTACTGACAGTTACTAAAATTAATAACAAGCTACTACCCTATACAAGAATACTAGCCTTTATTTCCTAAAAGATAAATAATTCCGTCGTCACCATTTCAAACGGTAATTATATTTTGTCTCCCTCGCATAAATACTAATGTAATGTCTCGAATTATCAAGTTGCTTTTATTCTATTTCCTCCCCGAGTTACTTAATTAATTTACCTGGTTTCTTAATGTTACTTGGGCCTAAGGCTCTTTTATTATTAAGATGGTAAAATTCATTACACATTGAACTATACGAATTTACCATCTGTTTTTCCCCTATTTTCTTTAATTATTTCGCCTATTTACCATAACCGAACTCTTTCAGCTAATTGCGTATTAACTTAAGACGTCTTTACTCTGATCCTCTTTAATACCCATTACGTTCTCTAATACAAATTGAGCCCAAATAGTTAAAATGATATGATCACATAAACTATATTTTTATAATTAATATAAGATACAGCTTTCAAAACGAAACCAAAGCGTTTAAAACTTAATCGTAAAAGCCGTATATTTACTCACATCCCATCTACTACTCTTCACTAAAAAGGAAATAACGTGGTAAATCGTAAACGGGCCGACGACTGTACCCGTATAAACCGAGTTAACAGTATATAAACTAATATTACAATCTTTAATATCCTGCTCAGAAGACCGCTTCANACGTTATCCATTATCGTTGGCTTTACCTAATACACGCCCCTTCTAATGTTATTTACCGTCGTGGATTTCGCTTCGTACCCGCCTCGCCCTTTGTTAACCACTCTCATTGACATCGTTTAATACCTGTTTCGCTCTGCATCATCCTCCCTTACCGGTCTCTTTTAACGTTGAAGGTTAGTCTCAATAGGGGTTTTAACGTTTTTAATGCTATTATTCGGAAGATTAGGATAATAATAATAATAGCCTATGGGTAAAACGTAATGGTTTTCGATAAAGACCGCTTTAGGTTTAAATACTTGTCCGAAAAGTCTATAAATTATATACCCGGCCTTATATATCATATTATATTATAATAACAATAAAGTTTTATAATTTTTCATAAATACCATATAATCACTTGAATGAAGGCGATTCGCCTAATATAAATTACTTAAAGCGTATTAGACGTTGAAATCGAAATACTGGGTTGTTATAAAACCAGATGTTCCTTTATTCCACTTTGAATTTATTTCAGGTTACCGCATATTGGTAAATTTCGGATAATTTCCACTTGAATATATGATCATCCTTCTACTGAACTTATATATAACGAATATTGTCCCGTCCAATTTTTGTAACGATGATATTTTCCATCTCAAATTCGTCGTATATACTCTTCCCTATATTATCCGGAATAAGGATTGGGTTCGGGCGAATATAGGATAAATCATTTAAGGAAAGGTGGCCTGTAACCGTATATTTCATTAAATTCACGTAAAATATAGGATATTCTTTGTAAACATTTAGAATAATGTTTAATAAATTCCGAACGTTAACAATCCGGTATTTATTATATAATCAGTCGAGCTTTTTCATGAGGACTTCAATGTTTAATATGGCAAAAGTTATGTTGAATTTAAACGTTATTTTATATAGTTTCGCCGAGCGACGTCGAACATTCGCAGATATTGTAATTTATAATTAAATCAGTATTACAATCGCATAAATTAACTTCGTGTACTTATGTAAATATACTAAACACGTGAAGGCTTATCCAATTAAATTAATCAACAACTTCATATCTCCGTTTACCTTGAAAATAACGGATATTTCGTACCTATTTTATAACAAATTTAGAATAAACCCAATAACCGTCAACTCCCGATTATTCAATATCAAATAGCAAGCTGTGAGATATAATCCCGAATTGAATTAATAAAAGTCGACGACGATTGGTAAATCCTTTGAAACCTTTGAGTTTAGTCCTTTAATATAGATTCCCGTTTATTGGTGATATAACGTCGATAATAGTTACTAAGCATTTATCAAAAAAATATTAAGTCGCTCAAAATATATTTATTTCATCTGCGCCGCGATGGTAAATAATGAAAACCGGAAATAAATACCATCGTTTTTATATATTATGAAACCGTTTTCATACGTTTCGGCGGTAATGAATTATATAACTTTTAATGAAGTGCATTTGGATAATCCATTTATTAAAGCTAATAAATACCTAAACCCGCTATAAATAACAAATAAATCGATTATAAAGACAACAGAAATATGAAACTAATAATAATTTGAAATCTAAAACGCGAAGGGAGGTCTCATAGCAACATACGACAGGATCTCGTACCTTTATATTAAATATATATTCGATATAAACGTCGAATATTAATACCTGTAATCTTTCAATAATAATCCTATTAAAAGTCGAAATAAAACGTTTTCTCCAGGATTACCTATAATAAACGACTTGTATGTTTATAATAAAACTTTCATTGTTAACGGTTTTTAAATCGATAATCATAAACGGTTACGGTAACGTAATATACCCCTCGAGTTGATATCATAATTCTTGATTTATATCGAATATCTTACCTTATTTTAAAAAAAAGTTTAAAGCTTTTGATAACAATTAATACAAGAATTACATATAACGGATTGGTTGTTATACTTTTGGTTAATAAATTTACAAAGACGCCCGTACCGAAATTAAGGTAATTACCCTATACTAACGAAATCGGCGATTTTAATGCGGGCTGGGCTCGAATTAGTATTACAACCGTTGACGCCCCGGTATTCTCCGGTATAGTAAAATTATATGGCGCGGGTAAGAACCAAGCCCGAAGCGATTTCGTTGCCGCTAATTTATTAGAGCTGTTCAACATTCCTTCAGAATATATATTATCGTAATTCAATAACCAAAGTTAACTTTTTAAAGAACTATGCGTATATGTCACCGTAATATACATGTTTATACCATATAAGTTTATTATTATTTAATCCGATATAATTATAAAAAATTGGTTGAAAAAGTCGCGCGCGACGTTCCTTATTATTATGCTTATTTTGTAATATAGAGGCTATTATATATAGGCAGTCGCTTTAAGACGTGGGCAGATAATATAATTTAAAAAGAAAAAACTTCGGCTAATCAAATCAAACGTTCCGAAATTAAACGCGGCGAACGAAAATATTCTAATCCATTATAATACGTTGAAATATTAAACGATATACCACTATTACTTTTATCCAATAACCACGCGTGAAAATAAGATATTTCGAAACACACCTCGTTATAATAAATAGTATAGTTATGTGTCGCATGCCTTAATGGTATAAAATGATATATTACTAGTTCAAAAATACGATTTTCATCTTTTACTACGAATACTTTCCTAAACATATTCTGGAGTAATTGGTTTTTACTACTATTGATATATTTAAATCATTATATACTAAAATGAAATATATAATGGATTTATGTCTCTATATTGAAAATGTATATTTTTTTTTGATTCGTACCAGTTTTCCGAATTCCTTTTTCGTAAGACGAATAAAGTAATAAGAAAAGTTGAAAACATGATTAATAAAGTTTCGATAAAATTTAACAAAACCTAAAAAACTTCATACCTTTCAAACATTATATAAAGATTCTAATTTGAATATAGCCTGGGCTTTCTCGGAGTCGACTCCAATATCTACTTTGACCGTCACAATAAATCCAGAGTACTTTATCTTTGTAATTATAAAGTCGTAATTTATATGTCTATATTTTACATTATATCTTTATGGCGACACAAAACTACGCAAATTTTCCCTATATAATCCTATTTGATACGGGAAAAAAGGAATAAAAGGTTGTTTGAGTAAACTATAAAAAAAAATCTAAAATATCTGCTATAATATAATTAATGTACCGTTGAAACTTTATTCACGTTTGTACCAACATAAAAACAGCAATCAATTATTCTAATAAGTTAAAATGTATGTAAAATGCCGTTAATTCCTTTCATCTGCATACAATCAGAATCCGGTAAAAGGCCTTACTAATGTCCATTTTCGTTAGTTACGTTGACTTGAACAATACGCGTGGAGTTTCTTCCATCAAAGTTAGGGAAAAGAGATATCATTCGGTAATCCTATTTAAACCCCGGTAGTTGTTATAAAACCGTTATTCCGTTATTACCCCCCCCCCCCCGCGGTTTGAAAATTAATGATACTGGTGTAGTAACCGATAAAAAGCTCGTGTAAATTCAATTCTTGTTTACTAAATCGGTAATTTAACACGAAATTCAAAGGATTAATTTTGTAATATTAATATAATATTCTCTATAATCTATGAAGCAAAAATCAATCCATGTTTAGCTCAATATAAATACAATAATTAAGCTTTACCGGTACGAAAGTAAGGCTACAACCTTTTCCTTATTAAATAGATCGCGTAATATTATTCATTCGAGTAAAAAACTTTCATGATTTTTCTTTTTTTCTATAAGGATCAGTGACATCAACTACAAAATCCGCGTACTTTCATAAAAATTGATTAAAAAAGTTAATCATGATGAATTCTCCGTTTGTGGTACCGCCCATTAAAATCAAATTACTAAATTAAAAACAACCGATGCTATAATACTTCGAATATCAGCCGAGTTAAGGTGTATTATTGTTCTTATATTAATAATTAATTCCTGTAATTTTAAATGGTGAGACAATTACCACCAATATCTAATATGACATATTGAAATCGTATTTAAGACATCCAACAAATTATATCCCTCGTTATTACAGGAATGATATATGTTAATATTGGGCTAAACTATTTATTAAAATCTACGCAATACTTAATTATTTCATTAGTCCATTCATTATTCTGTAATAATATTACCATATTGAAATTTTGAAAATATAATAACCGAATTTATCTAACCCATTAACGCTTTATAAAAGCGTTTTTAATAATATAATAGTTATTACAATCGGAATTAATAGAAACATTTAAAGATTAAGTATTATAAAAAAAGAAAGAAAATGAAAAGATCCTTGTTTATATGTATCGTAATTTAATTAAACTCTTTTTTATCCGATTTTACAACCACGGCGTTGACGCCTCGTAATTCCTAAACAAAACTGTATTTAGGAGTTAGGCCTCCCTCATCGTCATTAATAAAAAACCTTTATTTACCTTTTCGACTTAGACTCTATATACTTATATAAAAGGAAATTCAGGGCGGAATTAACAACCATAAAAATTGTAATATTTTGAACCTTGATGTAGGAAACTTCATATAACTTATTTTACTTGATGTTACTTCACCATGATTCACGTTAACCGACGTATTAGATCCCGAATATATACCAAATGAACTTATAAAAATAATGAACTGTAATCAACACATCCCTTTTACAATTATATCCAAAAAGAATAAACTCTCGTTATAACTATACCTATATCTGGATGTTCTACCTCTCCGAGTACCGATAGATTTTGACCAAATCGTCGCTTTGAATTTAAAAATTCCAACATTTTTACGAATATACAGTGTTTTGCTAAAGCCGCAATATAAGTGATACGGTTAACTCTTCTAGTAATGAATATGTTTCGAATATATAAGAATATACGAAAGCGTAGGTAATTATCTGTAACGGCTAAATGTTAATTTAAACCGCCCGCTTAAATTATTAATATTTTGAACATAATAGTGAAAAGTACCTATAGGATTTCATCGCTTATAATCAATTCCTTCCACTCTACTAAGGCTTTATCCACGCGATTAAGGTCTTTAAAACCAACCATATTATAAATGAGAAAGTTGCTTGTATCGTATATTACCTTCTATCTGCTGGCCTCGTAATACATTGTAATAGCTTACTTTAAATCCGGAATATAACAACCCCATATATAAATGAACGTATACCAACTTGCCCCAATTTATATTTTATCCGCTTTTATTATAACATCGGTCGTTTTTTGCATCGCCGCTTATATCAAGGTAGATCTATTGAATTAAGGTTAGTTATATCGTTTTCAGCTACCACGAAATGCTGGAAAACCAGCACGAGATATCGCTAAGTCGGTTTTGAATTGCTAAATCTTAATAACGACTTACGTAAAGTTAGATGTAGGGTCGCAAACGAAGGTCGATTAATTAGTTTATTACATTTCCTTTGCAATAAACTCGATATAGGTCATGAAATGCTATAAATAAAATATATTGGCTTAATTCGGCCCCGAAAAGTCAGAAAATGTATTTATGAAGATAGAAAACTAGGAATTTACCACCAGCCTATTCTTCTCAATAGAGCTAAAATATACCTCAAAACTATTAAATATACTATCAATTTATCTATTATAACTAATATATCTTCAGAAAAATAAAAATAAAACCTTAATAGTATACTATCATTCGACCTATATTGGCAAACCAAGTAGATACCAATCAGAGTTTACTATTAAGATACAGGCGAAACACTAGCAAAAGCTAAAGTAATCCTTCGTATAAGACTTATAGAAATGGTTCATACAAAGCTCGTTACGTGTCCTCACACGTACTACCGGCAGACCGCGCTCGGGCCACGCTCGAACCACGTACTGCATATCCCGTTACGTGCATAGTCACGTAACCTATAAATTCAATGGCTAATAGCCTGAGTCTATAACAGTTAATAAAAATGCGGTACAACTTATACTTTACTCCCGCGTATCTGAGCTTTCTAATTATATAACTCGAGCGTCAATCCACCCTCGTTATATAATATCCTTAGACGAAACTCGTTACATTCGTTACGTACGAGACTAAAAACGTTTTAAAAAAGCGGGTATACGAGACCTTAACATCGTGGATCCGGTCCCTGCCATTAAAATCCTTAATATTACCGATGAGTATAAAGGACTTGGACTGGTAAGTCTTTAGACATTGCAACGTTTCGATTCGATTGGTCGAAGTAACAGTATTATTGCAATAGTCAAGTGGTGAATGTATTGTTTTAGGTTTGGCAGACCGCTAGCTAGTCTCTACAGTAATTTGTATGGCTAATTTCTTAGCATATGTCATAGTATTAAGTGAGCGTATACTATACTTAACTTGCAGCCAATAAAGTGAACCTATAATAAATAAACTCGAATTGCAGCCAGTATAATCAACTTTACTATAAGTACAGTTGATGTACTACACTGCAATTACTACTATTACAACACTAGTGGCTTTTGATTTTTGTACGCGCATGCTAATATAATTGACTAAAATTTTCCGTTTATTACTAAACTATATCCTCTTCAACTAGCCAGACTCCTTTGAATTCCGGCTAAGTTTCGTACCCTAACTAACCCTAATTACCTTCAATTACCCCATGGCTCCAAGTATCGACTTTATCAACACCCGTATACAAGTCTTTCGCCGTAGCCATACGTGCACTAGCCTATTGCCACTATTATACATCTTAACCTACTAACACCTTCAATTTAACTGTATAATTTAAAAATGTCGCTACCGCCTTTCCCCTCACAGTATTCCAATTTTCAAGCACATTCCTATCTGTTAGCACATAACTAGACTTTACTACATAGACTATTACTGTAGCCATCGATACGTATAGTTAATATATTGCCGTTTATCCACCTGTTAAGGGACTTATTGGGCGATGTCTTCGTCATAACATTGATAGGCTTATCTTTTCCATCGATTCATCGAAATTCCTCGATTTCCATACCTTTTTAAGATTAGCGAAATACTATTTCGTGGATTATCAAATGATTTTCACTAGTGGTTCCAAGCCTTAAAAGGTATTCAAATAAACTCCTGGAATCGGTACAAATTACCATCAGGATAAAGCGAATCTTTAACTTCATAGTAATATGGTTAAATGCTTGTTGCAACAATATACCTATATGGATATCAACCATAATACTTCAAACCCAAAAATCAAACAAACTAAGTATAATATTATATCACTTAACCACCGTCCAATAAATCAAGTTACTGGTAATACTAAATCAGTTTTCCAACCTATTTCCATCAACTAAGAATATTAGCAAACCAATTGAAAAGAATAAATTGACATTATTTATGAAGAAATCGTGTATCATTATTCTTAACTTAACACTTGACAAGTTAATCGAATCCATATTAATCCCTCGATTGAAATTCTATATCTATTATTCAAACCTTTTATTTAAACTGTTAAACTTTTTATCCGTCAATTCTTATACTTATACCGTAATGGATAAGTAGTATGAGAAATTTAAATAACATAGGGAAACAATATATTTGCCTTCAGCGCGCTATTCTATATACCGTTAAACCTTAACCCCGTTAATCTTATCAATTATATCACAATTGATACCGTTGCTTTTTTTAGGGAAACATAAGACTAGTATTAACATTAATAATACGGATGAGCAATACGTTAAAATCTAATTAGTTTCCCTTTACTAATGTCATTCCCGTATTTTCATTCCAAAACCTGTAGTCTTTGTTCACCTGTTATTCCAGTGTTATAAAGCCAGCAATTTCAATGAAAAAGATATCATTAATATATATAATTATGAAACAAAAACCGGTTGTATATTAAAGGTTTTATGCCCAGTTGAAGTTTGGATTACAACTAATAGATCAAAAAGCAAAAAAATCGTCTACTTTAACCAGTTCGTATAATAATTCAATACATCGTATTACCTTACCAGGAGGACACGTAACGTGTAATTCCTATAATAGCTTAAGTAATACGATCCGCTGAAAATGGGTCGCTAATTACATGAACGCCTAAGTTATATCATAGTCATTAAGTGTAAACTTCTTTTTAGTTTAAGTTAGTAAACATGTTGCCAAAGCAATCACCAAACGTTAGCTAATCCTCTAAATCATTCACGATTACTTCAGGATACAGTCTTTTGCTTAATCATCGTACCTTATCAATAATGAAATATAACTTTTTATACGACCACCCCTTAGTTTCCCTTTTTACCTCGTATATAATCCTAGTTTTTAAAATTGTTATAGTCGGTTTATAAAGGTTAAAGTTGATTTTAAACACGAATTTCACAATTTTTTGAATCAAAAGGCCATTAATATCGACCGTAACATTTTTCTTAAGAGGTCTGACGAAAGTTTCAATAACAGCTTGTTTCCGAAATTTCAACGCTAAGTTTTCATCTTCCTCCTCTTTTCTTCTTTCCCAAATTGTATTATAAATTCGAACCGGTATATGTTCCTCATCTCTCATATTACTTCTCTTGAATAATAATCTACGCCGGCTACATTTCATTGGTTTATCAAGAATAAGGTATGGAAAGTCGTATGAATTTATTAGTTAAATTTGTGAATATTTATCGTCCTTTGCCCCAATATAGAGTTTAATATTAGTAATGAGAAACGTTGCTTTACCATTAATAATTGAATACCTACGTTAAGGTTGGAAGTAGTTTAATTATTATATAAACTATCTAATTTACCTAGCTCCCGCTTTACAAAAACTTGACACCGTTACAGCAAAACAAACACCTCTATTATTTTAAAGTTGTTTTTAGTACTCAAGGTATTATTGACGTGAATCCGGATCGATTACTTCAGTAGTTTCTTCAATACTTTACCTTAAGCAAAAAAGCTCTCTATGATACCGGTTGATAACCTATATTCTCTCAATGAAGGTAAGTATGATCCGAAAACAATAACGTTAACACTAAATCGTCGAGGCCTACAATATTGTCCAGAACCTTTACTTCTATTTGATGGTGTAACTCTCAATTCTCAAAGCTTCCAATCTCTAGCATTAGGATATCGTAAGCTCGGGGAAATAATTAGTATGCTCTTTAGACCTTCATAATACTTTCATAGAACTTAAAAGGTACCTATTTACACTAAACCCCTAATTTTAAAATTTATTTAAAAAACTCTGTCACCGCAAAATTGATACCATTATTGTAATTATTAACGTTAAGTAGAATCAAGTATTTATCAATCCAAAATATTAGAACCTATACCAAGTATTATTGACTAACAGTGAGTTAAAAGGGATAATTATGTTAAAAAAAATACTGAGTTAACGACGAAAAAAATAGGTTTATTATCAAAATCAAGTACATTAATCAACATCTCGTAATTGAAATCCTGATCATTGTTCAATAGAAACCAAAATATTCGAATGGCATAGATATAAGTTAAGCAGTGATAACAGATATTGTAAATAGATTTTAAAGTAACGTATACTACTTTTTTACCTTAGAAATTTAAAAACTTTATATAATTAATTTAAGATTGGTTGATCAAAACGCCTATATAATTAACGTATCTCCAACTTCGTTAAACTTAATATTATTACCTCTAGACCTTAAAGTTGAAACCAAAGATACCCTTACTTAAAGGCGAAGAGAAACCTCGAGCTGTTTTTGACCATCTAATCAATTTAAACGTCGACATTAACACCAATTTTCATCATATCATTCAAATTTAAAATTATAACACAGGCTAGTTCCTGGGCTGGTGGTCACCAGGGATATAGCCCGGGTAGTTATTATGTTCATACGGTGCTTGAGAGTTCCCCGGATGCCACACGAGAGCATGCCCTCAGAAGTCAAGTAACCGGTACACTCCTATTTCCACAGCTCGATAACATCACCCTAACAACGTTTTCTCCTCTTTTTTTCCATCAAGGTTTATAGACCAAATCCGACTACTTTAAATATTAGCTTCGGCTTTAGTCCCTTTATATATAAACCTAGAGTCTTTCTTCCAATAATATCTTAACTACTTACCAAGGGCTGTAATCCAAAGAGTTATTTTGTCCCCAAATATTCGAATTTAGACTCTTAGACCTAAAAATGGTTTTTTTAACTTACGTGTTATGAAGTATATTTAAAAATCTTTGATAGTTGAACATTATCATTTTACTACTCAATACGAACGTTTTACCAATGTTTTACACGTAAAACTTGTTAAATGGGATTAGGACGCTCGTAAGAACGTTTTACACTAGAAATTTGGAAATAAAATATTATGAAATACTTTAAAAGATATAGTTTGGTAATTCGAAATTACCGGTATACTTACGTCGTCTAAAAAAATATTTCTTAAGAGTTACTACTACGTTACTTAAAAACAACACAACTATTACATCGTTGACTATCAGAAACTGAGTTGACTTTTGCAACAACAACGATTTAAATTCTTTTAATTTGGATTAATATACCGGTGTTTCATGCGGTAAACGTTCACGACTTAAATATAAACCCTTCAATTGACCGGTTTGATATTTTGGTAATAATATAAGATTTTCGATATGAAAAGCTTTCATATTACGTAAATTATGTTAAAGACAAAAGTTGATTGATATTAAATAAATCAATTGCGTATTTTCCCAACGATGAGAAGACTTTAAAAAAACCGGTATAAAAAGTTATTACATTAGTAATAATAATGGCGGTATAAACGACCTTAATACCTTTATAATTATATTTCGCGCCTATTACTACAACAATAACACGGTTAAAACTGTTATATTTTTTCTTATGAACATGGAACATGGAGCTCGTAAGTGATTTTATATTTTTCTTATCGTTTAGGAGGTTTTACTCGTGAAGGCAAGGGGTATAAATTAAGGATCCACCGCTAAATCCACTATTTTAGAAACAGTTTTTAACAATATGTTAATTAACACCTTAATCCCCTTCGATATACCCGCGATTTACAACGAGTGGTTCGCCTTCATCCAACTTTTTAACAAATAACTTTATTACTTTCGTATCGGATATGGTAATGTTAGCTACTCTAGCGTTAATATCAGAAATACTTCGAGAAATGGGAATAGCGACGGTAAAATACCAATTCGTGATAGCTAAGGAAATGTTATTATAAGTAACGTAAACGCCGTTAAAGCTATTGTTAAACGGTGCGTTACCTGGGTTAACAATTCGAAACTCTCCCGTTGTAAAGATCTTAAGTTATACCTAAAGTATAGCTCGAACAGCTATCGCATTCGTACCTACCTATGGGATTAAACGTAATATCTGAGCGGTTTAAATATAAAATCTATTACAAAGATTTACTTTAATTCAGCTTAAAATCTTGTTAAGCTTTAGAGGGGAAAAATAGAGATCTTATATATAGTCGTATATATCAAATGGAAAAACTTCAATTCAACTTCATAGCCTCGCTCCAACCCTTGAATAACTTCCTGGTTTTAATTAATTGACTTGATAATTTTGTTTGATATATTTATGCTTTGGTAAATATAGGTTGTAAATCTTCTAACGTCAAGAATAAATAAATGATGAACTATGTAAAGCTATCGCGTATTATATCTTACTTTAACGACTTGATAAAGCTTCGTATTACAAACCAAGTTTTATTTTACATCTTATTTTAGCATAACTTTTTTTAAAATCGAACTTATTAAATCTCGACATTGAGCATTAATTTACATTATTTTAAGTTTCTTATATAATGTTATTGAAGGTAAATATTGGATGAAATATCAATATATAACCTACGATATTCCAATATACTTATTATATTTAGAATGAGCGGGTTACTATCACGTGTAGATACGAGGCTTTTGGCTGATATAATAGGAATTTAAAGGTATTTAAGCCGTTACACTTTAACTAATACCATGAAGAACCCGGAAATAATAAACCGTTATTACACGGTGTGTCGCAGTCATCCTTAAATATATTAACAAAACGTTCCTCCCAAAATTGCTCGTCTTCGTTAATAATAAACTTCTTAAAACCCTTGAAGAATTTACGGATTCATTAGATAAAACCCTTAGGGATAAATTACTACTTTACCGTTTTGAAGTCGATTGTTTAATCTTCATTAAGAACAATAATGAAAGTCAACCTTTTCCGGTCTTGTAGTCACAGTTATACAGTATATCGTAGGAGAAATTTGAAATAATATAAAAGACGTTAATTGAATGATTCGACCAAGATTATATTATCGGGTGTAACTTCATAACGAGTATCCATATACTGTTCATTTGAAACCCCGAAAGTATCTTTGGTCGTCATATTGATTACCGTTAATTTATTTTTATTTCTAACGTAAATCGCTACCATTTGTTATTTATTAAGGAAATCTTTGAAAATATCTCGTAAGTTAAGTACTTCATCAGGTTATATATTCAAGCCGATTTCTACAAATTACTTTTAAGTACCAAAAAGAACGAAAAATTGGATTCTGCATACGTTTTAAGTTTTTAGAATATGTTGTTACGCCCATCGGATTTTTTTTAGTATCCCGGTTACCTTTTAATGATATATTAATAATTCGTTACTTCATTTTTTCTATATTTTCCATTCTGTTCAACTCAATAATATTTTTGTATGTTCCAATGATCTCTCTAATAATTATAAAATTACGGTTAAGTTGGTACTAAACGAATTGAACTTTACGAGCCATAACTTTGATATATTTAAATATTAATTCGTTTTTAAGAAAACCAAATACATGGAATTCATTATAAAATTTAGTGTTGACGTTCGTATTAATCCTGAAATGCTCAGAGTTATTTGGCAATTGTCATCTATTACATCGTTAATAAAAATAAGGTTTTTGTATTGGATATATTAACTTTTACCGATATTTTTTTACGGTTACATTAAGATTATGAAGCCTTTGATTAGGTTCACCCGAAAAGGTACTCCTTCCTCTTAGGTATCTGCAAATGAAATCGCTTTTCACCGACTCAAACTCAACTTTCATTTGAAACTTAATTTTTTTGAGTTGGATTCCGTCCGCGACACCTTTTTAAAAGCTAAATGTTTTGGTTTAAGCTGAAGTATAAATCTGCTTTAACGCTATAATTACGATAACCTACGTCCAGTGATATACTACATTCACCGTTTATTGCCTACATAATATAGTAACAAAATTTAGGATATTATAAGTTACTTAGAATCGTATAATGCGGTGTTCGAACATATAATACGCCCGTTTTCTATTTTTACGGATCATGAAAATTTAAAATATTTCATAACTATACGTCAACTTTCCGAACAATAAGTCCGTTAATCCAAACGATTTTTCAATTTCGCCGTTAATTGGTGTATAAATAAAGAGCCAATTATATAGTATCCAATACATTCATTTGCAAAGAAAAACAGGATATTTTGAAGGGGTTTACCGATTTACGGTATTGAAGCCAGGTACCTTAGCTTTTACGCCAAAAATAAACAGTTTTCAAAAGGTTTTCGCATGCGTATATCTCACAGTAAATCATGGTTAACGAATTTATTCCAACAGATTAAATATATTTCACCAATACCGACCTTTAAAGTAATTTGGACGCTGCATTTATCTGTGAATCTATTTACCCCAGATTCATTCGTATAATTCGTATAAGGAACCAGAGGATTCCCGTTTATAAGCGTATTAATAACGAATAAATGTTCAAATTATCAATTTCGAAATATTTAATAAATAATGATAGTATTTTTCGATTTCGTATCCGTATTTGGGAACCCTCTTAGAAGCCTCGATTTACGTCGTTCATATAAACTATATACTGTTTATTTTTTTCATTTATTAACCGGGCCGTAGCCTTATTATCTCTATTCTTTTTAAAATTTACTTTTAACCCGGATTACACCGCACGATCCGGCGGTTTTACTGGAATTATGATATTTATAGGCGTATCACTTTTTAGAAATATCGTCGAAAAAGGATTTGTAAACCTCTACCAGTTTTTCAACAATTTTAAAACTAATCTTTGTCGACTTTATAATCTACTTCAATGACAAACTTGCCGACGACTTACGTTACCTTACAAATATTATAGATCGTTTGAATAAGGTAATTACTCTCAAAGTTATAATTATGATAAGCATTGAGGCTTATAAAAACCGGTTTTTATATTATCAAGAATAGTTTCGCAACTTTCTCTACATAATTATTAACAGCCGAAATGTATATTAGACCGATCAGTTTTACAAACACGTTTTCGATTTAACAGGGGTATAATAACACCTTATTACTGTTTCCACCATGAATCTGCCGACATTATCTAACCTGTTATTTAAGAAATCGTAATATATCTCCGTTTTTTTCGTTATTGATACTCAATTAAATCAAATCCTTTAAATACTAAATTACTACCTAATGTTAAATAATTCAAAAATAACTATTATCTGTATTAATCCATTCTTCATGATCTTCAGCTATTATGTTGACCATATATAACTCATATAACATTTACTTCTTTTAGTTATAATGTTGCGTGTACAAGTCAAAGATTTTGTTTAACGTATCCGCAATATGACTAATTTTGCGTCACTAGTAATAACAGTTACGTAATGAAGTATGAAGGAAAATTAAGAAAAAATAACGTTTTCTTTCGATACAATTTCGAATTGGAGATAATCTTTAACCTTTTTCAAAAAAATTACATGCTAAACAAATTTGCATGAAAGCGAAATTCACCATATAAAAATATCGTAAAACACGTATTATTGATTTTTACGTTATCTAATTTAATATTTTGAAGTGAAAACATTGCCGGTATTAAGTATATTAACTTATCTGAAACATTTTGGACCTGATAACAAGCTAACAAATCCGTAATTTTCAACTATTAGTTATCGATATTATCAGGGTTGACGGCGAAACAAAATCAAAGTACCACATCGAAAATATTTTACGATCCCGGAGTAAACCTTAAATAAGTTGCTCCTGACGAAAAGACCCCTCGAAAGAACAGGTATTTGTTTAATAGGTGGGTAATATGAACTTAACTTGAAAGCCGTTTTTAAGCTCTGAACATATTACAGCCCTTAGCGTTTTTGAATCACATTATAAGTAGGCTAAGTATAACAATGAGCCCATTCGCCTACCTTGAAAAAAGTTTTAAAATATTCTATCATCTTTAATAGACGATGTAACAGTTTTTATTTCCCGAGGACAAAAAATTAACGTAACTGGTAACAATGAAACGAGAAAGCTATTGAAAGATATCCTTATACTCGCGGTTTTCGAAGTCCTTGCTCGGTAACTTCTTACTCATTGTTACCAATTTACCTAACTTAACTTTAATATGAGTTTATCATTCGTAGCTACGCTCTCAAACTATAATAAATTGTTGAGTCGTCTTAAGTTACGATGTCTACCCGTTTGTTCGCCGCGATACCCATGTTCCTCTTTAACATCATTTCTTATATAAAAATGTCACTACTTAGTAAAAGGTTATACATCCCATATAACACCTGACCGGATAATAGTATCAAATACTAAACTTATCCCGCTACGCGTATCAACCTTTTATCAAGTAACAAAACAGACTTTTATATCGTTTTTAGCTGCGACAACATGCGTTTGTACTTTAATTAGCCACTTTCTAACGCATAAAAACGGCTCATAAACGAATAACTTACTTCGATTTTGAACATTGAAAACTAATAAGCTTTAGATAGTGTTTTCATGGCCTTATTTATATCGGGATTTAAGTTTAAAGGCGTATATGTATAAGCAAAACTGCAAACTATAACGCTAACAAAACAGAAATAACCATGAATACCGACATCTCACCGCTCGTTAACAGTTTCTTTTCAATTATATAGATTTAGGTTATCGTTCATTTCCCAGTGAAACTTCCTTAAATCGTATATTATCCGGTCAATATCTTTGAAATACGTGTACTTACGTAGCCTATTGAGTTAAATATCTTTAGTATATAAGGTAGGAAATAACACATCTGTAAACAAAGATGAAGTAACCTTTAAGACAATATACTTACGTCCTTAATGACCTTATCAACGACTACGACCAGTTGCGTGTTTATCTGAAAAGCTGTAAAAGATGATAATAATTATAATCATGAGAAAAAAGGAAAAAAAAAATTTACTACTTTTTTAGAGAGATAATGTGAAGTTAAAGTACCACTGAGTACTGCTATACTATGAAGATTGTTATAAAATATGAGGTTCGGTATTTTTAAAGTAGGGGCGGGCACGAAACTATTTATAAGGAATGTAAAGGCGGCGCCTTCTATACGGTGCCAAATCTTTCGATAGCCTGAAACCTTTTACACGATGTTATAATGTTCCAAGTCACTCTAAAATGGTTGTTTCGCACCTTCTATATCCCTTGATTCGTCAGCACCATCCATTACCTTCCACACCACTCCGTGAAAGAAAAAATGGTTGGGGGGGAATGAAGCGTAAGGTAATATCATAAACTAATTCCCTAGCTAATAATTATGAGGGATATAGCCATAATATTTATTATGTTTTATATCGTTTCAAAGCCGCTCTGAACAACATAGAGGTATATTCTAACACGTCATGTAACCGTGCCAAACTTTTCTCTACAACTCAATTATAGCTCCCTAATAGGGGTTTCTCTTCTTTTCCCTATCGAGAGTTATAGACATAATCTGACGACCTTGAGCTATAGCTCCGGTCCTAGTCCCTTTACAAAGGAAAGATGTGGTGAATTTAAATATATAAAGCTTAATGAACCTAGTAATGGTTTAAACTACCTTCATCTCAAATAACGATAATTTTTCGCCTTAACTGAAGTTAATTTTAACTTTACCGGTATGTCGACAATTAATCATCATAGGAGTAATATTTTCTCTCCATAATACCATATACTACGAATAGCCTCCTATTAAGTAACTAATTACCGCTGTATTTGATATAATATCTTAAAGGATATTCTCAGCATGAAGATCGAAAAAATTAAACTAATGTAATAATTAAAAGTTGAATTAAGGCAAAGGTGGCGATCTTTTCCACTTAAGTGGTACAGAAGGGTATCATTAACTAATAATTAAGCCGCTTCAAAAAAAATGTTTTTATAGCACTTAATTTACTAAGGGGAATTATCGCCACAAATACTCGTTTTACCTTCGAAATTTGCAATATAATTGAAATATTTTATTCGAATGAAAAAGTGTATTAAATATAATATATTACCTAGGTATTATTACCCTTAGCTCAATGTTAACAAGTAAACCAACAACCAGATTTACCATGAATCCGATATATTTTAATACTATTGCAACGATAAACAAAACCGTTAAAGTTTCGCCGTCGTTAACGTCAATATAGTGATAATCTTCGATTTATCCCTATTTAACCTGATTTGTAACGTTAAGGATAGCTATATTTATAGTTGAAGTAATATCATAATACACGGTTTTCTTTATCTACATCGCGAAAGTTATGAGCTTAAGAGTATATATCACGCTAGTTTAGCGTACATATCATTATAGTCGCAAACGAAAATCATAATTAGTTGGAAAAACCTTTATAGGTTGTATTTTAGCATTATAAGACGTATTTAAACACGTGAACACCCGTAATAATTCTCCGTACATATTAGCGAAGCGTAACTTCGCCAATGTAGGCCTTGTTTATTGCTCATTGATGCAATATCAGTTTGTCAAGCATCTGGTTTTAATTACCCATTAATATTTCCTTTCCTTTTTTTTTTTTTTTTACTATTATTATAGTTCACCTCGTAGTAACATAATCCGCGTAATATTACGAAAGATGGACGTTGTATAAGATTTGATTCTTTATACCGTCGTAAATTTCACGAAAGGTTCATGCTCGTATTGAAGAGATTAGGTAGTAATTCTATTGATATTACCATATATCTCTATATTTAGTAAGCGGCTATGTCATAGGTTTACCTTGGCAGAGTGCATAATAATGTTTTACTCTACAAGGTGTATTCCTGCAGAGTGTATAGTAACGTGACATTGCTTAGAAGGGCTATTGAAAGAGTGCATGGTAGAGTGTCACTTCTCAGAAGGGAAATTAGTAGAGTGTATGGTAAAGTGTTACTGCCCGGGTGAGAGCTTATAAGCCCCTACCTAAGGTGTGTACTTTACGATTATTTATTCTCCCTGTGAGCTATTTACATGAATATATACTACCAAATTTTATGAAAAAAAATTAACTATTATAGTTATATTAATGTATTTAATCCTACTGATAATAATTAGTAGCTTGTTTGGTCGATTATGAAAAGCTTAGCGAAAAATATATAATCACATGTTAAAAAATTATATTAAGATGTGGTATCGGTTCCAACAGTCCGTATTTTAATACTACGTTTGGTAAAATAATACGAAAGTATGGAACGACTTTAAAGTGAATTGATCCTATGAAAAACCACCTTAGTATGAAACTATTAACTCAGTTGATATCCTTTAACTATTGAAAGCTCCGTGACGCCAGTATCAACTCGGTTAGCGTTTAAATTCATCCGGGGATTTTTTAAATAGCGTCCTATTACGTATCAGGTTACGTAAGCTAAAACCACCAAGCAAGTTTCGCAACCTTTCGTTGGGACCTATCCGATGTAAATACAATATTAAAACCGCTTACAAACTTCAAAAATAGCTAAATCACAGCATTGTGACCGCTTACAAAGTTTAAAAGCGAGTAAAATAAAACTTTTGAAACGCTCCTTTAATTAAACCACGCCCTAAAGACAACAATGAAAACGTTTAACAAAAGTAGACTACGCCCGAAACATAGTATTCAAAATGCTTACCAAATCATATATGCTCTTTCAACTTTCACATATATATACACTTTCCATATACACACTACACAGTATATAATCACTCGCGCGCCTTACACCGCTTGTTTGCATTTTATTACGTACGAAGTTCGAGCTTATTAGTTGTTTGACTAATATAAAATTTGTGAAGCGTTAATGAACTAATTTCCAACCCTTGATTCACTTATAATAACAACTTATTTATATCATTTGAATTTTATTTGATTTAGCAAACGTTAGGTGCTTTATTTTCAACGATTCATTACACCTCATTCGCTTTAATTTATATATCATATGCTTTTATTTCAACTGTAACTTTTCAAATACCGTATTTCAAACGCACCCAAATCTTATCTATTATATGAAATCAATTTTTACATCGCTTTAATATTTCCAGTATATATATAAACCAGTTTCTCAAAGGCTGTATCATACTCTGTACTTTAGTAATAATAGATTTAATATTACTTAGGCAGGCTAGAGCCAACAAATACTTCTACCTTTTAATCCAATATATAGGGATTAGTAAAATCACTTCACAAGAAATTGAATTTAGATTGCTGAATAATATTATAAATATACTGGCTAAGAATTGAAACCATTATATGGCAAACACGTATGTTATAACCATAATTTTTCGCTACTAGGAGGAAAAGGCCCGAAGAACTAATATATTGGATGATTTTGGTAAAAGACGTTTGAATTGAATGATAGAAACATTTTATATGATGTACAACTTAATTTTCCAAATTTTACGAACATAGTTACGAAACGAAGGTATTAATACTTTAAAAAGTTAGAAATGCCTCACATATTAGACCTGCTTGATATAATAAGACTTACCATCCTATTCCTCTTGAAAGATAAGGACGTATATTAATTCAATTTAGTAAAAGGGTACTATTCGAACGAATTGAGAAAATAGATTATAAAAGATATTCTGGTAAAATGGCAACATCAAAGTACTATACGAATACAAAAAATATGTCGTTCCTACGATGTGCCGCGCCTTTAATTAAGTATATGGAGCTTGAATAAATATAGAAACGAGTCCTAATGCTAGTTGATACGGGAGTATAATACATTCCCACCACTATACGTATATTAAAGAAAATATAAAAATGGAATCACTTTCTAAATACGACTGAAACTCCTTTCTCCTGTAATAAAATCGGCTTAAACGACGAAAGAAAATACTTCCGTAAACATAATAAACGGCGTAAAACGATAATATGAGCTTTAATAATTAATACAAACCAATGACAACATATGCAACGAATTTCCACCATACCGTTTTCCAATTAAGAAAAGTAACCCAACTAAACTTACTAACTTCGTTAAATTATATGATATGGACAAATTATAATAGTAAACTATAGAAAAGAATTTAAAAATAACATCCGTATAATATTGAATATTAGTAAAAGGCAACATATTAAATTATTACAATTTCGTGTAATATTAAGTAATATACCAATTAGGTGGACCAAGAAGTAGTGTATATACTATTTTACCTGTGTTAATATATTTATAGAGTATTCCAATCGTTTCAAGTTGCAATGCGTTACTGAAATTAACTACGATCTTAACAATAAGGATTAGATTGGTATTACTTGAAAATCTGATAGGAACCAGCTTAAAAAGGCTAGTAGAACACAAAACAAATATGTACTACTGCATTACCGAAGTTCTCCATATACGAATCAGCCTTTGATCCAAGATGAAAAGAGAAAAATTATCTACACAATAATAAAAGTATACCAAGAGAACACAAACTTTAACCTTACATTTTTTAAATTGGTGAAAAACATAAAGGCTTTTTATACGAACTTCAAAACTTTATTTAGAACCTTTGAACCACAATGAACAAACTTTGGATTAATATTTATAACCGAAAAGCACAAAGCGAAAGGCAATATTACTAAAGAAAATCCCTATCAAAACAATTCAATACGTTTTGTATCAATGGTTTAAGTAAACACAAAGTAGAATGAGCAGTATAAATACGGTTACCAACGCGAGAAACACTTAAAAGAGAGCCCTAAAACGCGAAAATAAAATATTTATTAGCGTTGGAATAGTATTAAATGCAGTGCAGTAGGTCAACTTTACTAACAGTGCAGTCGACCGTACTGCAGGAGTATTGCTTTGTGCGTAGTTACCGCATTGGGTTTAAGTCGAGTGCAATACGCTGCACTTCATTTTAGGGAACTGGCCAAGCAATTAACCATACAAATTACAGTTCAGACCAGCTAGCGGTTTGCCAAACCTAAACATTATATCTACCACCTGACTAATGCAATAATACTGTTACTTCGACCAATCGAATCGAAATTGTTGCAGTTATCTAAAGACTTGCCAATACGGATCAGTGCTTATTAAATTAAGAATAGATTAGCTAAGTAAAAGAAGAATTTATTTTCCGGTTACGCTTTACGTTATCATTAGGGTAAAGGATTTTTGATTCGAAAGGCCTTTACTACTGTGTAGTTATTACGGCAGTACGTAAAAAAATCCTTTGAGCTATATAGTCTTTATGGCAGATCAAAGGTAGCGACAGTATCTTTATTTAAAACAACAAAAAAACTTCATTAATCCATTTTAAAGATGTTAAGATTAACTGATAGAAGTTTTAAAGTTCGAAAAATTAGCAAATGGCTAAGTTAATATTACTACGGGTGATATTACCATAGAATAACGATTAAGTCATTACGCTAACTAACCATAACAAACAACTTTCGCCCTTTATTAACAATAACGACCTCTGACTTTACCCTTTACACTAAAATATTTACCATTATTTCACTCTTTTCACACCTTGTACGTTAATTTAATCGTTAATATTGTTACTATAAGCGAAAATACCAAGTTACTTTGAAAGAGCCACTATGCGCGACCTGTTGCCAAGTCATCAAGTCGTCAATTCGACAAGTTTCCACGCAACTTCATGTCAAAATACCAAGTCTTTTCAAACAAGATCACCAAATCCTTCGCTTTACGCGTATTATACGTCTTACATAAACTAGTATATCAAGATAGCTACCCTAAGCGAACGATTTAAAGCTATGACCGATCTTATTAGCAAAGATGTAATTAAGGGCCTCAGATACTTCTTTATCAAGTACTATAACTACGACCTTAAGCAATAAAATATGGATAAAATCTTTACTAAAAAGCATCTTAACAACTTCATCGGCTATTATATCGTTGAACACTATAACCATAAAAACCTTAACGACGCTTTCATTAACTTTTGTAACCTTTTCAATAACTACACTATGGAAATGTAAACCTTAGTTGAAAAAAGACTTAATAAAAGTTGAGACGAAACTTAAACGCTATTATGTTTACTTATCAACATAGGGAAATACAAAACCGATACAAAAACTTTTCGACTTGACCTAATTTGAAAAATACCTTTAAGGCCTACGGCCTAAAGGAAAAGATAGTAAAAGATCTTAATGCTTTATATGCGATTCAGGGGACTTTTACCTTACCCTTAACTAATTTAAGCCTTTTTACGCGTTGGAGATAAGAAACCCATTAACTTGTTCAGCTCTAATACTCCCACATGACAGCGCGGAGTATGCCTTTAACGGTGGCAGACCGCGTAAAGCAAGATTCGCTAACGCGGCCAGAGAAATTAACGTAGGCGTTTTATACTAATTAATTAATTAAGGTCGTTAGCCCTCCCAAACCCTTTAAATACCAATTGACCTTTAGTAATTTAATCGTCAAGCCCCTTTAAAACCTTTGCTTTTTAGATTTACCTGTACAAAATAGCCTTCCACGGGATCTATTATAAGACATTACTCCTCTGGTTAGGCGACTGGCAATTACCCTTAATACCGTACCTTAGAATCTTTAGAGCTTAAATTTCCAGGAAGAACCAATCAGGATTGTAATAATTATCGTCATCTTTCCCAAATACCTGTCCAAATAGTTAACATTAATTATAAAAATTTTACAGATATCGTTAAGATCTGGGACGATATAGAAAAGTAGAATGGAAAGCCTTATAACCTCTTCGACACTAAGATAATTCTCTTTTTGAATATCTGTAAGTGGATGAAGGTTCCCTCTTTTATTTTTATTTAATATTTCCTAAAATCCTTATAGGGAATATCAAGAGCTATTACCTAACCTTCCTAACTTACGTAACTAAGTTTGGAGATGTTTATGATGATATGAAAGGCGATTTCAAATATGACGTCAACTTTACGTAATACTATACAAATTGAGCTATTATGAGTTACACAACGATAATAGCTAAAAAGAAAAAGGAAAAAATACCGATGGATATACTTAACCAAATAATTAATAAGTGAATGTTGTATCGAAAAGCAATAGGGAAAGCCTACGTTAGCGAAGCTACACTTCGCTAATAGATACAGGTAATGGTCACGGACGTTAACGAGTTCGAATATGCATTATAACACCTCAATATTACCTACGAAAGCTTTTTTAATTAGTTACGATCCTAGTTTGCCATTATTATAGCGCGTATATCAAACTTGCTTGATATGTACCCCTAAGTCGGCAATTTCCCCAACGTAAAGGAAAAAGACCTTGTGGTGGTTAATGAAGTCGATCGTAAATCTATCTACGGGCGCCTACAACGCCTAAGGTCTGACCTACCGGCTATAAAATAGAGGTAATATCCACGCTAATACCAATAAGTCCAAGATTTAGCGAATTTGTTAACCGTAAGAACTATCATAGTGATATTAGTAAAAGATATCAAATTTGTGGTAAGTTCGGTTTTTGGTTAACTCAGAGCCTCCCTCACAATCGTAATAATAGGAAAGTAATATATTACGCCTAATACCCCACTACTTTTAAATAGGATCAATTGAGTTAAATGGCAGACTTAGAAGGCAATTAGCCAATTAACGACGCTAATAACTTTAAGCAAATTAAGTAACATAAAAATACTGTTTTTAACGCGGTTCAATAACTAGATAACTACGCTTTCCTATACTGTTTAGGTAGTTAAGACCTTAACCTTTGCCCTAACAAAACCCCTAACCCTTGATACACCTTTAATATTTGTGATTGTTATGCGAATTATACGTATTGGTGTATTATATCAGATACAGGGGTAGTAAGATACTTAACAAAAGGCTATTTACAAAACGTAGCATTCCGAAATGAAAGTACTATAGCTACTAAAATTAATCGGTACGATATTAGTAAAGCCAAAGTTAGTTTTTGCTTGGGCGAATAATTATTTTTATTGGATATAACAGTAATTTAAACTATTATAGGAATAATTACATTTTATATCTTTAAGTCTTCTACTCCTCTCCTACTTTACTTAGAGGATATGAAAACCTTCGGTGTTAACGTCGACGTTGACGTAGATAATATAGTTAAAAACGGCCAAAGGTTTCCATTCGACTTTAAGTATGAGTATTTATGATTTTATCTTTGAAGACAGAAAATAGTAATGTTAAACTAAACGGAACTGGAAATGCGTTAATTACATCAGTGGTTTAATTATCCAACCGTTAACAAGTTGTATAAAATCCTAAAATCAGCAGGTTATAAAGATGAAGAATATTTTTTCTTGAAATCTATTGAAACACTTGGCCATTATTACGAAATATATATACTAAGCCCCCCCAAAATTTAAGTATACATTGAAATATAATAAGGATGTCAATTGCGAGATTTTCGTCTACATATTTTACTCAGTTAATAAACCTATTCTTTATATCGTTAATTTCGCAACCTCTTTTTACGGGGTGAAATTTTTTAAGTCTATTTCGGCAAAAGATACCTTGGAAACACTCCTAATTCTGCGGATTGCTACGTACCAGGGCCTAGAAAACGTTGTTGTTTACTATATGGGCACCAATTTTACAGTAGCGGAGTTTTAAAAAGATATTAAGATAACAGGTATCTAGTATAAATAGGTACCTGTGAAAACATACTAAAACATGAGAAAAGTTAAAAAGACATACACTTTACTTCGCCGAACGTATAATATCTTTACGCTAAAGATTAAAAGCTTTGCGGATACGAAGGCACGCCAATAAATGGAAGTAAAAGGGCTAAATTATATTGTGGGCCCTAACGGTTTAATGCTGACGTTACTGGTTTTTGGAGTGTACCTACGCCTGACGAGTAAATCTCTATCTTAAGCATATACTTAAAAACGTGTTATGAACTATATCAAAGCTCCAAGATAGCTACGAAGAGAATTGGCTAGCTGTCAAGTTAATAACGACCTTAACATTAGGAACGACCTTACAATAATCGACGTACCTATTTTACCGTTATAAAGTGAAGTCTTCGTGTGGCGGGAGCTGAGTAAATAAGAGTGCCCATATAAAATATTAAGTATCCCGAATTCTCGAGTGGTTCTTAAAATATATAACAGTTCTCTTTCAAATTACCTTGGTCAAATTTTATATTAGGGTTATTAATGATAAAGATCCTAAAGTTAAGAAACCGAGATAATACGAACCTCCTCCACATGTTATTGACAAGCCGATAGAACGCCGCCAGCCCGAAAAACCTTCGAAAAATAAAAGTTTTAAAGAGTAGTAATATATACCATTCCGTATCTATAATACTATTTAGGTAAACAGGAAATACAAAAATAATGAAAAATTGGCAATAAATCTTCAAGCATAAAAAATTATTAAAACCTCTGGCAAACCCTTTCAGGAAATCAATAAGAACGAGATTAACTGCCTATTAACACGAAGGTGTATATAATTTATGCCTAAAACCGATTTGAATCTTTAAACCCTAAACTTTACGACTTTCAAGCCGAGGATCATTTATAAGGTTAAAGGCAAAACCACGACGCGGTCGTACAAAACATCACGTTTTATCGTTTGAAAATACGGTAATAAAGGTAGAAACTAGATCCTTACATAGATGCCAACGATTTAAAGATTTTTAACATTTAGTAGTAGCTTAAACAACAAGCTTACAAGCTAAGACTAAAGGTAATTTCACGCTTAATGGTCGTAATAAAACATAAGCCTTTACAAAATTTACAACGGATTTATAGCGGATCTTATTACCATAACTATTATCTAAATTTCGTATAATTAACCCTTTAAGTATGGTAAGATAATATATTAAGCAATTATACGAATTATATAAAATATGCGTTTATTGGTTCCTAATTTATTAGTTGTATTTTAAACCCCAGTTTAGGATAAAGTTTTAAACGTACGGCCGTATTTACTAGTAACGTAAAAAGTCTTCAGTGTACTAGGTTTGTAAACTAAAGACACCCTTTTCGTTGGAGCGGCTAGCTTTATAACATTGTAATAGTAAATAATTAAGGACTTTATATTCTAGAATTATACGCCATTAACAACGTTAACGTAAGGTAGTTAACTTAACTTTAATAAATCGTTAATTTGCATCCTTAATATTAACTCTGGCTTTAACTTTTGCCAAGATGGCTAAGGCACTATCTTAACTATAATCAAAAAAATTAATATGGTTAAAACCTAATAATACCTTAAATAATATACCTGTAGTAGTTATATCTCCACCTTGTATTAACTGAAACTATTAAACGTTCTGTTCAATGCGGCGCAAATATAAGAGCTAACAGATAAAGACTTTAACCGGCTAAACCAAAAGTTCGAGTGGCAGATATAGAGCCTTGACCGCGGGATTAATATGGGTTTAATTGACCTGTCGAAAACTAAGTCAATAATCTTTACAAACGGGTTTTTTGTAAATGAAACCGACTTGGTTTTACAAATAGACTTTCTAATAACCCTTATCAACGAAGATAAGTAGGAAAATCAGTTTAGTATTATCGGTAACCTAATTAACTGGACCTCTGTTAAGTATAAGAGTATTGTATGAAATGTATTAGCTTCGGAGGTTTACGGTATAATATCGGACTTCAACGTAAGTATAGTATTATAGGAAACCCTAAACCTTATTACCTGGCAGTTGAAGATTTCTCTGATTTCGGTAATAATCTATACCGACATAAAAAGCCCTTTCGAATGCCTTTTAAAGTTGGGAACCACCAACAAAAAAAGCCTGATAATCAATGTAATGGCACTCTATAAATCATAAAAAAGAAAGAAGATTGAGGAATTCCGATAAATAAGTGGGGAAGATAATCCCGTAAATAATATAACGAAGGTAATTCCAAATAAGACACTAGAAAGGTTCATAGATAGCAATAAGCCAACTATACATATCGAGAGCTACGTTAATAGGCCGCCCAGAGAGATCGGATCACGTAACGGCGGATAGGGATGTGCTGGCAAACTGGAAGATTGTCAGGGAATTGACTATATGGACTTGTTTAAGTGGCATAGTTGAAGTAAAGGCTTACAAAATTTTGGTACAGAAAAACTTTTTGTTGGAGTTAATAAACTCGAACCTCGGAACGACGGAGAAATTGAGATTAAATAGGGTTAATTTGCATGTAATTAGGTACAATTTGGCATAAAAGTTAACTGGAATTGACAGGGTTCTTGATAATCAACTAGAATGCAATTTAGTGGTACCGGAAAAGATTGGTTAGTCAGATTTGGGTATACTTACAAACTAAAAAGTCGTCAGTATTGGAATAGTATTATATGTAATGCAGTAGGTTAACTTTACTTATGTTGGAGTAGACCGTACCATAAGTGTATTGCTTTTTACGGACTTACCGAATTAGATATAAGTTAAGTGCAGTACGCTGCACTTCACTTTAGGAAACTGGCCAAGTAACTAGCCATACAAATTACAATGAAGACCAGCTAGCGGTCGGCCAAACATAAAACAATACATCCACCACCTATCCAATACACTACTACTGTTACTTCGATCAATAAAATCGACAACTTTGCAACAATCTAAAGACCTGCCAACAATTAGCTAAAACAACTATATAACCAAATCCGTTTACTCATACGTATATTGTAATTCTTACTGCCAAATATACGAAACTTTCTTGGGTTTTGAAAACGATATATTATATGTAAAAAAGTGGATTATTAGTCGACTTATTTTTCGTTATACAAGCTAAAAGAATTCAATACTAATTTTTAACCGATTGTCTACTCGAAAACGAAAAAATGTAATTTTAAAATATATTCAGTTGATTACATAGGCGGAAAGGAAGAACTTAAAACCTATCATTACAAATACACATTTGCAAAGGAAAATATAGGAAAAGATGAGACTTTTTTAATAGTCTAGTATATGGAAACCGGTCTGAGAGTATTTACAGGATTATATAATCCTTCATTTGTAAACATAGAAATTATGAATTATAAAAAAGGCGTGTCAAACGCCTATATAACGTCGAAGGTCTCATTTTAACAGGTACGGTCATCGTTTTTAGGGCGCTATACTAGATATTAACGTAAAAAAAATCATAACCGCCAAAAAACGATAATTTAACGCTTTAGCGACGAGAATGTGATAACTTTGTACTGGAACGAATAGAAAAACACCAGGAAGTTCTATTTAGTAAAGGCTCAACCTTATCATTCAATACCGTCATTTTAAATACAAGATTGAGATTGGTTATGTTTTACGTGATGAATACTGGAACGTCATTTCTTTTATTATTAGGTAATAAAAATACATTTACAATGAAGGTTCGGAATACGGCTAATTAACTCATTCGCAACTGAGATAGTATATCTGTACCGCTCTGTTTCAATTTAATTTCGTAAAATTTTCCCCTTAACCGCTTATAATTGAAAGAAGTAAAATAATAAAATTAAAACAAAAAACAAATACCGTCTATTTGGATACCCGGCCGCAAAACGCTATTTACGGCTGCTGTATAAAATATAATACGTAGATATAAGGGGGAAAACGGTGAAAGATATCAAGAAATTATGTTACAAATGCTAGTTATATTCGTAGGCCTTATGAAGATCCAAATTTAGCCTTTACAACGATAAAAACATTAGTGATGAGGTTATTATTGATATAATCAACTTTAACGGTCATCAAATATTGTACGCTGTCGATGCAACAGCATTATTTTAAGCTGTAAAATTTACATAAAGCGTTTTCGTTACGGACTACTTTTATATTTTAGTTAACTACTCGTAAAACAACTATTTAAAACCTGTTACCTAGATCACTTAAGAAACTGGCATAGCCTTGGATTCAATAGAATAACGTACTAATGTTAGAATTACCACTAGTAAGTGTAAGTAAATACTAGTAAATATATAATAGGGGATCGGAAAATATAAACAGTACTATAAACCTTTGAAAAACTTATATATAATAATATCTGAAAAACCTCAAAGGTGTTAATTCCAAAAAAAAAAAAACATAAATAGCGGTTAACGATGCAAATACTATATTTGACTTGAATATGCTAATTTTAATACTCTTTATTTTTGGTGTTGATTCCAAAGGCTATATAGATTTCATATCATTACTAGTAACGATATAAATGAAAAATTCTATATAGAAAGCTACGGTAGTATTACGTTACTAACGGTTTAAAATATTTTAAGGGCATTAACTACAAAAACACCTCGCATAAAACCAACATTTTGGACTTTTAATTATAGTTTAAAGTTATAGTTTGGAAAAAGAAAGACTGACAAACTATCTTTTAGAAAATCAACGGGTTTAGAGGCGGTGGCGTACTCATAAACCTAGTAAATAACAAAAATTTCTTTTTAAGATAATAATAGTAAAATAAGAAAAGGAACTGGTAAGTAATAAAGGCCTTAACATTTAATCCAATGAATAATACCAGGCAAATCAATTGTAGAACGACGAACTTAAGCCGGCTCTAAAATATATACAACCTCCCAATAACTCTTTGAAACCCTTATTACCCTACGAAACCTCTTCACTGATATTAAAGAAATGAACATTGCGTCGTAAAATACGCCTATTTAGCTCGAAAAATGAAAAACGTTTAAAAAAAATTGTTACAGACTCCTTTATCACTTAAAATGAAACGCCGGATTCTAAATTAAGTATAAAGCTTCGCCAAAAAGGAAATATAACCGTTTTTGGTGCATGTTTTAAATAATTTACTTGAATAGAAATTACAACTTGAATCGAATGAGGTAGTTTTTATTTTCAAAGCTTTAATCTAATCTTTTACGAAGTCTATCTAATTTTTCCTCTACGTTTAGTTTATTTGACAAGAAACAAGGCCGGTAAACCCTATAAAGTAGTCGTCATATATTCAAGGGGTACGACAATATCGGCAAAGAAAATTATAACCTAATCGCTCGCTTTATAAAAATCATGATATCGCTGAAGTTTGGCGTTTATAGCTTCTCTACTTATATATTCCATGCTTCTGATCTAACTTCGTAATACTATATAAACTTATATACAGTTGAAGAAATGGAGTTAGTATTGTATCTGTGCCTATATATCTATTAAGCTCCAAAGGTTTTACCTATTAGAAACAATTTTACGTATCTTAAAACTGTTTTACAGGCTCTCCAATATTAGTGTATATTGGTATAATACTTATTGAAGCATTATAAAAACAGCTTAGAATAGCTAGTTCAACTTTCGACTCACACCTTTTAATTTTAATACCACGTTCTAAGGGATTTACACTTATTAACATGTAAACGAATTATATATTAAAGTTATATAATACGTCGTTTTCTCTTACGGAGTACAAAAAGCATTTGAAATCTGGCCTAAAAACGAAATTCAAGGTGTAACTAGCGGAACACCGCGTGATCAGTTTTAGTAGCGTAATAATCACGTGTATTAACAACATTCTAAACCTTGCCTAAGAGGAGAAATTGTACAAATTTACCTTAATAAACCTAATAAATACCAAACAAACCATGAAATATCAATATTAACGTGTATGTAATGTTTAGTTAGTATTGGTAACATAACCGAAGGCGGAATTTAACCTTTCGACCGCTGTATAATGTTAAACCGACCCTTTGAATAACATATATAAAGCGCTTAATAAGTGTTTCGCATAGCAGATGAGTAATCCAAATCGCGGCCTACGATGTATACCGCTCGATATAAGTATAACAAAACTTTTTATTTTCATTAACAGATCATTTGCGACTAATATCGATTGCAACTTACAAATAGAATTTATTTTCATTTTTAGTAACAACGTAACTATTCAAATCGGATTTACCCTTCATAAAAATACTATTTATTCAATTTGAACTAAATATCAGCTGGTTATTCGAATCGTTTCAGCCTCGAAAATCTACGACGTAGTTAACGGATTCGACTCCAGGATCATTATTGCAATAATGGTCCAAATAATCATTTTAAACCTTAGTTTAAAATCTTTCCTTTTTAAGGTTTATATTTTCTTTCTTTCACCTTATAAATACCTTATTAAGTTAGGCACCACGAATAAAAAGCGTCATATAACAGATATCATGGCTTTATAATAATCGTATTAAAGCCGCTAGATTAAATAGATCAGGTGAATTAACTATAAGTTCAACCACATAAATACAATAACTAAGGGTGCTCTGAATAGTATATAGAAAACACATCTATTAATGAGTATTATTATTTTTAAAATTATTAAGAGAGTGTTATAACCTTACCTTGATCAAATGATTTACACTGCTTCAATATCCTATCGCAATTTAAATTAAACGTTTAAACCGTTCATGAGATTCCTATACTATTTAAATATATTATTTACAATGCTTTTCAAAGTTTCTGGTTATTTTGATTTATTATTCATATTAGTTTCAATGTAATATGAACTTTTCTCTTATTACGTAGATTTTGTCAAAAAAAAATCGATTTCTTATTATTCGATTTGATTACATACGTTACGAATTTTTCGAAAAGAAATTTTATCACTATATAACGAATTACACTATATCCGGATTTACCGGTACAAATATGAAAACAGGAAATTAATTGTTTCTAAAAAGGGAAGGGAAATGCGACGTTGCATCGTCATTATCGTTTTCGTTATCCTCCTCTTCGCCGTCCTCACCGCCGCCGTTACTATTAACTTTATCGTCGTTACCGCCATCGACTCCACCACCGACGCTGCCGGAGAAAGGTCCCCTAGTTTTCAGCCACATGACCTTACATAAGGCTGCGAAAGCGTTTATACCCTTTTCTTGACAACGCGCGATAAGGTCATCCAACTCACTTACGTAATACATATGTCAACTTGTTCTCCGAGTGGTAATAACGGTCTCTGTTTATATAGGCCATCGGTTAATGCCTACTATTAATTAATATCGGCTTATTACAATGATTACGACAGTGGTTACTTCGAAAAACGCCTCGATTTATATATTGAAACAATAAGTAACTATCAATTGCGGTTGTGATTACTAATCAAGAGTAAATACACAGTAAAAACGGTAGATGCGTAACAAAGCCTTGGCCTACGACTTTTAAACCTCTGAAACAGGGACTTATTCATTATTAATCCACTCGTAATGGTAAGAACGGGACGATCACCTCCTTTTTTAACTGTAATTGCTCATGGACTTACCCGTAGCCTCGAACGCAATATAGGCCACATAAAGTGTATTTATTAACGTACTATAGTCACGAGACTGCATACTCCGCTCTAACGCTTCACGTACTAGAGAGGCGTTGCGGCGCTCCTTAACAAGCCGTAATTCGAAGCGACGGGTCAGGTTGAACGCGTCGGCCTCGTTTGTAAGCAACTGAATATAATATCAATTAAGAGAGAAATTAATAATACGAACTGTATTACAACTCAGTTAAGTGACCCTTATAAAGGCGAAAAGTAATCGTCACAATTAAATAGGTTTCTATTTGTAACAAAAAGGTATAATTTATGACCTTAAAAGCCTCTCGTTTTTCTCTCTATAAGGTATGGGGAAAATGGGAGGGGGAAAAAGAAGAAAATGAGATAAGTGTCTTATCGATGGTGGTGAAGGCTAAAGGAAAGAAAATGAAAACGGATAGAAAAGATATGTTACCGGAGGGAGCGGGGCGAGGAGTAACGCTATTGGCGGTGCGTCAGACGGTGGCGGCGGCAGCGGCCTCCTAGCGCTTACATTAACGAGTTAAAAGACGCCTAAGGAAACAATTTTTACGGGTTATTTTCTTCCGGTAACGAGTAAAATATAACTTTAATTGAATAACTAACTATAGAAACTGTGTTAATAATTAATTAAAGTAATTACTTAGGTATACATACTCTAATCAATAAATTGGAGACATACAATATACAAGAGGACGTGTTATTAATAAAAAAAGGGTTCACAAAAACACATACCAATATATTTTTTTATACTAATCCCCAAATACGTAATACTGATAATTACCTTACGCCTTTAAAATCACACTCTTATAAAGATTAATGATCATAACCCTATGGTTCACTATAACTTTACTTATTACCTAAACTAACAAAAGCCTTATTGCAACTATTACCGCGGTTAAAGCTACTCATTCGAACTTTCAAAATTTTATATCATGACCACTACCGCGGTTGAAAATGCTAATCCGAACCTTTACAAATATATGCTATAACCACTTATCTAAATTACTAATGAAAACTTTGACCGAATGAAATTATAAACTAACATATTACTATTCAATTACGGCTCCGAATTGTTAATAATAAACAAGGGATATGGGCCACGTTAAGAGAATGAGATGTGTTAATATTACCGTATATTTTTATAGTTCATAAGCGGCTACGTTACAGGTTACAAATTTTCAAAATGCAAATAACGTACCTTTTGAAATATATATTCCTACCAAGTGGATAACAATGTACCAATTCTTAGAAGAGTTATTGGCAAATTATACGGTAAAAATCAATCGTCTAGATGCGAGATTAGTCAAGTATATGGTAAAATTCCACTGCCTGGGTGAAAGCTTATAAGGTCCAAGCTGGGGCGTAAACAATCCGGATGCTTCTTCTCCTTTTGAACTATCTACTTCAATATACACTACCAATATTTATAATTACTTTTCTACTGTTACCTTTACATTAATATATTGATCCTATAGATAAATCCCTAATGTTTCCCATAAGGATTCCAGAGAATAATAAGTGAAAATCAGAATGAGACTTCAATTCATTTGAAAATATTTAGAAAAGGTATCATTTTCGTATTGAAAAAGTTATAAGGCTTTCCATCATATTTTTTTACGTCGTTAAAGAAATTGGCGAAATGCATAAAATTCTTCTCATTAATCATTGCCATCTTGATAAAGCTAAAATACAAATTACGATGATCATCCTAATCGTCATTGGTATTTCCTGTTAATTTCAGCCATATATCCTCTGAATTGCGGTATTAAGGTTAATTAATAGTCGTGTGGCCTAAGAGGTAAAGTCTTATAATAAGATCTGTAGAAGACTCACGCGTATAGGCGTACCTATTGAGGGAAGCTTTATTTGGAAAAAACTATCGAATTTAAGTAAAGTGTTAAAGGATAAGAAGGAATTAAGCGCAAAAGGGGGTTAAAAATTAACGATTTTGTTTAATTACCCGTTAGATAATGTTAACTTCAATACATTTTACTGTATTTACTACCATTACTTTATGCGCTTTACCGCTGTCAAGGGTGTACTCCGCACGATTACATGTAGGTACTAGTTTACCGAACAGATTAACGGGTTCTTTATAGTCAACGCGTGAAAAGGTTTGAATTAACCAGGGGTTAAGAAAATGTCTTTGGAACGCATATAAGATCGGTAAGTGTCGTTAATGCCTTTGCCTTTTTCTTGAAGGTCCTAAGGATTGGGAATTTCAAATGAGTCCTTTTGTAAGACTAGTTTAATAGAAGTATTTTCCAATCTTAATATGTTTTTCTTCTGAAACTTAATTATCACAGCGAATAACCTCTTTTTTTGAATTAAATTTCACCATACACGGGATCATCTTTCATGTGTTAAGCGTTTTATTATGCAAAAACTTAAGCTAGTCTTGAAAGGCGAGAGATTTATAACTAAGGTGCTTGCCGAGTTCCTCGTCGAAAATATATTAACTAACCTTATTATTTTGGTAAATTTTAGTCGACTATTCGTCATTATTATTTATCAATAAACTTCTATCGTTGTGGTTGACGAACATAGTTTTGAGGTCTTTGATTACCTTTTTTAAATGAGGTTGGTAATAGCTTCAAATTGAACGTTTACGGTGGCCCTATCAATGCTTCAATTGATATAAGACTTAATGTTTGAGCGTAAAGTCACGTAGAGACTTAGAGACTTAGCGTTGGATTACGCGAAGTAGTATTTTTGGTTCAATTTTGTGGGTTCTCTTAGTGTAGCGATTTTGAAGATTGCAGTGGCATATGGAAGTGAAAAGAGTAAAGTAGAGGAAAAACTTGATTTTAAGGACGAGGTTATAGTTCGTTTGTTTTGGGTGGAGGTTAAAGATTTAAAGCTGTAATCTATGTAACTTTTTGGTTTTTTTAGTAGTAGAACCCGTAGTAGTATTGATCTATCCGTTTGATAACTTGTCGATTTTGGAATTCAAGAGCTTTTAAAGGGGGATCCGTAAAGAGTTTTGGTATTTTTCAAATGGAGATACTGTCGGTACCCCTAATCTGTCGTAAAACCCGACGTAACCTCGAAGTATCTTCTACTTACTGCCGTGAAAAATAACACAGTTTATAGATGTTTTTCGTAAGAATTTTTCGTTTACCTAGGTTTTTTACAAAGCGTAACCCGAAAGTAGCTTTTTTTCTATTTAGTTTATTTTTGATTCAATTAATAAGTACTGATTAGTGTAGGTAGGTCTTCAGAAGTTGCAACGTTATCAATTAGATTAGTCGAAGTAATATTAGTATTAAAATGATCAAGTAGTAGATGTATTGCTTCAGGTTTGGTAGACCGCTAGCCGCTCTACACAATAATTTGTATAGCTAATTGCTTAGCTCGTGCCCTAGTGTGAAGTGTGCGTATACTGTACTTAACTGGTAGCCAATGTAGTAGAATCACAAACAATACACCTCACTTGCAGTAAGTATAGTCAACTTTAATGTAAGTAAAGTTGACCTACTGCACTGCAATTACTACTATTCCAACAACCCATTTTATTAGAAAACCCGACGTCTATACGATAAGCAAATGTATTATTGATTTTCGATCCTCTATAATAATCCAAAAATCATTGAATGTTATAATAGCTATTTGAGAAATTGGAAATATCCTTATACAAAAAACTTAAACTATCTTAGCTGCCGTAACTAAGGCTTTATATAACAAAGTTGTTCCAAAGTTAAAATCTATTACGTTCATATCCGAGTTTAAGTTTCTACCCTTTCCTCTCATTTTCACCAACTCGCAGGTTTCGACAGGTTTTATACACTAAAGCGACTTAACAAATTGGAACTTTACTGTCTTTACGGGTTCAATTAACACCAACGTTTTGAAATATTAAACACACTTATGCTAAACATATAGAAAACGATTATACGTTGCTTATTACAGAAAATAAATATGGTTTTCATAATTATTTAGGTAATTATAGGTGAAATAGTTACTTTATACCCAACATTAACTTCATATTGTGAAAATAAAGATGTTAACATTAACAAATTTTAGAAACATTGATGCGGTGAAAAGAATAAGAACTAAGGCTTAAAGTAACGATACCTAGATTACGATTTTTTTTTACCCGTCAGAAATTCAAGCAAATCCTCCCTCATGTAAAAGGGCCGGCGCGAATTACTTTTTAAAATTGAGATTCGGGTATTCTCCAGTAGTAAGAAAGGGATCCCCCCTGCCGTAACAGAATTTCGGCCGAGTTGTAAAAATACGAGAGCTACAGTTACTAAGTACTCACTCAATAACAGGATTAGAACAGGGCCATTCAATACTTCGTATAACTTCATATACTAAACCACTCACCACCAAGGATAGGGAATTCACCAGAGATATGGATATCTCAAATGGGAAGTAATATTTACTAAAACGAGTACTGGTATTGACTAGTATGGAGAATTAGCACAGAGATGTTGCCTGTGCCAGTACTTATTATTATAAAAGAAGTATTATAGACTAGTATACACTATTATTAACTAGTATGGAGTCTTAAGCTTTTATTGTGATCTTTATAATAATACATTTAATCATATATCATGTCCTCTATGTAAATTCTAAAATAATTGAATATATAAACCTATACAATATCTTCATATATAATACGTTTAACACATTATCAAAATGATTCTACCCTACTATTTCAATATTAAACTTAATCCAATTTTATACTTTTTCTCATCATATATATATTAAATATAGACTTCTCTTAATCTTTTTAATGCTTTTGAAAATTCTCCTTCAGCATCCTCAAAACATAACTTGTTTCGATCACCAGGGCTATCTTTTGGCAGTATCAGTAATTATAGTCCTACTTTACAGACGATTGATATTTCTCCCAGCCTCTTAAGACCTCCGAAGAAATTCCCATCCCTTTGGTTCCTGCGCTCTAAGTCTACTACCATTGTTTTATGGGCTCTAAACCCTAAATAACTGATAAAAAAAAGGAAGGCAACTCATAATACCCATAAGGCTAGTACTAAGCAAGAACTTCGAAACCATGATTCTAACGATCTTGTTATTAAGGAGTGTTATGGACTAAAGCTATTAGCCATTGAGTTTATAGTTTACGTAGATATGAATGTAACAGGATGCACATATGAATCACTCGGCCTAGGTACGATCTAGGCGCGGTCCGCAAACGTTACATCAATGGCAACATGACGGAAGGTATACATAGGTCCTATATAAGAGACCGATAAACACTTCTATTATCTTTCTTGTTAATTTATTTATTAATACTATTTGACAATTATTGAATATACCATTATAGGTTATAATATAAAAGTTAATCAAGGTTTCCTTTCATCTTGTTAGAGGGATATTTGGCATAATAGATAGATCGATAATAGATATTTATAAGTGAACATTATACTCTAATTCTACTGGGGAAAATAGGCCATCGGCAAATGTCTAGTCCTCTGTCTTTTTCTACACATCTTATTCCACTCCAAAGCTAATTTGAGCCAATATATTTCGCCTTCAAAATGCTATAAGTTACATCCTGTTAACATTAAAACCAATTCATTATGTTTTCCCCTATCTTTTCAAGTGACTTTTGTCTTGAACATAGTCGTTTTGTATATTTCCACATTCTATTCTACCAAAATCTTTGTTCAAATTGAATTACTTGAAGCTAATCCGACGATTACTTCAGTTAACTTTTACGCGCTTAAAAACGGTCGGATATGATACAACCAAGGAAGATTCGATGGATCGATTTTCACTCAAACGTTTAAGTATTAAATAATGGAATTGATATTAAATGTGAATGAAACATAAATGAAGAAAGACCGATATTCGTTTGTGTTTCTATAGGAATGTTACATGCCAGCTTCCAAGTAAATTATTACGATTAGTCATAAAATTGTGGGATTCAAAGCAATATACAATACGTATTGATTTTTCGATTATATCAAAGCTTTTTTGAACGACCCCTAACGCATAGATAAGGCTTTGGTAGAATTGATAGGATTATTTATGAATAATTCAAATTCATGAATACCGTTCTTATGAAATTCAAAAGGTTATGAACTAGGGCGGTCGATTAAAACTAGTGTTCATCCGTTAAATACCATTAATTTCACTTTCGCATTTTTTGCGTATTCGTGACAAGTTTATTATGAAAAACGTCAACTATATTCACTAAGGCATTAATTGAATAAAATACTGGGAATTTGTCAACAAACTAGAATTTTTAAACTTTAATTAACGTTTTAAACGATAGTGATTATGAGTTGCATAGGTATCATAACCGGATAAAAATATAATTATAACGAATGTTTATACCATATAGATATCTTCATTAAAAAGCTGTTATAATCGCGTTTGTTCATCCTAATAAATCCAGCTAATTTTGATTTAACATTAATGACATCGAACGATATGGAAAACGGATATGGAATGTTAAATCAAATGAGTTATATGGCGTTTTTTACATTATAACTTTTCGAATCACTTTTAACAGGGTTACAAACTTCATTTGATTTTTCGTCCAACGTAAATTCATACGGTTTGAATCAAAACGGTTAATATAAGTGTTCTATAATTAGTAACAATAAAACCTAATTTCTAAGCGTATTTTCGTTATAGAATAGTGTGACTTGACCTGCATCATTACAAAATAAAATAATAGAAATTAAATATAATTCAAATACGTAAAAACCAGAATTTATTCCTTATCTTACATTGTGAATCACATTAATTTTCTTAATACCTCAATTAGCTTTCGTTATAATTGTTATTATATTGTAAAAGAAGCTTTAATATAATGATTCAATTTATAATTATCTCTGTTGTAATATTTTCGAAATCAAGTTATAATATTAGGATTGCGACGTAATAGGTAAATTGCTTATATATCGAAATTTCAACTCAATATAAAAAAATGAAACACGATATTAACATACATCATTCACAGAATAACACAGTATAAAATGTTTGATATAATACCAATATAATATCAACAAATGACTTTAAACGTTTGCGAAAACCGCTTAGTAGTTAAAAGTTGCAAATGGTGGATAATTGATAGGATAACACTACAATTGAGTTCAAGAGATAATTGGAGGGTTATGGAAATTATTTTCATTAAATTTACGCCATAATTTACTAGTGCAACGATTATTAGAGATTAGTTGTAACTACCTTTGCTTATAAGGTTTTATAAAATAATGCGTATTTTGCAATTATCGGCGCCACCGGTTATAAAAGGAAAGAAATATTAATTCAGTTTCTCGCCCGAGTTGACGAAGTTCGATAATCTATTTAATAAAGAAAGATGTACGGTTTTATTCCCGTATCGGGTGAAATTCAACTACCATAGCTGTTGGAAGAGTTGTAATTGCAGTGCAGTCAATCAACTTTACCTATAGTAAAGTTGACTATGCTTACTTCAAGTTGAGTTTATTGTTTTGTGTGGGTTTACTGTATTGGCTGCAAGTTAAGTACATATTGCGCTCACTTCATACTATAAAATAGGCTAAACAATTAGCCAAACAAATTATCATACAGACTAGCCAGCGGTCTGCCAAACCTAAAACATTACATCCACCACTTGACCATGCGATACTACTGTTACTTAGATCAATCAAATAGACAATATTGCAAATTATGAAGCCCTACCATCACTGATCAGTATTTACCAAGTTAAGCACAAATAAGATAAGTAGAAAAAAAAACTACTTTCCGGTTACAATTTATATTAAACGGCGGTTAGGGTAGACGAAAGATTTTTTTGAAAGGCTTTTACTACTGTGTCGATCTTTATGGCAGAAAGTAAAGGATATCGTTAGATTGCACTAGTCTTTACGGCAGTCTAGAGGTAGCGACAGTATCGCTATTGAAAATACTAAGAGATCTTGATCAGATACTTTTTGAAGAATAGGATTAAGAATAACCGCTAAAAGTCTTCAATTAACGAGTTGGCAAACGGCTAAGTCAATACTACTTCGGATTCTACTATTGTAAAAACGACTAAGTTCTATGACTTACAGCTTTTAACTTTCGAACCTTCACCAATAAACGACCTTTGACCTTACCTTTCACAACAAACCTTTACCCTTTATTTACTCTTTTCTCTTCCCCTACGCCAATTCAATTGCTATGATCTCTGTTTCAAGCAAAACGACCGAAAATCACCAAGTCGCGCAAAAAAAGCCACGCCGCGCGAATTTACTCCAAATTACCAAGTTCCTATGCTCGAATCACAAAATCTCCACGCTCTATTCGTCAAGTCCATACGCTCTTTTTACTCTGAATCAAGAAATCCTCTACTAGCCAAAACATTAAAATAAAACCCACCCAAATATTACAAAAAAGAATTAAAACCCTTGAATCTCTTTTTACAAATCAATAAGATAAAGATCTTTAATTATATAATGTTGATAGTGACTTAACCGAATGGAATTTGGTTAACGTCATCAGCTACTTTATTATCAAGCAAAATAACGGTGAAAACCTTAACTGTAGCGACCGCGCTTTTAGCAAGTATCGTAAGTTTTTAAACGATTATATTATGAATATGTAAAAGAAGATTTAAAAGGGTATTTAGTTGAAGTTAACGATATAATTCGAACGACGAGGGATATATGTGCCAAAAATGACCTCAACTAAGCTGGAAAACCCCATTTTCAAATGGGCTTAACTTAATATCTTTAAGACCCACGCCTTAAGGAAAATAGTTCTAAGGACCCTTAACACCCTTATAAGCGTTCCAAAGAACAAGTTAACGGAGTTATAAATTAGAGAACCATATTGGCACTTGAACAACTCTACCGTGAATAATCTATCTAAACTCTTAAAATCCGTAAGGAATAAAAATATGAAATGATTTTATCTGGAGGCTATTAATTATCTCTGTTATTACTACCAAACGCATATCTAAGCTCCTCTAAAATTTAAATTTATACTAAAAAAGATAAAGACTTTTAATACAAAGTCTTCCTTAACGAATTTTACCTAGATAATGAGCTTATTTATTTCGTCGTTACCTCCGTAAGTTTTCTTCACGAAGCTAAATTTTCAAAGTCCCTATTGAAGAAAATAGATGAAAAACATTAAGATTACAGTAGATTAACACGTTCTTGGGCTTACCTAAAGTTGATGTCTACGATGACCATATCAACCTTATGGTAGCATATTTTTAGATACATATTAAATTAATAGTAATCAGATTCCAATAGATATCTATTAAGGCTTTTTGAAGCATTAGAAAGGTAGAAAAGTTATATATACTATTTCGCTGAATGTACGATATGCTTACATTTAAAATTGAAAGTTTTACGGATAAGGAGACGAATTTTTCAATAGCAGTAAAGGGCCTGAACGATACTGTGGGTACTAATGGTGTGGTGTTTAAGCTATTGGTTTTTGGAGTAAACCCACGTTTAACGACTGGATTTCCACCATGAACAAATACCTAAAAATGTGCTGTAGCATATGGGAAGGCACTATAAGAGCTATGGAACGAATCGGCCTGGCGTTAAATTAATAATGCCCTTAATATCAATAATGGTCACATAATGATCGAATTGATTACCCTTTCATTAAGGAATGAAATTTTCGTATAACTCGAGGTAAGTAAATGTGATAGCCTATATAAACCCTTAAATAACACCAATTTTCAAGTAGTTATTAAAACTGCTAACGGCGTCTCAACGTTTCACATTACGCCCAAAGAACCTTGTATTAAGGTGATTAACAATGGAAACATTTAATTTAAACAAATGAATAAACACGAACTCTTTTTAGTATACATGCAATAAGCTACATATTTACAAAGTATCATATTATTAAACTTACTATAGAAACTATATATCACTTAACCTCCAAGGATGGTAATAAGATGTAGCAGGCTACCAAACAGATTATTTAAAAGAAGCCTTTATTAATTTTAACATATTCATCCTAGATGAAGTTTCGATCAAGTATAGAGTCTTTAACATAGGAAACGTGCTTTCTAATAACTTAAGAGAAGAATGTTGGTTTATTGGGTATATGAAATAATAATATACTTGTTGTCTGGATTACTAGCTTTATGGAATGAAAATAACAGGAGATTAACGACATCAAGTTTCACAATTATAAGCTAATTATAACTCTGGTAAAATTAAACTAATTTGACTTTAACTTATATTTAATCTATATATCTATCATTGATATTAGCTTTCGGCATTTATAAAAGGGCCAGATCACTAACCTAGCTATAATTAACAAGACTAACGTAGCTAAGGTTCAACGGTACTTGGAATAACACGCCTGTAGTAGTTATATCGCTACCTTATACTAATCGAAAGACGTTTACTATATATAGATTAGGGTACAAACGTGGAACCTAATAAATAAAAACTTTCACTAGTTTAATGAGACGTTTGAATATCAAATGCGAAATTTGGATCACAGGACTCATATAGTCCTCATTTAATTATCGAAAGCCAAATTAATAATTTTTATAAACGTTTTCTTTATAAACAACACAGACCTATCCTTATAAATAGGTTTCTTAATAATCTTCGTTAATGAAGATAGGCGAAAAAACCAATTGAACTTTATCGGAAACTTAATCCATGAAACCTCCATCAAATGTTAAATTATTATACGAAACGTGCTAGCTTTAAAAATCTACGGAATAAAAGCTAGTTTGAATATAGGTATAGTACTATGAAAAACCTAAAACTTAGTAACTAAATAACTAAAAATTCCTTTTTTCCCGGTAATAATATGTACCGGCTCAAGGAACCTATTCGAATACCTTTTAAAGCTCGGAAATACTAGTAAACTACACCTGATGATCGACGTTATAGCATTTGGTAAAACTGAAAGACTCAAGGAAATCAAGGAATTCTAATCAATCGATAGAAAGTATAATACTGTTAATATTATAAAGAAGGTATCGTTAAATAAAGCCCTTAAAAGGTCTATGAACAGCAATAGTCTTATTATACACATCGAAGTCTACGTGAATAGGCCACATAACAAGGCTAGGTCATATGCAAATAGATAGGGATGTGCTAGAAGACTAAAATACTGCTAGGGAAATAGATATAACGACTTTTTTAAGTGACACGGTTACGTTAAAGGCAATAATAGGTCAATTAACCACGTAGGTTAAATAAACCTAAAAGGTGGCTTGACTAATATTAATTAAGATTGCTAATAAAAACAAACGTAATAGTAGTGAAAATAAAATGGTAATATTAGCAGTAGTAGCCTAGTTAACTCATGTAGGTTAATCAAAGTCGAAAACGGTTGAGACCACGTTCGTTGAAAAACTAACAGCAATGATAGACCAATATATGTAAGTCTATGATGAAAGACTTATATAAGGGAATTGGAACAGCCGAAACTCGGAGCCGTGGAGAAATTAAAGGTAATAAGGGTGGATTTAGACGCTAAAATCAACTGTAATATACAGGGGTCTAACTAGTTAACGAGGACGTAATTCAGCGATAACCTAGAAATTTTAGTCAACTACACTAACGTATGCGTACAAAACAAAAAACCGCTAATATTGAAATAGTAATAATTGAAGTATAGTAAGTCAATTTTACATATAGTAAAAATGATTATACTAGCTATTAGTTGAGTGCACTTTTCATTGTGAGCTTACTGTCTTAGCTACAAAGTATAGTATGCGCCTTCGCTAAACTAGGGCACAGGCTAAGCAATTAGCTATATAAATTACCGTGTAGACCGGCTAGCGGTCTACCACACCTAGAACAATACATTTACCACTTACCCACGCAATACCACTGTTACTTCGATCAATCGGATCGACAACGCTGTAACGTCTAAACCTCTACCAACAACATGAATATAAAACCGAATAAAAACGGATTATTATCGAAAAAGGATGATACCTATTATACTCGATACCACGAAATTAACTACTCAAGCTTGAATTTCAGGTTACCGAATTAATAAATAAGGGTTAAATATGGGTAATATTTCGTCGGCAATGTCGCCAGTATAATAAAATTTTGAATGAGAGGAGAAATAAAGATTTTATATCGATTACCAAACTTTAAATAAAATTACCGAATAAAATCATTTTCTTCTACCATAAATTGAAAAAAACCAAAAAATGTTATTTCAATCGATAAGAGTAGCAAAATTAAATGTTTGAACAATGTTTTACGGTTTTTGCTAAATACCTAAGCAAAATAAATTAATAACTATTTGTTATTATTTAAGCTTTTTCGAAGAATTAGTAACCTTTTTTTAAATTATTAGGAACGTTAGAGACATGCAAACGTTACGTCAATCATATTATAACAGGTATCCTAAGTAATATTTTTATGGCTTATGTATACAACTGTTGAATCTTTTACTCCGGTATAAAATATAATTATATTACAAAGATTTGCAAAGTTTTAAGGCGCCTTCGAGACTCCAGATCAAATTGAATACTGAAAAATATGATTTTGTTGTAGAAGAGATAAAATATCTGACTTTATTATAATGACAAACATAGGGATCCTGGCTGACCCCGAGAAATTCCGGGCTGTCCGCGTATAAGATTCCTCGTTTTATTCGAGAGGTCAGGTGTTTCTTTGGGTTTACAAACTTCTATCGAAACTTCATCAGTAACTTTTCCGAATCGGCTGATTGCTTCATCCAACTCATGAAGCAGAGAACCCGGTGGGCTTAGACGAATCGCGATAACCCCCGCTCAGATGGTGTGTCAAGAATCAATTATGCGTCGATAGTTATAGAAACGCAACAGGCCCAGCCCGCGCCAACACCGCCGACTTCGGTAACGCTGTACGGTTACCTTATTTTTAAGCTAGTTAATTCAGCAGAGTTATATAATTAAGGTATAACAAACGACCCGTTATACACGTTTCGGCTTTTAACGGTAACTGTGAGCGTTAGACAGCTCCCGGTTCAAGCTGGTTACTCAGTATAATTTACGAATCATGGTATCTATTCGAGGGGTTCATTACAGTGTCAAAACCGTTTATAATGACCGAATTGAGATTTATTAACAACGTAAATTTTATAATGAATTTACTATTCGTTTATCATAAGATATCTAGGGTAAAAATTTTAATCCAATCGTTTAACAGCATTCTTATTAAAAGTGGGTAATTTTTAATATTCGAAGATTATATAGGATATATCAATAGAAAAACGATATGGAAGCTGTTCTTATTTCATAATAAAAACCTTTTCTAGCCTCTTTCTATCTTTCATCGTTATTTATTACATATTTCAATCTATTTTATAATAGACTAACCAGTTATCAATAGCAATCTTCTGTATTTATAATTTTTTTGAATCGACTTTACGAATTCTTTGATTATAAAATAAAATGGTTTTTAACTATTAAAACGTATACAGAATGTTTTAGGAATATATAGTAACACTTTTACATATTCTTGGTATCTGTAATTAGCAATAACGGTTTATATTACGTAAATATGTTTAAACGACATTATATTTTTAATAGCAGTTAAGTAAGTTGTATCGACGGTATATAATATTTGAACTGATGGTGGTATTGAACGGACAAAAGAAAAGGTTTCAGAGTACTAGCGAATTATGGTCGCCTTTCTAGAATTCAAATAGGTATTATATTTTCTAATATATTCATTCGTATTTAATAATCGCAAGGTGTCGATTACAGGATTTAATTCGAATCGACTATTCAATCGGTACAAAGTATCATACATTTCTAAGGTGAGTAAGGATACGAAGTTTATAATCAACTCGATGGAACGAGCCGTTAAGGGTTTAGCACATTTTTCTAAGGGTACAGAACTAGTTAAAGAGACTATAGTATACATTTAATAATAAATGAAAACATTTGTAAATTCTCGGCAACATCGGGTGGAATAATATAACATAAGCAATTAGGATTAGTTGAATTTTGAAAATATTAAGCTTCATCACTTGAGTAAAAATCTTAATTAACTTCAAAATTCATATCTTGTAGTAGGCTTTTCTAACTTATTAAATGTCATTTATAGTATGTTGAGTCAATACTTTATGTTTTATTACAATTTGGTCGAATGTACGGTCGTAAATTTACTTTTCATACGTTTTATTTAATAGCTGTTCGGGTTTAATCTTTATCACAGACTATACAGGTAATTATATATACGAGGTATTTAATATCCAAGATATTTTGGCGGCAAAAACGGTAAGGGGTGGAATTAGTCGAATGTTCATTAAATAGAGAGGTTAAAATATATTGAAGGAAATTTTCTAGAAAAGAATAAGTATATTAGGGATTTGGAAAAGATAGAAGCAAAATATGAGGAAGTGCGGTTTACGAACGGCCTAAAGTTTCGATGTCGGCGTGGAATATACTTTAAAGAACGAATACCGGTTTTATTGTATTCGGACGAAAATTATTATATTATTGATAAGGAGGGGTGAATTCTATTTTCGTTATTTTATTATATGTAGTGGTCCGACTTACGATGGTAAGCCAAGTAGGTGCTAAACTGGGTCAAATATTGAGGTGCGAAGGAAGACTAGAAGAGGCTACTGTGGTCCAACGTGTAGGGCCCTTAGGCAAGGCCAATGCCCAGCCCGTTACGTGACCTTACATGTGCCATATATAGCCCGTGACTTATCCGTACACGGGCTGTATCCGGCTTGTATATGGTCCGCGCTCGGGCCGAGCCTAGGTCTATCCCGTTACGGATATAGTTACGTAACCTATAAGTTTAATGGCCAACAGCTTAAGTTTATAACATATCTCCTCCTCACCAGATGTTATAAAAGTTACGACGCCTTTTTAAATGAACACCGGACGCGGGCCATGCCTACCTAATACGCAGGTTGAGCGTAAGCAGGTAATACTACACCTAATACATTATATAACGTTTCGGCCAAGTTACCTCATGTCGCTAGCGTCGTATAATATATCCGTTAACGCGCCGTATAAAACCTCTTTTTCACCGTAGGCGCCGTATAATGTATCCGCTAACGCATAGTATAAGGTTTCCTTTTTATCGTCGACGGCGTATAATGTATCCGTTAACGCGTTATATAAGTTTTTTTTTTACTACCGACGCCGTATAACGTACCCTTCAACGCGCAATATAAGATATTCTTTTTACCATCGGTGTTATATGATTCATTTGTTAACACATCGTAACGCTTTATTAACGTACCATATAAAATTACGTTTTTACTTTTTATATCGAATAACGCGCCTCGTATAATATATAACCTTTACCTAATCCGATCCGCTAATCCTTATAAATATTAATACCCCTACGTAACCTTTGAAACTTCCCACTTTTTCCTTTAATATTATCGCTCCCCCGCTACTTACCACCCCGTTATAATTCTTTTTACTTTTTTAATATAATATAGCCAGTTATTTAAGCCTATATATCTTCATCATTTCTCTTAACCTATTATTATAACCAATTTATTTAACGGTTCTGGTCTAAATTACATCATTACCACCGCCTCCGATAAGAACCATAGATCTTTTCGTGAAGTATATTACTTTATAATATTACAATTCCTCATAAATAATGATTTATCACATCCCTTTTTTATTATAAGGGATCTTTTCATCCTCGAAAATAATAATGATAAAAATAAACGTTTTCTGTTCTAGTCTAAAGTCGTTTATATATAGTATATTAACCGACTTTTCAACTGAGAGTTTTTTGTTTATTTTACGCTTGAATTTATCGTACCTTAAAATATCGTATATATCGAAAAGTTTATGATAAGGTAAACTTATCAAAAAAGCTTTACGAAAAGCGGATCACTAATTAACTTTTGTTCGTAATATATTTAGGAAATGAGTTTCTTTACGGCCTTATCCGGTTTACGTACCATTTTCTGCCAATTAATTATTACGGTAAAGGATGAAAATTACATTTTGCCACCTATGTATAAGCGTTAAAAAGATATCCCGGGTTATCGATCCGTCTTTAACCCCACTTTCTCCGATTTAGTTATTTAGTTTACCCGGCTCCGTAATATCGCTTGGACGTAAAAAATTCCTATTATACCAGCCGTATAGGTCGTTACTCCTTTAGTCATATTCGTACGTCACACTTTCCTTTCGGATCCGCATTTACCCCAAATTTCTTCGTTATCTTTTATTATGTCTTTTGTTTATAAAAATAGGTCGCCTTCGGATAACAGAACTTTAACGCGTATCGTTTTCGGCCCGGTTTTTTTCAATTAACGCCGAATACCTTTTTGTAGTTTTAACCTAAGAAGCCAAAATAATATAACCACCTAAGCTATATATTTTATAACCAATATAAGTTACGGCTTATGAATATTCACGAACGATATTCAAAGCTTAATTATACGATTCCAAATTTGGTCCGTATTTTATCTATTAATCTTTTGCCTAAACGAGCTAATAGGGCTAATCGCAAATGGACTTAAAATCGTACCCGCGCTAATCGCGTTACCCGGGCCTAAACTAACGTATTACAGTCTTTGGTAACCCGCTTAAAGGGTTACTCCACCGCCCCACCCCTCGCCCTACTCCTCGTTAGCCATTATCGTCGGCCTTATCCAACACCCGTATCTCCTAACGCTATCCTCCATCGTCGGCCTCCCCCGAAGCTCGACCCTCCTCGCATTATCCACCATCAGCCTCTCCTAGCGCCCGCCTCTCCTCGCGCTATCCGCCCTTCTTAGCATCGCCTCGCGTATGGACGTTTCGCATACCCGAGGAAAACCAAACCCACCACGCCCTGTATATCTCCCGTCCTAGGGCGCATCAACCCTGCGTTGACAAACAAACCTCACTGATCTTAAATCACCAAACGGTTATCGCCCCCATCCAAGGTCACCTACTATTGTCGCATCCAAGGCATTCGAAAAATCATATCCCGCCTCATTCCGGAAATAATATATACAAATATCAGGCTCGACTATCCATCAATATCTATACGAAACTTGTTTATTTAATTAATACTCCTATTTTTCCATAATCCTAATATCGTCTTAAGATTTCACGAGTATAATAATCGCATTTACTTTAACCTCAACCTTTATACCAAAGCTTCGCTTATAATATAATAACAATTACAATTAAAATAGATTTAAATATTTAAAAACTAGGTATTATTGAAAGGTATAGGGATAAGGAATGGTTTTGCGTTTATATATATTTTCATTAAACCAAATACCTCTTTATTATATTTTACAATTACGCCTTTAAGGCTATGTAACTTTTAAACGAAATTATATATAAAAGTTAGGCTTCCTCTGTCGCTTTTAATAGAAAACTTTTCTTTACCTTTTTAACTTGGGCTTTATACACCTACGTAGGAGGTAATTACGGTTAAAGATCCTTACTAAGTTAAAAATAGTCTAGTAAACTACAACATACGTAATGTTTCGAAACCAACTTAATTTAACGCTCCTTTATTATTATTCACATCATCTTATGTCCTTGGTTTTAAATATGTACCGAACGTGTTTTCTAAAATAACTAGCCGCGGTATCTAAAAGATTAGCCGCGATTACTACAGCATTTTAACGATGGCGTTTAAAAGGCTTAGAATCCCATTATAACTGTATTACTATCCGGTCATTAACCTTAAATGAGTTCCGTTAACTTACGACGAAAACGCCACTTTAAGTTTAAAAACTCCAACTCATCGACGAATTCGCGGAACTTTTCCAAAGCTACGATATAATTTACCCGGCCAATACCTGCTGTAAAGAACTTGTCGTGGATAGGTAGTGATATGAGGAAGCGTAAGTAATTATAATTTACGGTAGAAGGCTAATTCAAGCTGCCTACTTAAGCTAAAAGTGTTTTGAACCTGATGGAAATAGTGTCTATAGGTTCTTATTACTTATAACCAAGCCTTCGAGTGCGACCAATACTTTATCCGTGCGGTAAGAGTCGCCGAAAGCCGCTTCCACATAACCTAAAGTATTTTATAAACGAAAGATATCGGCCTTAATCGGCCCTGAAAAGGTCGAAAATTTATTTATAAAAGTGAAGTATTGGGTATTCGATGACAGCTTATCCTTACCGATAACCTTAAAGTGTAACGACTAATGGTTGAGGTTTATTATCGATTGGTTCATTATAAGTAATATATTTTCGGAAAAAAAAAAGGCCTTAATAATATGTTATAATCCGACCTACGATAGTAAACTAAATAGGTGCTCAATGGGGTTTACTATTAAGGTATGGAGGAAAGCTAAAAAAGGATACCGTAGCCTAACGTATAAGGCCATTGGATAGGGCTAAAACACAACCCGTCACGTGCCCATACACGTGACATACACGGACTGTGCCCTGTTCGTATATAGGTCGTATCCGGCCTATACCCAGTCCACGCTCGAGCTAGGCCCAAGCCCATCCCGTTACGTACACAATTACGTAACTTATAAGCTCAGTGACTAACAACCTGATTCCATGATATTATACGATACCGAAGGCTGAAAATATTACTTCTAGCTTTTTCGAATAGTAATCCAACCGTAAAACAATCTTTATTCAATTTTACTTCTTAAATATTTTTATTATTTCTTTACTTTCTTAAGTTCGAGTGTCGACATTATTGGCGCTCTTAATATGCCAAGCCCTATGTTCCGGATCACTCCGAATAATATGGATGGCAAGAGGCAGGTCGGAGCGTATCATTCTTTAGGAGCGCTACGAAAAAATACAATATATCTGTCTATGTTTATGCTACAAACTCGGCGTTTATACGGTCATTTATATGCTCCCTATCGATCCGTTTGGCCGGTTTATATATTACATCAATAAATTCAATACGGACCAAAATAGCAAACTTTTATGATTAGGTTTCAAATATCATTCTCCACGTTTTAACCGTCATAGTAAATATTAGTTACAAAGGATAGGGCTCAAATCATAATATCGCTTTAACTGCTTTCAATGGATCTATAAATCAGCCCGCGATAAGTACTAACGGTAGTGGGAAGAAATATATTACGGATTAAAACCCGGCTGTACAAGGGCATATAATTACGGTTTACAAAGGATGAAAATAAGGGGTGTACCGAGCGACGAAGAAACGAGAAAAAAGGTACAGCGGGTGCATATAGATCATGGTGTCGTAATTTATACTGCCGTAATAGTCGATTTATCCTAAGTGCTAGCCATAGAATATAAGCGGCCGAATTGTTTTACTAACTCTGGAAAAGTAAGATCAAAGATAAGCTTATAACCTAGGGTATTTCTATTACGCTTGTGAAACGGAAATAATACATAGGTACCGCCTCAAGAAACGAAGTTAAGCTGGCATAACAGAGAATTTAACCCGAGGGAAGCAGTAAATAGGTACGTTGCTTCAACGTACTATAAAGGGGTTAATATGTATTCGGGTTTCCTGTAAAATCAATGTTAAAACTTATTTTACCATAAACTTTTCGACAAAAATCACACCGTTCAAAGTGGTAAACACATACGTAAATCAAAAACATCCCTAAATTCAATGAAACATTTACGTTAAATATATAGGCATTTTAGGTCTACGTAGCGGAAAATTCTTTTTTATCTTTATTAGCGCCTAACATTAATGAGTTATATATTATATGAATGGACTACGCGAAGTTATCAGCAGTAAGAGTATTAGGGCAAATATAGACGATATATCTTAATAAGAGACTAGTTATAGCCATCAGGAATGCCAACGACAGTATATTCTATCTTAACTTTATGGGGAATATTAACAATATTATAGTGTAGGGGGGAGGTTGAAGGCAACAGGTAAACAATAACTTACGAAGAACCAGTTGATAAAAGAGATTGAAAACTAATATAAAATATATTATGTATTATTTGAAGATAAAAAGAATGCTCAATTCAAAAAAAATCAAAAGAAATAAGTTTTAATTGAAAAAATGAGAAGAGGAAAGTTAGAGGAATTACAGGCGGCGTTAGGGTCCTTTTCTACATGAAAACTGTCTGAGATCGACAGTTATATCGCTAATATATTACCTTATATAATGCGTCTATAATTCATTCATAAATATACACATTTCGAGCCTAGTTCACGCCCTACACGAATACGGTGTGTTCTTAACTTTCGGTCGGCGGAATAAGGAAGTCAATACGGTTATTCTACGACTAAACTATATTACTATACACCCCACACTCGGTTTATATTTGTTATAACAACGTACCTCTTGCCTATGGAAAAGGGGCAATGTTTCAAACCAAGGCTATCAACTATAAAGTTTATAAGTTATGTAAATATAAACTTAATAGGATGTATATTTGTAACACTTAGCCTTGGAATGGTTCGAGCGCAGTCCGTAAACTTCACGTGAAAGGGAAGGAACGAAACGCGCATATAAGTCCTGCGTAAGGGAACTCTGTACTCTTCTCAAATCTTTCTTGTTACCTCAATTTTTAATATCATTTGGTACCTATTTAACATACCTTCGTAGTTTGGATCATAATAAAGAAGAAAATACCAAGGCAATTAGCGCCCTATACTATCCTTAGTAGGAAAAGTTTGTGTTAACTATCGATGTATACGAAGAAATAACAACTAAGCTTAAAAAAACGCCTTAAAATCCACAGTTAACGAAGCCGGAACTACGCATATCGATAGTCAGCATACGGAAAACGGAGAAGGAAAACATCAAGCATCGTTTTTAACGCTAAAAAAAGGAGGCAACTATCAAAGCCTAAGTAACAGTTTCTGAAAGACTCTGAATAAATGAACTTCGAAAACATACACATATAGATAACAACAATCCAAAACTATATTATTCGAAATGAATATTATAACATCCTAGAGGGTATTTGTTAAATCAAGATAAATAAAATCTTTACGAAAACAGAGTGCATTTATTAATTTACGCCTATAAACTACAATCTTACAAAAACTTACAAACCTATGCATCAACAAATCCAAGCCTATAAAATGATCATTTCGTCTATCATTTTCAACCTTTCAACTGTTATCGTGGGAATCAAGAACTTATGTAGAGCATATTTAAAGTTGATTAGCTTAAGCCAAGGTACTAAACCGATCTACCATCAAAAACTTCTTAAGAAACTTTGTTTCATACGTCCCGCTCACTAATCAGCGTCAGCTCTCTTGGCGGCAGCGTTTAAAAATACCAAAAGAAGTTTAATATATCAAGGCTATCAGGTTGAAAATATTAAGTATTACTTTTAATTCTTAACCTATATTTATCCCGAATTTCCAGTCTGAATAGTCCTTATACAAACTAAATAAAGGCAAACCATTCCGTTAACACTACGTGAATGAAAGTTGGACTTCTAAGAAAAAAACTGGCATTAAGAACAAAAAGAAACGTCGAATTCACTCCTCCAAAAAAACACCACAAAAAGCACATGCCTATTGACAGCAATGAACATATCATACAGTTAAAAAAAATACCTTGCAAACTCTCATAAAGGCAACTTAACAAAACCCTATTAGGTACTTTACCCAGATCTACAGACCCCCAATTCTGGTAAATCGATTAAAAAAGAAGAAACCGCAGATACTTCTTTAATGGTTAATGATAAAATCAAAGAAACCCGATTCAAATAACATTATAACATTATAATACTACCTATAATTACGTCATAGAATATTAAATCTTACTGGATTACAATGCAAAACCCAATAAAAAGCCATTCACCAAACAATCTTAATTAATTAAAAACGATATTTTATACGGTTGTATATTCTCTGAGGTATTCATCTTCAATGTTGAAGAATATATTTTTAATATTAAAGTCTCTACTCTTAACGTTAAGAGCTCCACTCTTTACATTAATAACTCACTTTTAACGTTAATCTATCAAAACGACCAATTAAATGTTATACCAAAAGTCGGTAATGACGTTATACAGATTCCACTTTTAACATTAAGCCATTGAACTTTAACATCAAATTTTATTCATTTCCCTTTTACTTGCACACCACAGAATTATTTAATAATTGATAAACTCTAGGTTCGGAACTTTATTAAAGCTGATTCAGGCTTATTCTGTTACATTTTAAATGATGAATGATGATTCTTGCATCTCGAAGGCTAAGGCATAAACTACCCTATATTACGAACATAGGGTAATCTGGTTCAATCTATAGGGCAAGAGATAATCCAAATATTGAGTAAAATTGATAAAGCTCATAATGAAATTACCCTAACTTTTACCTACTATTTCCATTACCCTGAATTTATTATAAACTTGATTAGCCTATTAAGGCTTTATAGTTTAGTTATCAAAGTCGAAGATTTATTTTTCGTTAATTCATTAACTAAGGAAACAATTTCCACCATAGCTAGGTACTACACTATCATATAAGATATTACAAAACAGTTCTATTACAACTTTATTGCTATAGTTTCTACAAGGTTCTTTGATACTTTTTTTGAACATATTAAACTCAGTTACACCATTTTAAAGTTGGTAAAAAAATCAGCTCAATTTTGAAACAACCTTTAAAGTGACCAAAAAAATAAATGTTTCTACCTTATTTATGTTTCTTATAAGCTTTCCAAAAACAATTGATGGCGACCAAGCCTTCAATACGGAACCCTAGACAAAAAAAGGTTCATTGAAACCCTTGATAGATTTTTTAAAACAACTTCCAGCCTAAAAGGTACATTTCGTAGTCTGATGACTTTTAATGTCAAGTATAACCTCAGGGTTCATGACAAAACCATCATATTCCCAGGTAAGAGACCAAAAACCGTTTGACGTATGTTAAACGAGATGATAAAACGTATTAGTAGTATCATAAATCATTTAATACTCTACTATAACAAAGAACTTATTAACTATTTAGTCTTAAAAATTTATATTTACTAAGTATTTGTTTTCAAACTTCTTGCGCTATATAACCTCCCAAGAACCAAGACTTCGAATTGGTTTAATAAAGTTATTTAGGAAAATATAAAGACCTCAATCGTTACCAAAAAATTGCTATATTATTGATAACTCTACGTATTCTAAACTACTGTTGTCATAACTACTTAACGGTTAATAACAAGAGTAATATCTAGTACACCATACCTTATAATGGTTCTCACAACAAAGTAAATAGAAATAAAGGTTATAGATCCGACGTTAAATTTAGTTTTACTCCCGGCTTTGTCGTTATCGTCTATATACCGTTTTGAAGATAAATAAAAAGTCCAAAAACTAAAATTATGGGAAAAAGGAGAATTCTTCTCTTGTAGCAGTTTTCTAATAGCATAAAACCTTGGAACATCTTTCAAGTCTACTTGCCCAACTGGCTAAAGAACTAGATGAGGAAGATCGTGAGTACTTTGAACATAACAATTTTTGAAAATATATTATGGAAATCCTTAATTCTATTATAATGAAATAAAAACCCATCGAGATTCGAATCCCTTGTAATACTGTAACGGAAGCTCCAAACTCCTAGCTAAAAACTAGTTTTTACTAAGCAGTAATAAAAATAGCAAACAGATTGCAGGCAAGTTTACCGGAAAATACTGTTAATGTTAACATACTTCAGTTTATACTTTCAATAAACAAGAAAATAATTAATAATAACCGAAACTTTCAACGACTCTGATAGCAACTACTAACAAATGGCCCTGCATAGTAAGATATGAAGCTTACTGTCACTCAAGGTTTTCGAGGCCGTTTAAAGGAATATAAACCGTCATAGCCTAACTACAAAAAAATTTACCAAGTTTAAAACTGACTCCAAATATCAGATTGAGATGTAAAAGGTTAGGATCGTAATAGGAGGGTTAAATTAAAGGTATAATATTAAATACACTGAAACCTTTACTACCGCAGAAAAGTCCTATACGTAAAGGATCTTTATCACGTTTAAGATTTTATATAGATGAGATATTGACTGAATCTAGATCAACTCGGTTTTTCTGAAAGTGTAATTGGAAAAACCTATTGTTAATGGAGATTCTAGACACTATTAGTAACTTCTTTTTGGAGTATCTATGAGAAAACAATATAGGTTTTAATACTACAGTTAACTAAGTCTTTCTGTTACTCGCCTCCCTTTACGAACTTAAAAAAATCTTCGAGACAGTAGTTGAAAATGTTAAGTGAAATATTTAATACACTTAAGTTTAAAAGTTGAATCTTGAATGACACGGTATTCATCAAGTATCACTGTCAATTTAATACTCGTATTTATGTTAACGAATTTCATATCATGGGTCATAACACAAGGGATATCAAAGCCTTGAAAATATATCTTGGGAAGCACTCTAAGTATCAAAATCTAGGAAAGGCAAAGTATTTACTAGGGGTAACGTCTCTTTAAGAATAGGGTCGTACATACGATCATTTTAATACAGGATACATAAATCCTAAGGGTTTTTAACTCGAAGAAAAAAAAACTAAACAAACGTTCAGCCTAGAATCATATTACCACTAAACCACTTGTTCATGCCATGCAACATGAAAATCAGTCCTATATATCACAAATTGAAAAGTATCAGTCAGATGTTAGGGCTCTTCGCTACATAATTTGACAGACTAAACCTGATATCGCCTTTCTTATAGGAATACTTTCACGTTTTTGCCACAACCCTTTACTTAAAAACATTACACTTCTCAGTTAAATTTTAAATTACTTCAGATAATATAAGAATTATAGGCTATAAGTGGACATTAAAGAAATATTAGCAAATATGCATTGAAACGTTACATATTTCTGCTAAGACGATTATACGAATCACAAACTTTAAATCAACGTCTTCTACGATTCCGATTGGAAGGGGGATAAGGCTACTGAAAAGTCTACCTATATATACATATAGTTCAGATAGTTGAAAACACAGTTAACTAGGTATCTAAAAGAGGATACAGAGTATGCCTCTCTTTTATGGATACTAAAAGAGTAGCAGTGATATACATTACAAAAAACACCCTTTGGATAAGGAACCTATTTACAAATCTATGTATCCCTCTTATCGTTAAGATATAATATGATAATAAAGGAGCGATTAAGTTGTTTAAGAACCATGAGTATTACTAACATACTTAACTCATACTCCTTAACAACACTTTATAAGGGATAAAGTGAAGCGTGGTATAATACAAATCAAATGGGTTTCTACGTATGAATAACTAGCCTTTGGGTCAACAAAGCTACTGCCGAGGAAATAACAGGAATTAATAATAGCACGGCTCAAGTAAGATGAAACAAGTTTAAATTAATATTATAATTCATAAAAGTTCATACTCTAATTTACCTTATTCTAATATAGTGAGGGAACGGTGGAGTGGCTTTAGTGTGAACTTTGAGATATTGACAAAGGATACTATAAAGGTTATCGATTCATATCGGATTATATAAGTTTTCTTGCTTTTTACATCTACAAACTTACTTTTTTGACAATATACTTCCGTCACTATACACTTTATCTTTAACTTTTATTTTTACTTCTTTTTCTTTTCCCCTTCTTACTAAATGAACAATAACTATTCAGGGGGTATATTAAATTACAACATGTATAGTGACTCAGTACCCACTCAAAAACAAAGTCAAAACAGTGCGAGTTTATACTTGGTACAAATTCAAATACTAAAGCTCTCAACACGAAGGATAAGGAATTTAACAGAGTTTTAGATATGTCCAAAAGGTACTATTATTTACTAATACAAGTATTAGTATTTACTTTTATAGAGGATTAATACGGAGATGCTGTATAGTCTAGTACTTACTAGCACAGAAGAACTAGTATTGACTAGTATGAAGTATCCACCTTTAATTAAAATCTTTATGAGGATAAAGTTGATCATGCATCAAGTTTTCTATATAGATTTTAGAATACTTGGATCTATAAGCCTATACAATACCTGCTTGTGTAGTACCTTCAACACGAGTTTCCAAGGGGAATTTTTATAGTTACGTGTGAATGGGATATATGTAGTGAACTTATATCGTCATGAGTTCATTAACCTCGTATTATAGGAAATCCTTAGTTAATTTTTCGGGTTTTGAAATAACGTTGACGGGAAACTTAACTCGTTAAATAATCAGCTAAACCTAACTTCAAGTTATACAAGTATGGAAAAACCATAAAGAATTTGGCCCTCGAAATAGGTATGTATTTTAACGAATACATACGAGTTCCTTAATACCATTTGAAACACTTCTTCTACTTGACCTTTATTAATATTATTGAGGCCACTATAGTAATCCGACTCCATTTCAATAACAGTTCAAATTATAAAGTCCTATCAACAACCATTTTAATTTTTCGGTCTCATACAACGCCGATAACAGACATTCAAGTATATAAAATCAATTTACTGAGATTAAACTACCTAACAGTTATGAAAATAGCTTTTATACCACTTGCGTCTAATATCATTGATGAGGCCGTAATCTATATATAGGTAATAGCCTTCGCCTGATTCTATGTTAACACCTCATACGATGTCGGTAACCCTGTTACAATAAATATATAGGTTACGAAATAATAGAATCTTAAATTGAACCAGCTTTTTTGTTATATAACCAAAGTGTACACAAAGTGGCTATAAGATTCCATGTCTATCGAATGTGAAGAATTCCTTATTAAAGTATAATGCACCCTCACCGGTACAAAGAAATAAAATTTGATCGGGTCGTTATCCTCACGGAGATCTATATAATAACTAATTAGTAAAAATATTACTCTCTACTCCAAGCCTTTTTGTTTGATGTAAATAAATACCTCGTTTTCGACATACATTAATAATCTCGAATCTTGAGAGAGGATATTTTTTACAGATTTTAGGTTAAAAGAGATACCGGAAACGTCATTTTTGACAATTATGATGGATCAGAAAATCCCATTCTCTAAGGTTTCGATATTTCCGACGAAGAGGTTCGTTGTAATACCATTAATATCCGAAATGATTTAGCTAGACCAGCCGACATGGCAATGCATCTATTCAAAACGTGCTAGAATTCAATAGATAAGCTTTTTCGCACATTTTGTAATAAGTATTAGCAATTATTGGTTTTCCTATACGTTTGACGACAATCTAAAGTATCATTAATAGCGAAACTGTGTAACCCAAAACTGTAATAATTGCGTTTGTAAAATCCTATCGCTTGAATTTCAATATATTTTGAAGAGTTGAAGCGTATGAAAACCTCGTAATTATTCTCAATATGTATTACATGAGGCTTAACTAGCGATTTAATCGGTGGCGGGACGTTAATGCGATCTGTTTCGAACCTTATACTACCATTTACCTATTCCATCGAATCCGCTCTAATCACCGGTAAAAGCATTCTAACCTTTTTCACTATATATAGGGATTTTTTAATGTTCTTTTTACAAAATGACCTTCTACCAAAATATACGGAATTTAAGGTTTTATTAAATCTTACTTACGTTAGTTAAAGGTTTTAAGAAAGGAAAGATAATAATGAACCGATATTAAATAGCAATTACGTAGGTCACTGGACTCAGTTACGATACTAAAAAAGTTATCGCCCTCTACCCGGTATTTTACATAATATATATATCGAACCTTATTAGATTTACTTTGGCCGTATTTCTATATAGAACGAAAATATGTTGTTTTTCCGGGTTTCGAATTCCCTAAAATCTAACGTCTCAGAGTTTCAAACCAAATTATTGGAAGCAAACCGGTAGATGGTTTATAACAAGTTTGTTTTCTCTCTGTAAAGGTCTAAACATTTCTATATTACTAGTCACCGGGGTTCTATAAGCCTTACGTAACGAGGTAAATTATACATTCTTTTGGATTCAAAATTAGTTTATCCAGTTACGAACCCCTCTCCCAATATAAAATTCCTTAGTATATAAGAGCTAAGATTTTCATTCAACCGAATATTATGAGGGCGAATATACTTCGCGAAATATATGGCAAGAGCCTTAAAAGTTGTACGATATTACAAGCGACTTTCCCCCACGAGATATAAGCCTCTGCCACACTATTGTTGGAAACTTTTCGCTATCGCAATTGTACTTATTTTTACCTATTACGCTTAGGGTTGGTATAACGGATGTTGGTACAAAAGTTTCGTAAAATAGGTTAAATTGTCGTTGATTTTCGTAGAGAAGACAGTCGCTCCGTTTATAGACCTTTACCTAGTATTATCACCTTTAAGGACACTAACTTACACTTCAGAAAAGTGGATATAAAGTAATAATGTTTACGATTTACCTTTAGTTTAAAGACTTTCGACTTCATATATTTCTTTATTTATCATATTTCGACGTAATTTATCATTCCTTTGTTAAAATCTATATAGGAAGACCTTACGATTTTAATATCAAAATGATCATATTCCGTTACTTTATATATTTATTTAGGTGGCTCACATCACATCGTCTAGTAGTAACGATGATATTACCCGTTTCGTAGATTTTAATAACCCTTTACGACTATGACATATAAATCGTAAAATAATTCAGTCATATCTACATTTACTTATAGAAACTAGAGAATATCCCACTTTTTCGCGGTTAGTATCATTACCGTGAAGGATTTTCCCCAAAAAATTCCAATATTTTATGGACGGGTAAACTATAGAAATTACTGCCTTTGTTGTAAGTATTAATACATCAACTTTGTTAAAAACCTGATAACGTTATTAATCAATGAATTAAAATAAACCTTAAACGAATAAAAATACTTTGGGTACAAATTCGTTGATTTTTATAATGGTAATATTATTTTACAAGTGTTCAAAAGCGCTTAACCTATTATTTTGTATTGAAAGCGGAGATTAACGGAGTGTTTCGGAGCTGAAAACTAGTTATCCTCACGTCTTCACCTAGAACTATAATCTATGTCAATCATACCTTTATAATCTAGGGTTTAAAAAATGAGTTAACCAGTTTATCTTAATTGATTTGATGTAGATTTTATGCCGGTATCCAATCATATGTTATCTTCACTACGATAAAATCAAGTTTTGAATATATGGATATCGACAGAAACAAAGTTTGAAATGAATTTGTAAATATTAATACTCAGCTTTCTACCCTATATAACGACAATAATTAATCGATTACTAACGGAGTCAAACCTATACTTCGACTACGGTTAAAGATGATCAACAAATAATAATAAAATGAAAAATGAGTAAATTTTTCATTTCAATATATGTGTTACGGATTTACATATTCATCAAATCTGGACTAAAATTCGGCAAATCCAAGCAAATAAACCCCTTTATATTTTTGGTTTTTCTATGTCGACTTTTATGATATGGAAATGTAGCGATAAGATACGGTTATAAGGGTTTTTTTTCGTATCGTCAACGTTAAACACTCCTTAATATTGAAAACATCCACGTTTGGTACGACAAAAAACAAGACAATGTCTATTCGATTTATTTCCCGTCCATTTTAAAGATTTGGTCACTTTGGCCGCAACCTCCTTAAAAACCTGCAGAAAAAGTGGTACGTAAAATCCATATACGAATGATCTTCTTAGATCTTAAGAATTTCTAGGTTTCTATCCACGTTATAAATCGTTTTTAATAAGTAGAGAAAAATTGAATTATGACTCATATAGGCTTGCGTTTTCACCCGCGGATAACGTTAGCGTTTTACACCCATAGGGGATATTCGTTTTGTAAGTCGGTAAACTTATAGCAATCAATATATTAATGAACGAGAAGTTTTATGTTTTGAACAATTTCACCATGGTTGTTATTAGGGTTTTTACGGCCATCGCCTGCTGGGCTTCGTCTTGCCAACGGGGTGCTGTAGGGCTTGGAATATAACCAGAGGTGAAGAAGGATCCGGTAGAATAAAATATGGTGGAGATGGCAATGGGGGTAATAGAAACGACCTTATTTTCGATAAAACTTGTTTCTCTATCATTAATGTTGTTATCTTCATCTTCGTTGGCTTTGGCCTTGCCGGTGGTAAATCTCTGACGCGTTAATAATGACGCGTTTGTGGATTAGGCTACGCTACCCTTTGTCGCCTTAATAACGGTTCATAGGGGCCGCCGGAGGGAGGTTAGGCGCTTAGATGGCGGTTTCACAGCGATAGCAGCGCAGTAAGTATCGAAAAGCCTGGTGATACTAGCTTAAACGAATATACATCCGTCTTTATGCCCTTTTAATAATGAACATTGGTATTATAATCCTTTAAGTTAAGTAGCTGAATATATCTGGATTTATTCGTGCATATTAGGCGTATTTAACATTCGTTTCCTCTTCAACGACGAAAACTCTATCGATTTCTCCCTTAAAAAAGTACCTTACGAAATTGGTCTAATTTTTTACCCTATGGGGTATAATGAGGTTAATAAGTGCCGGGTAAGCTAGAGCGGAGAAAGAGTAGAGGTAGAAAAAAGGAAGGTGGGGGGTTGATTAGTTCGCGCTTGGCCGTTTTCGGGATTAGGGTTTCTTGTGCGCGGGTTCGGAAAATATAGCATTTACCGTGAAGATTTCATTCTTTTCGTAAAAGTACCACTACTTTTATCAATATAGGCGCCTTATATACTAGATATAGAGCGTAGAGGTATATATATACTCTTATTAATTTGGTGAATATTCTGTTAATATATAGAGAAAGGATTGACATTGGTGATTATATTAATAAAAGTTCAATTTTATTTGTCTTGGAGACATAACGTACAGGTTACTGTACGTGTAAGTATCCGCTAATAATAATATCACATAATAATACCCCACGTTATGTATGCATACAAGCGACTTTTACTTGTTTTTCTTCCGCATTTTACATAGGATATTTTTCTGAATTCATGATTTATGATTCTTTTCTTGAAAAGGGTTAAACAGTCGAATCTCCGGAGAAAGAAGGCTCGGAAGAGGACTGGAAAAGCCGAAATTTACAGTCCAACTAAGGAAACAGTTTATACGCCTACGGGTCTTTCAACTGTAGAGCACTCTAACGTTTTGATTAAAGGGAAGACACGGGGTCAAGGGGGCCTTAAAAGACCTATGACGGAGTCGAGTTACGATTCATCCAGCCGGTATCTATAAGATAACTACTTAGCAGTAAGTGTTACGTTGAATACATTGCACTATTCGGCGATATTGAAATACAAAAAAATACAATTGAAAAGGTTTCATTTAAGTAACAACGTAAACTATACTTTGGAACGAACAAAAATACATTGTTGAATTCGAAAAATCTTAAATTGAAGAAGAATATTTCTAATGATAATTATTCTACCTAATTAAACTTAGTATATACGTGATATTTTGTAGGTAGTATTCTGTTACTATATTTTTCGAGTTGTTTTAGTATTTGGTTGCGAAAAATGAATTAAATCATTCAATGAACTTTTTTTATTCGAATAGTATTATTATGATATTGGAAATCAAATTATATTTTTACATTATAATTGATGCTACTGGAATATTTTCGTAGAAAATTAAATTTTTTCATCTAAATCCTCATTATGTTTGTATCCATTCAGATTATTGTCTTCTAACTGTATAGGAATATTAATAAACACAAATTACTTATTTTAAATCTCAGTGTATTGAATTTCATCCGTGGTCTATTAGTATATAAAATAGGTGGTGTAAGTAGAATCTAGATTACACTTAAAGAGGTATAAATATAGGATACTTATAGTTTAATACGTGTAATATAATATGTCATACAACACTACGTATAATATGATTTGATACACATTGTAATATTCGGGGTAATTTCAATTCCCTGATGATGACATTAAATCAAACTCATTACTTAATTTTATCCAAGGGGGAAGTTCTAGTAGTGTAATAGTTGAAGTTCAAAGCATAAATCTAAAATTGATTTCAAAAAGTATCTGAAATAATGATAATATTTAATATATATTTAAATCAATTGCCAATTTTTATTTGCAAGTTAACTCCTTTTCAGTAATGATGACATACCTTATGATAACATTTCCCTGAAAACATTGTTGTTATGTAAATCAAGTTGTTGTTTCGGTAAACCATATTCATGATTTAATAGGGAACAAGAATTCGTAAGATGAATGCTTGGTGTAAAATGTTTTTTGGATGTTGTATTTTAGATTCTTATAAAAATTATGAACATAAAACAATTCGATAATAGTTTTATTTCAAACAGGTTAAAAAAGTTTGATACGACTTCAAAATTAAATCTAGTCATTATTAAAATCAATATTTATAGTTTAGTAACCGAGATTCAGTTTAAAAATATCTGTACTTCTTATTATGTTAATGATGTTGTGGACCATTCGACAGATATACTACGATAATACTTTAAATTATCATTTTTATCGGTAAGGTCTAAAACCTTTGTTTTCACATGAAATAAGGTATTCAAAAGATTAATTTTTCGATTGGAATTTTTAGGATAAAGTAAAATGATCTTCTTAGTAGAAGTATCTAGAGGTGCACGCCACAGGTAAGGGCTTATAAGCCCTCGCCCAAAGCGTACCACTCTGGAATACCTTTTATAAACCGCTCCACACATTGCCGTTTAGTTTAGAATAGCTATTCCAAACCGCTCCATGCATAATGCACTTTGCGTCTTGTAAGAGTGCAGCCTATAGCGTGACACGTCACTGTACACTCTATAGGAGTGCATCTTACAATATAGTACACTGTCACTAGGCTTATATATACTATTTATAAGGGTACATAGTAATATTCATACAGATAATATTTTATTTTTTTCTTATATACTACGTACCTCTAGCCAAGTAATAACAGTGTAGTTGTGGTTACGAAGGTCTAAATTAGTAGGCTTTGTTGTAATAATATCATTGTAATATTAATTGTAAGAGATTCAGATTAACAGTTTCCGTAACAACAATGTAAATGTAAAGGTTCAAATTGATAAGTTTGGTTGAAATTATTAAGGTTTAGCCGCGGTAGTAATTATAATTAGGTTGAGATTAGTAAGTTTTAGCCGTAGTAGTGAATGTAGTTCAGACCTGGTTGGTGAAGCCAAATAGGGGCGATATGGTTAGTGATGACGCCTTTCGTGGTTTCTGATAAGGGTAATTACGTATGGGTTATTAAGCTAGGGTGATTACGCACTTAATTATTAGGTCAGTACAAAAAGATACATCGTTATCGCTTTAGGCAAAATTTCTTTTCTTTTTCATTTAAAGGCACGTAGTCCCAGCTAATGTAAATCTCCATTCTCATTTCATCTTTATTTTATTTAATTCAATCAAACCGCTTTAATAGATAGGTTACTTAGCCAACAACCATATACTAACCTTTCCTACGAATAAATGCCGCGTAAAAAGATGATAACAAGGCGCCGTTCAACGCGAGAGCGTCGGCGCGCGGCCGCCGCCGCAGTCGCTGCCGTCGCTACCACTATTAGTTCGCCCTTATTGAGAATAATCTCGTTAATAGCGGCTACTCCTTCCGCCGCCCCTACCCCGCCTATCCCCGCCGCCGTTATCTCGTCTTCCTTCGCCATTGCCGCCACCCCCTTAAGCTCCTCCGTCGCCACCACTTACCCCCCCCTTTCCCTCCTCTTCCTCTCCCTTTCCCAGCTTCCTGTAATGATCACACTAAATACCCGTGAGTATATAGAAGGTGTCAGAGGGTTTATGTTATTAAGAATGTAGCAGAGGTGCTGAGTGAACAATATTGCAACCGTGCAAGTAATGATAAAAAGCCGTGAGGTTATTCAGAATATACTGAGACTGAATACTTAGATTGACAACTGAAGAGCTATGAAGGAAATGCTATCTATGTGGTGATGACCGTGTCCTTATATATCCGTGCCTTTATAMTGTTTTCAGTACTGAATCACTTGGATCACTGTTGATCCCACTGATCCTAATCACATGATTGGTTTAGTCATTTCCGTTAACAAAGGAAAGTTGTTCCTCGCCTGATGTGTTGGACTTCGGGCTCAGCTGCACACTGGCTTACTTCCTAACCCGCTATCATGTTTGGGTTGTGACACTTACATGAGGAGGAATAGGGGGCTTCTAAGGTTATAAACCTTACTATTTCCCTACGGTTAAAGACCTTATCACCCGTAGGACTCTCTTTACACTGCAATCGTAACTTGGCGCAACTACGTTAGGGTTCGTATATCCCAAATCCATTTATTCGTATACCTTTAATTTCATTTTTTTCTCAATAAAAAACACGAGGCAAATCTGCTCTGTTACCTTGAACTCCGTATCGCTAAGGTACGCCGTAAGTTCTTTTTAACGCGAATAGCGTTAAACCAACGTATCTGGGTCCGTAATCTCGGGTCGCAAATAATCAAAACGAGCCGATATTAATTAATAAAAAGCGCTAAACAGCGGTCTACAGATTCGGCGGCCGCCGTTATCGCCTAGAAATGGGGCCTGAGTATATACTACATAGGCGAGTTTGACGATATTATCGTACGTCGCCGTAAAAGGGGTGATTCCTCTCTTACGCTTTTGCCTAAGAGTATTTCTCGCAAGGCGTAAGGCCACATCCTTACAGGTATTTATAACGTCGATGGCGATAATGGTAGTAGCGCTAATACAAAGGGGGAGAGTAATATGGAGGATAGTAGAGACGCGATAACGTCGCCCTCTCCCCTTTTTAGTAGTAATGAACTTCTTTTACGGCTCAGCTAACGCGCTTGGTTACAATAATATTATTGTTTTACTTGAACAAAGTTTTAAAAAATGTAATAAACGCAACTTAAAGTATATGAAACAAAAAAATGAAATATGCCAGTAATGGTATGATATCGTAAATTGAAATAAAGGAGTTTAAGTAACAAAATAATTGATAGAGTCGAAGTGAAAAAGACCAAATATGTTAATACGTTAGAAATAGAGTATAGTAATGAAATCAAATCAAGAAAGTAAAAAAAAGACGATATTTGACAAGGTCGAGGTAGGTAAAATAAAAAGTAATAAAATACTAGGAGCGGTACGAAATGGTAAAATCAAATAGTAAAGTAAACGAATAGGAAATTTCATCGGGTTGAAGCGTATAAAATAAAAAGTGACAGAATATTAAAAGCGATGCGAAATAGTAGGTTTAAACAAATATGAAATCAGGGATCAGAGCAAATATTATAATACTTACCGATCCAAATTAGCGAAAAGGGGTGTGATAACTTATTAGGATGGCTGAACCTTTCCAGAACCCAAACAAACAATGTACTTATCTATATAAGTGTTTTTAATTCTCAGTTTGGTGTAGCCTTAATTATAGTATCCGTTGGATTATATTTTCCGTCGATTTACCTTGTTTTTATCGATTTTACAGCGTTTATATAACTCGAGTAAAGTTATAATGTCGATTATCAAACTTTTTTCGTTTATAATACCTAATTGAAAAAAACACTTATAAAAATAGAAGGAATCAATACATACAATGAAGTGGATAAGGCGTAAACTAAAGTTAAAATAATTATCTAGATTGTAATAACTATGGTTACATTCGAATCGAAACCTAGAACCATATTATAGATTTCTAAAGTTAAAACGCTCCTCATAATATTTCTACACTTGGTGAAGCTTTAATAAATAATGTTTTTACGAAGCATAAATCCGTTTCGTATTAGTATTTTGTTGTCTAGGATTAGGACGAAGCCCATTTATAAAATGTAGTCTTTATTATTAACGACAAAGCCATTAATTTAAATAGATATTTTAGTAATATATATATCTAACGGTACAAATTACAAACCGCGTTTTGGATTGTTTATTTTTTACAAAAGACGTTTGTTAAGTGCTCTATATACATCGTCCGCCAGGGCGGTTTAGCATTATATAGCGACTAAAAGGTCAAATACCGCTATTATTGAGGTTATAAAAGTAACTTCATCGCTAATTGCGCGTTATAATCTGTATTCGTCGGCTGATTTTACGATATTTAGAACGATAAGGATAAATTTATCTAGCTTCCTGTTTTGTATATGGCCTGAAACGCGATTCCGAAAGGTAAAATAACGCTATTAAAATCGATTATATAGTTTCCTGTCAAATACATCTTGAGTTTCTCTTTTAAACCGGTTTTTAAAAGTGTTCATTCTTTAAAAGTAGTAAATAAGGCTTTATATAACGTAAAGTTATCGTCTATATATATACCAGTTAGTGTAAAGCCCTCCTAACGGGCTATCAATATTAATAGGTACGAGTCGAAGGTGGAATTGGTTATTTCGAGTTATTCCTCATAGTACTTTTAATAGGTACTATACTAATAAACAATGACTTTATTGAAGCCGTCAAATGGTTTTAAAATACGTATAATCGTCTTTGGTAAGTGATATTACCTAAGATAATTTGGTATATCGGCGTAAGTTCGGCGTTTAAGCCGCTCCTTAAATTGGGTATATGTTTGTATTATGTTTTCAAATTCAATATATAGGTTATATAATATGCCAAGGAAGTTGTCGGGTATAAAATTTAATCGGTAAATAGTTTATTATAATGCAAGCGATTATATTATAATATACTTTCCACCTTTGTCGTTATATCCTTTAACAACCAAATGGGTCTTTTCATAAAATTTTCTGGTTTTATCCTCAATTTCGTCAAACAAACGGATTGGAAAAATCATATAAATGCCCTAAATAGTCGTGATAGAATCGTTTCAAACGAAAAACGCCTTGATAGATTAAGGCTAAAATCTTTATTTAGGTAAATCATTCGAACTTGGTACCTAAGGTGGTGATAATGCCTTCATAGCGAATCTTTAAGTTAAACTCACGGTTTTCCATTTATTTTTACGTAACAAAGGAGTCTGTAAAAAAAATTCCTAAAGCGTTTTTTTGGCTTTCAAGCTAAGGGGGCGCCCTCGACGGCGAGGTTTTGGTAAGGTTAATATTAACGGGCTGTTTTTATCTTAAGTATTTGGGTCTAAATCGTGTTTCAAGGATAAAGCCGGAGTAAAAATCGGTTTAAATTGGTCGTTTTATGGGGTGTTTTGTTAAAGGTTTTATCGGTTTTTCGGTTTCGAGAAGTTCCTTTTCACCTCTATTTTGTATTCACATACTTTGATTCAACGAAAAAACCTTATACCGTTGGGTAAATTACCGAGCATTTTATGGCCTTTGAACCCGTTCATCTTCCAAAGACTAATTTTTCTATCTTTCGTTTACCAACCCACATCTTCAAATTACAATAATAAATTTATAACATCAGCTTTCAGTGAACCATTTGTTGTATCTAACGATTTAAACAACTTATTTTTCGCACGTAGGGAACATAATTCCGCTATGTCCTTCGCTACTGTATTAGCTCTTTATAATATAAAAGATAATGATGTAATATTTTTGTAAGTTCTCGGGTAAGCACTAAAAATAATGAGTGTAAGAATATGATCAATTAGGCCAAAAGTGGTTTTAACGGCGCTAACCTTTATTAAAATGATAGATTACATAAAACTGGTATCCTTTAATTCCTTCGACAATACCGTATACGTCCTTTCAAACGTCCCGTAGTACCGTTTATACTCATCAATACCCTGTAAGACTTTTACCAAAATTTGCCTATATTTGTTATAGGCTATCCGAACTTTAGTATGCTTCTCAGTAAATTCGAAGGCTGTACCAGCGTCCTATATAATCCAATTTGAAGACTTTAAGTAAATGTTAAATTAATAGTTAATTAAAGCGTACTAATAATTTGTAATGAAGGCTCTCTGTATAAATTAGGTGACTTAAAACGATGTTACCGCGTCGACTGCCTGAAAGACCAGTTAGCTATCTGAATACATTATATTAACAATCACTTGGTAATTAAAGTTTTTATAGTCTTAAATGCGGAATTTAAATCGTTGTAAGGCTTGTTAGTATATCTAACACTTATGGCAAAACTTTTCAATCATTTTAAATACGTCCTTTCCTATACTGGTATGGCCTACGGCGTAAATCCGGCGTAAAAGGTGTTTTGTAAAAGGGTATCCGAATCGTCGATGCAAAATTCGTAATTCCGGATATATTAAGTAAATAACCTTAATTATACATACCTCTGGGGAAAATCACAAGTGGCTGAACTTAAACCGTAGCGGTACGGATACACCATTTAAGGCGTGAATAAGTTAGTTGGTCGTATTTCGGACCTAAATTCCGAATTTATTTATATCAGTCAATAAAAGAAAAAATATTGTTTTAAAACTTATTATGTAAAACTTAATCGGTCCGAAATATGTATTTATAACAACCTTTCCAAGTAATAATATTGTGCCTTTGCCAAATAGGACTTTTTTATATTTTTATTTTTTTTGGTTTAGCTGAAATTTCGGAAACTTCGCCGAAAGCGCGTCGATTTGCCGCTTTTCAGTTGTTAAGATTTCGGTTATACTAATGTTAGGCATAATACTATGAAACCTATTTCCGTACCTATTTGAAAGCGTGAATTATTATGCTATAAAGATGTTGAACACTACGTTTATGTAATCCAGGCCTACAATATATATAAAGGAGGTGTTCTATAGGATAGTAGAAATACGTTAGGTGGTTTTGTCGTCTTGAGCTAACAAGTAAGTATTTTTACCTTTAGGGTCATCTTTTCTGGATATATCTTCGTAAGAGTAGGCGTTCAATCCGTTATCTATACATTTGTATTCGGCTATGCATACTGTACAATTGGCTTTTATCTGATCCTTAAATTCAATGTCAGCGTAAAATTTTCGTTTAATTCGAATTTTCTCGTAAGCGGTGTGGTTTGTAAAGTAATAACCGACATTTCCGCATACGATACACCGCTTTTACAAACCCCGCGAGTCTTTGTATACATTTTCGTAAGTATTATTTTAGTCGCGGTGTGTTTTTTTCATTTCCGAACGATCGTCACTGTCCTTTATTACCTGGGTTCCCTCATTAATACCTATACTTTAGACGCTCGTTTTACCTTAAGTAAACTTTGAATTTTCCATTAAAAACGTAGTAAATGATCTTGGCAAGGTATGTTTTGATAATTTGACCCTCGCCTTTGGTTTCGTTAATTAAAAATTTCAATCTGAAGTTATCTTATCGGATTATAAAGATTTTAAACTATTTGTAAGGCTTACACAAAAAGCCCTCATATCATTTTCTAGTTTAAAAAATATAAGGTTGAAATCCGGGTATTCTCGACAGCTTTTTGTTACTATTTCAATAAATGGTTTGTTGCCTTTGTATTTCGATCTAAGGGCTACCTAGAACTTTCAAAACTTCGTTAATAGGGCGATAGGAATTTTCTATAGGTTTTTATCGGCTTTTTTCTGTAAGTTCTTTACATATTCCAAGGTTATGCTGGTCCAATTCCTATCATAAAGTTCGTAATTAATCTCTATATCAAACTAGGATTTTAGGATGCTATAACATTTCGCGAATGTATCCATGTATATAAAGTTTTATATTAAATACTTTTGAACTTATCCGGAATATATACTGGGTAAAATAATATAAAATTAAAATGGTTTAATATCTCATCTCTTACATGTGTTAAATATAACGCGTATTTCATTACTAAGTATATTGTACTGCTTACCGCTATAGTTATTATCCCTATCACAAAGCCTGGTAAAGTTGGTTAACTTTATAGGGTTGTTTTTATTAGTGGGGAAGCGATGCGGTGGAAGGTTACGGTAAAGGTCGTGGTTGGCGGGTATTAGTCCGTAGGGCACGTATTAGTGTTTTACGCCGTTCGACGTTTCCTCAAGTGGGTTGTTTTCTGTGTTTCGGCCGATCGTCGTTTCCTAGAGCGGGTTGTTTTCTGTGTTTTGGCCGATACCGCTATAACTATGCGGGTCATTTTTAATGTTCGGGCAGTGGTTTAGTGTTTGATTTTATTTCACAGCATGTGCCGGTATAAGGGTTCATTGTACTTGTGTGATGGAAAAGGACTATAGTTGTTTTTTTTCCCTCGTAACCTTTATTATTAGCTTAAGGTACAGGTATAGGATTGGGCCACCTTATACCTCGTCCCTGTCGTTTTAATAACAGTCTCTTTTACTTTGTAAGGTATTACCTTCTTACAAATTCCGTTAGACATAAATCTTTATCCTCCCAGGCTAGTACGTAGATAAGTTGTATTACTTCTAATTGGGTTTTTGCAAGGCGGCCATTCCTACCCCCTAAGGTATTAATGCCTTTGATTTATAGTTGGATCTTCAAGGCTTTGGTAATAGTAGAACTTACTGTTTGTCATATATCCAACATCCAATTCGATTTTTTTTTTAAAGTTCATTTAACAAATTAGGTCTTTGGGCTTTCTTCTCCTAGTAGCGGAACATAATGGCTAAGATATATATGATGATCATGTAGGGTTTTAGTTTCTCAACTGACATGTCAATGGTATTATCACAAATACCTAAATCAATTTCGTACATTAAAACCTTCCTGATTCCTATATATTTGACCAAAATATCGAAGTAAGCGCTGGCTTCCTCCAGTAACGTTGATTTTAGAGCTAGTGCTGTAATCTTGGGCTGTTGGATATAGTGGTTTCTGTGTGTACTTAGTATGTTATAATGTTGTAAGTTGGTAATTTCGTACCGTGATTGGATTTAGGTACGTTCGTATCCCAAAGTTTATAATGGTTCGGAAAATTAAAAGTAAATAAAGTGATTAAAATGGTCTAAATAGTGTTTACTAACACTTACTAATACAAATAATTTTGAAACGATACATAAATAAGACATAGCCATAAAATAGTCAATTAACCTTTATTAATTATGTCAACGTTTGGTAATTCAACGCTACTTAAGTTGTTAGAAAAACTTAACCGTTAATAGTACTAAACTTTAAATATATGAAGTAAACGTGCGGGAATACGTAAGGTAAAAGAAGTTTAGGTTATAGGGAAGTATATTATGTGGTATCTGGTAATCGGTTCAGATTAGCGTGTCGTAACCGAACATGGTAAAGTAAGCGGTTTGGTTGCTTCGTACGTAACCGCTTTTCCTAAAGCGAGCGATATGGATTGTCGATTTTAAAGCGGACGGGGTCCAATAAAGGTTTCCAAAACTTGGTAGTTTTAGCTTACATAGCATAGTATCGGGTAGGTCCCAATAAAGGGTTTCAAAACGCGGTGGTTTTAACTTACATGGTCTAGTGCGTAATAGAACTCTTTTCAAAAAGTACCTGGTACATCAAAGCGCCAAATAAGGGTTAATGGTAGCGTAACGAGACTTTTAATAGAAAAAACGCTAAATAAGGTTTGATGGTATCGTACTAAAATCGTCCTTTTTAAAGTCAATTAATCTTTACAATCTTTGTATACGTTAGCATATAATCTTTGTAAAAAAGAAGTATTGGAATAAAAACAGTAGGAACCATTATAACATCCCGCTATAAGTCTTTAAGTCATGTCTATCTATTCTTTCCTAAGATGTTTGTAGTCGATCGGGTTAGCTACTAATCAGTGTCGGTAAGGTCCAAAACCTGTGTTTTCACATGAAATGAAGTATTCAGAAAAGTAATCGTTAGATTGGTATTTGTAATGTAAAGTAAAATAATATTTTAAGAAGTATCTAGAGGTGCACGCCACAAGTAAGGGCTTATAAGCCCTCGCTCAGAGCATAACACTCTGGAATACCTCTTCTAAACCGCTCCTGACATTGCCGTTTGGTTTGGAATAGCTATTCCAAACCGCTCCATACATGATGCACTTTGCGTCTTGCAAGAGTGCAGCCTGCAGCATGACACGTTACCGTGCACTCTACAGGAGTGCACCCTGCAGTACAGTGCACTGTCACGAGGCCTAGGTATACTATCGATGAGGGCATATAGTAATATCCACAATATTTCTTATTGGACAAGAAACCTGGACATTATGAAGTATTTTATTGTGTAATCATTCGTTATAGTTCTAGTTACCTTCATAAGAACTGGTACTATGAAGTGTCCTTTATTTATATGTTTAAAAATACTAAAGTAATTTCATTTGAAATTTATAGTTATAGTTTGTTATCCCATATTTTATCGAGTGATTCGTAACGAAATGTTGAATATACGAACTTATTATTACATAACATGATTATAAATGGTTGAATATGGGGGATTTGTTTGAATTTAGTACTGTTTTTAACCTAACCTTATAAAACGAGTTAGATTAAACTGGGATTTGGAGTTTTGAGAACAGATGGTTTCGTTTAAATATTGAGTGAAAAAGCATACAGACTAACGTACAGACTGACGCAATAAACTGTAACATTTACAATTCAATTGAAATATAGCCTCTTGTTATCAACGCGTCCTTCAATTTGTGACTTACCAAATTCATAGCGTGGCTGTCTGAGAAATCCTCCCAAGTAAAGTGAAATTGTCTGTGAAATGTACCATTTATTAGATGACTGTTGAGTCAAACAAGAGAGGATTTTCATAACTAACTACAAGTATAAATATTTAGGTTATTAACCAACAGTAGTTAGACTTAAGTTCTTTTGTAATATTATCGAATTTTGACCTTACACTTGGACGTTTTTTCGGCTTGCTAGTAAGAGTATAAAAGAACCTACCTACCTTTAAAATTTGATCATACAAACACTAATAAACACTCAATCAGACCAAAAATAAATCAAGTAAAAAAAGAAGACATCTTTCAAAACTTTGAAAAGGAATATTTTTGGAACTCACAAGGGTTTAATAACCTTAAAAATCGATAACAGTTTTTAAAATGATTAATGGAGGTCTAAAGAATATAACCATCATTAGACTCTTAAGAGTTAAACCACCTTGAAAATAGAAAACAATTTTCAATCAACGAAACAATATAAATGATAAGTCTATATACGACTCAAAAAAAACGGATACAATAATGAAATTCTGGAAACACAGAAAAGTATCAGAGACATTGTACAAAAAATAACTCAACAGTCAGAATATAACACAGAATCTCCATGAACAAAACTGGGTACATAGAAATAATATATCGATAACACCTAGTGAAAACAGAAAATAAAGAATTGAAATGAAACAGGATCTCGAAGTATAACCGGATATCTTTATTATCAATATGGGAAACAATTTAAAACTAAATACCACCTCTATTGGAATAGTATTGCATGCAGTGTAGTAGGTCAACTTTACTATAAGTAAAGTGGACCGTACTGCAAGTTTATTGCTTTGTGTGGAGACTTACCGCATTGTGTGTAAGTCGAGTGCAGTACGCTGCTCTTTACTCTAGGGAACGGGCACAGCACTTTACTATACAAATGATAATGCAGACCGGCTAGCGGTCTACCAAACCTAAAACAATACATACACCATCTGACTACGTAATACTACTGTTACTTCAACTAATTGAATCGACAACTTTATAATATCTAAGGTCTACTAATATTAATTAGTGCTTATTAGGTAAAGTACAGATAAGTTAATTAAAAAAAAGGTTACTTTACGGTTGAATTTTATGTTAAACGATGACTAGGGTTAAGGAAAGATTTTGCGAAAGACTTTTATTGCTACGTCGATTTTCATGACAGTAAGTAAAGAAGAATTTTAAGCTACATCGGCTTTTACGGCAACTTTAAGGTAGCGATAGTATCGTTATTGAAAATACTAAGGAATTTTTACCAAATATCATTTTTAAAAACGTTAAAATTAACTATTAGAAGTATTGAAGTTTGGCAAGATGATAAACGGCTAAGTTAATATTACTACGGTTGTTACCACCACAAAAGAAAACGATTAAGTCTTTACCCTAAACAATAATCAACATTCGCCTTTTACTACTAATAACGACCTTCGACCTTATTTTCTACATCGAATATTTACCTTTGCTTCACTATTTTTCATTCTTTACATCTTGATCGTTAAATTTGTTGCTTAGAGCGAAAACTCTAAGTCGCGTCAAGAAAGCCACGACGCGCAACCTCACGTTTAAATACCAAGTCACTACGCCTAAGATTACCAAGTCCCTCGTTATACATATTTTATAGGTTTTATATAAGCCAAACCATCAAGATGGCCTTAAGCCAGGTATTTGTAGAGAAAGTTAAAACCCTTGGATCAGTTTTCACCAAATATTACAACCATGACTTTTAATGATACGACGTCGATAAGGAATTAACTGAAAAGCACTTGACTAAATTCGTCGTCTGCTTTATTTTGAAATATGAAGGTGTTGAAGATCTTGACCGCGCTTTCCGCAAGTATCGCAAATTCTTTGATAACTAGATTATTAGTATGTAAAAAACAATTTAAAAAACCATTCAATTCAAATTAAAGGCTAGGTTTCAGCACTAAGGGATTTATATGTTAAAAGGAAGCTTTACTAAACTGGAAAAAACCCTCTTCAAGTTGGGTTAACTAAAAGAAAGCCTTTCAAACCTTGATCCTTAGGATCTTTAAGGAAATGGAAAAGGAGTTAAGGGAGTTTAACGCCTATACACATGTTGAAAAGGACCGCCAAATTATCTTTAACCAAGTTACGCTTCTTTACACACTGGCGATAAGGAATAAGTTAACCTACTCGGCAGTTTAGTATTTTTACGTGATAGCGCAAAGAATTCCACTATTATTGGTAGAGCACGTAAAGCAACGGCCGCCAACGCAACTAAAGGTATTGAAGTTAATGTTTTACACCATTTAATTAATTAAGATCGTCAAGCCTTTTAAAACCTTTAATTACACATTATCACTTAGCAATTCAATCGCCAAGTCCCTTAAAAACCATCCCCTTTCAGATTTTCCTACGCGCGAAAGCCCATTATAGGTTTTACTATAAGAGTTTACCCCTCGTGTTAGGTTACTGGTAATTACCCTTAACACCGTACCTCGGATAATTCAAGATTCAAACTAATAGGAAACATTATTAAAGGTTGACATAACTATCACAACCTTCCTCTAAGGACTCTTAAGATGGTTAATGTAAATTACAAACTTTTTACGGATTTCACTAAAATTTGAAACGATATAGAAAAGTATGACGGAAGGTCTCATAATCTCCTTAACATCAAGATAATACCTTTCCTAAACATTTGTAAGTGTATAGAGGTTTTATCTTTTAGGTTCTATTTAATACATCCCGGAATCTTTATAAGGTACGTTCAAGACTATTACCTAACCTTTTTACTAAAGTTACTACATTTCGCGAAATCTACGATAGCATAAAGAGATACTTCGACTACGATGTTTACCTAGTGAAATACCATATAAAATAGGCTATTACTAGGTAAACTATAATGATGGCAAAAAAAAAGAGGAGGAAATACCAACAAATTCACCTAACTAAATGATTAATAAGCAAATGTTGTGTTAAAAAACAATGGGAAAATCTTACGTTAGTGAAGCTACACTTCGCGAGTAGGTACTATTAGTAGTTACGGGAGTTAGTAAGTTCGAATACGCTTTATAACACCTTTATACCATTTACGATAGCTTTTTGGGCTTGTTCAGTTCCTTGTTTACTACTGTAATAACGCGTAAACTAAACTCGTTTGGTATATACAACCAAGCCAGCAGTTTCCTTAACGTAAATAAAGAGAACCTTGCGATAGTAAATTACGTTGACCGTAAGTATAGGCGCCTATAATGCCTAAGATCTGGCCCACCGGTTATAAACTGAAGGTAATAGTCACTTTAGCTCTAGCAAGGCCAAGCTTTAGATGGAATTGTTGACCGTTAGTACTATCGTTGTGATAGTGGTAAGAGATGTTGGATTTGTGGTAAGTCTAGCTTTAGTTAACAAGACACCTACCCGTTAAACGTAATAATAAAAAGGTAACATACTATGTTGAATACTTTTTTGTTTTAAAATAGAATTGCTTGGATTAAATTGCAGACTTTAGACGAAACGAGTCAATTAACATTATTAACGCCTTTCAGTAAATCAAGTGGCATGGAAATACTGCTTTTAATACAGCTTAATAATTAGCCGACTTAGTTTTCTTATACCGTTTAGTTAATGAGGATCTTTACCTTTCCCTTGCCTAAACTCCTAACCCCTATAATATCTTTAATCTCCACGATCGTTATGCAAACATTACGTTTCAAGGTATTATGTCAGACACAAGGGTAATAAGGTATTTAATAGAAGGTTATGAGAAGTACGTAAAGTTACGAAGGGAAAGCATTATAAATATTGAAATTAATAGCTAAGATATTAGTAAGGTTAAAGTTGACTTTAACCCATGCGAACAACTATCGTTACTAGGGATAACGGTAATTTAAACTATTGTGGGAGAAATCACGTTGCACATCCTTAAGTCCCCTACCCTCTCCCTTTTTTGCTTGGAGGACATGAAAACCCTCAGCTTTAAAGTCGATGTTAATGTAGAAGAACTAGTTAAAAACAGATAGAGGTTTCCACTCGATTTTAAGTGAAGGCACCTGTGGTTTTATCTCGAAGGGCCGAAAACAGTGGTATTAAACCTGATGGAGCAAGATATACGTTATCTATACCTACACTTTAACTATCTAGTTATTGACAGGCTATACAAAGTCCTAAAGTCTATAAAGTATGAAAAGGTAGAATGATTTACACTGAAAGCTATTAAAGGATTTACTATTACTATTGAATATATTCCTAAACCCTTGAGAAATTGAAATTTACATTAAAAAGGTTAAAAGGGAATATGCTATGCTTTTCCGAACGTATAATATTCTTATGTTAGAAATTAAAAACTTTACGGATCTGGAGGTACGTTTACAAATGGTAATAAAAAGCTTTAGTGACACTAGAGACCTCGACGACTTAATGCCAACGCTTCTAGTTTTTGAAGAGTACCTACACCTAACTAGTGAATCTCTACCTTCGGCAAGTACTTAAAAATAAGCTTCGGCTTAAAGCAAAGCTTTAAAGGAGCCAAGGAAGGAATTGGTACGCCGTTAGGTTAACGATGCCCTTAATACCAGAAACGGTCCATAAACAATTGACGGACTTGCTTTACCGCTAAAAATTAAAGTCTTCGTGTGGCAGGAGCCGGGTAAATAGAAAAACCCATATAAGATATTAAGTATCGTAAACTCCAAAGTAGTCATCGAAACAATTAACGTCTCTATACCTTTCCGAACTACTCAAATTAAGCTTTATATTAAGGTTACTCAAGATAAAAAGCTTTGAATTATACGACCGAACGAATACAAACCTCATTCACTCATTATCGATAAACCAATGGAACGCCACTGGTACGGACGACCCCTAAGGGAGAAATTGTTAAAGAAAAGAAATACATATTGGGCTGTATATATAATACTATTTAGGTAGGAAAAAAAAGGATAACGAAAACTTGATAATAAAGTTCTGGGTATAAAAGATTATTAAGATTTCTGGCAAGCTTTTTGAAAAAAGCGATAAGGTTGAGATTAACGGTTTGCTTACTCGAGGGGTAATAAAATTCGAGTTAAAGACCGATTTTAACCTTTGAGACCTAAACGTTACGATTTTTAAATCAAAGATTATTTACGAAGTGAAGGGTAAAATTACGAGGCGGCCGTACGAAAAGTTACCACTAATCGCTCAAGGATATGGCGATAAAGGCAAGAACTAGATTTTTATACAATCGAAAACGATTTAAAAGATCAGCAAACATTTAGTAGTGGTTTTAATAATGAACTTGTTAGCTAAGATTAAAGGGAACTTTACGCTTAATAGCCGTAATATAACGTAAACATACACGTAATTAATAACGGATTTCCAGAGGATCGTATTATTAAAATTGTAACAGTAACGTCGTACCATTTACCTTTTAGGTACGGTAATACAATGTATTAAGCTAATATACGGATTAGCTAAAGTAATCATCTATTGGTTTCTGACCTACCCGTCGCACTTGAAATCTCGGCTAGTAATAATTTTTATGATATACGTCCCGTATTTGCTAATAACGTGAATAAAGAACTTCAGCGTAATGGGTATGTAAATTAACGTACTCTTTTCATCGAAACGGATAATTTTATAACACTAAAATAATAAGCGACCAAAGACTTTAATTTTTATAATTGCGAACCGATAACAACGTTAACAAAAAACAACTAAATTATCTTTAATGAATCGTTAATTTGTGTATTTGATATGAATATCGGATTAAGCTTTTCTTAAAGGGCCTATAACGATATTTTGGCTAAAATTTATAAAATTATCAAGGTCAGAGCTTAAAGGTACTTGGAATGACGAGTTTAAAAATATATATTGTTACTTTATACTAACCGAAAACCCTTTATGACCTTGTTATCGTAATACAAACATAAAAGCCTATGAATAAAAACTTTGACCGGCTAAATAAAAGGCTCGAGTGATAAATGCGAAATTTGGACCACGGAATTTATATAGTTTTAATCAACTTATCGAAGCTTAAGTTGATATGTTTTACAAACGATTTTTTTTTAAATAACACCTACCTATCTTTACAGATCGACTTTCTGATAGCTTTTGCGAACGAAGATAGGCAGGAAAATGAATTTAGTATTGTCGATAGCCTAATCTATCAGAATTTAGTTAAATGCAAAAGGATTATACGAAGCATATTAATATCGGAGGTTCATAGTATAATGGTAGGCTTCAACGTAGGAATAAAGCTAGGGGAAACTATTAATATTATCACCAGGTAGCTAAAGATTTCTCCTATTCCGGTAATAATTTAAACCGACTCGCAAAATCTCTTTGAATACCTATTAAAACTCGGAACTACTAACGAAAAACGCCTAATAATCGATGTAATAGAACTCCGTAACGCTTATAAAGGGAAGGAGATTGATGAATTCCAATAAATCGATGGTAAGAATAGCCATGCTAACGCTATAACAAAGCTATCGCCGAATAAAGCCCTAGAAAGGTTTGTGGATAACAATAAGCTAACTATACGAATCGAGGGTTACGTTAATAGACCGCCCGGAAAGCCAGAATCACGTGACGTCAAACAGGGGTATGCCGGTAAATGAAAAGACTGCCAAGGGATTGATAACAGTGATTTATTTAGGTGATATAGTTAAAGTAGAGGTTGTAAAGTTCTGTAACGATAACATTTTTGTCAAAGTTAATAAATTATAAGCTTGGGTAAATGGAGCATTTAAGGTTGAATAGGGGCAATTTACATCCAATTAGGTATAATCCAATAAGGAAGTCAATTGAAATTAACTGGGGGTACAAGGTTATTGATTAACACTAACCAGAAAAGATTAGTTAGTTACATTGGCGTGTACGCACAAACTAAAAATCCGCTAGTTTTAAAATAGTATTGCATATAGTGTAGTAGGTTAATTTTACTATAAATAAAGTTGACTATACTGAAAGTGTATTCCTTTGTGTAGAGACTTACCGCATTGGGTGAAAGTCCAGTGTAGTATACTACTCCTCACTCTAAGGAATGAGCCAAGCAATTAGCCATAAAAATTATAGTGTAGACCGGCTAGCGGTCTGCCAAACCTAAAACAATACATCCACCATCTGACTACGCAATACTGCTTTTACTTCGAACAATCGAATCGACAACGTTGCAACGTCTAAGGCCTACCAACAACCTCTAAATTATGAATATTATAATAAATTCTATGTGAACATATTTTCCAGATCGCAAAACGTAATTCATTAATAAATCTAATAAAATGATGACAAAATAGGATATGAAGATTTCAATGAAAAACATAAAAAATTAAAACCATACAAAGAGAAAGAATAAACATAAACAAAAAAAGCCTTAAACAACTTCCAAGAAACGACGATTTTTTTCTAAAACGCGAACAGGAAAATTAATAGTTTAATAACTTATAGATATACACAAGATCGCACAACGAATAAACGTTTTACACCACTTGACATCGACAACAGATCTTAACTCCTCTGAAATAGAAAAAATGAATGAAGCTTTTCAAAAATATTTTTAGTAAAACTAATAAACCTTAAAATCTAACGATAATACAATCGATGAATTGAAAAAGAAAAGACGCCGACAGCGGAGGGAATAGATAATGCGTATATAAACAAATGAAATGCACGTCTGTACCTGAAAAAGAACCTAAAATTAATTAGTTATTATACAAATATCTACTTTTCAACAAATATAAAATCATATTAAAGAATTTAATCTATGAAACTAACTCAATTGCCTGCTCTCAAGCCAATAACCAAAACCTTAAGAATTTGGATAATGAAGAAAGTCGACAAAAATATTTCTAGATTTCACGAAAAGTTTAATAAACAAATAGTAGAACAAGAAGCCATCAAAAATCTCTAAAAAGAGATATATACCATTTAAGAGCGTGATAACTATACAAACTAAATACTACGCGGAAAAGACACAATAAGGAAACCTATTTAAAATACTCATTAACAACTTAAAAACCAGAGAAAATCATTTATCCCCCCTAAAAAAAGTAGGTATACACCAAAACCTACGATAAGCTCAATATAAAACCAATAATCATCTATAAAATCAATAAAATTATATCTAATATATAAAACGGCTTAACCACAATCGATTCAAATATAATAACAAAATCTCTAAACTTACCATCTACATAAAACACTTCCAGAAAAAAACATTTAAACCCGAGGACGTATACAACAAACTAATTCATAATTTTACCAATATCTGGGACGTTCGCAGATTAATACAATTTAAAATCTTATAATATAATAGATATCACACTTATTATATACTTCTTAATTCTTTGATTAATATGGATTACTCCTTGTGGTTTTCACTCCTTTCTATATACTCTTACAAAACAAGTCATTTATTCCTTTCCAATATATATATTGGCAACTCTCATTGTTAGCGATATATATGGCGAAATGGAATAATATTTCCAATTCCCAATAAACTTGGCTCAATACAAAATTAACTAAGCTACTATAAGGTTTTCAACAATTATAACAAAAAAAAACCGTTACCCCTGGAAATTCTTTACACAATAATTTCAAAACTAATACTTTATTAACAGGCAATAAGAAAAACCTGTTATAAATGATCCTTCTCCACACATTCTTGGGAAGCTCTCAATTTTTTTAGTGCTTCCACTAGATTTGAGCATCATCTGTTTATATCGCTGGAAAAATAAAAGTAACATTTACTATGACTAACGCCAAATAGCATAAATCAACATCACGCCCCTCTAGCACGCCAACATGGGAAACTTGGCTTTTGTTTAAGGCACAAAAACTTTTGCAAAAATACTAAGAAATTAGTCCACCCCCAGTGAGAAAGAACGCAGTTGCATACAAACCATAAGATTTTAGCTTTACAGGTTTTCACAGGGCTCTCAACTTGTAAAGGCGTGACCTGAAAGATCGTTAATCCGTATGCCGGGTTTACGGATAAGCTATCAACGCTTTTGTGGTTTATTTCGACTGCCTCAAATTCACCGTATATCGTATTACAGCGTTATATATCACGATTTATGCGACTGATAATATTGCTAACGGGGGTTCGGGCCATGATTTAAAATCATTTCTCCCAACGTAATGTAAACAGTCCCGCAAGGCCCTACGTATGTTTTTTTCTATGATACCAAACTACACTATTACACCGACATCCGCCATCGATATATTTGCCTTCCACGTTCCGTAGAGGTTTATGAATGCTTTGAGCCCCTTTATTTCGCTTACACGAAAGACTAAATAAGTTGTAATTCTAGAAAAAGAATGAAGGCTGGTTAAGCTGGCGTCAAAAATTTTCCCGTGGTTTTTATCGGAGTTTTGGAACGTCATCTGCGATAGTTTGAGTTACCTCTTTTTTGACGAATCTCCCCTTTAAAGGGGGAAAAGAAAACGGACTTATGAACTTTCATTAGTCTCTTAAAGGGATTAAAACAAGACTTTGAAAATTATACCATTTAATACACCTATGTAAAACGTATCTAACTCAATTCGTTGACTGTTAAAACGATAAAAAAAATCTTTACGATGTTTGTTACCCGTTATAATAAAGCTATTTTTATTTTATATTTAACAATGAATATATAGTATCTTCCATGATTTGTAACACTTGCTGCTACAAAAAAAAAACCATAGAAACCGGTGGAAGGGATCGTAACTCGAGCCCTCCTAGGATCTGTATGTGTGATAAATACTTTAAACCTTCCTTTCAAGCAAAGACTTAGAGTGCCCCAAAGGTCAGATAACTGTAGAAAGGTGAATTGAAGCCCTGTTCAGGCTGTGGGAAGTAGTCAAATCAGTTCTTGCCTAGCGTATACTTATAACGGGGATACGATTACATAAAATTTCAATAACAAGGACTTATAAAGGAAATATGTAGAAGAATAACCTGTTAAATACAGCGAAAACAGAACTCATTACGGTTAAATATATTATCAGGCTCAGTAAAGTGTTATTAGGCTACAACTAAACATTCAGTAGCCCGTTTATCGTATCTTTACAACGAAAAGAAATAAAATAAATCAAAATTTTCATTTCAATTATAACATACTTATTAATTTCATCTATATACGAACTAGAAACCAACCCTTAATTAGTAAAAAACCTTTCAACGTTATAATTTCTCGTGAATATAGGTTTTCATATTGAGATAAATAATTCCTTTATTAAAAAAGAGGTGCATCAATTATATACGTATTATCGATATATATGTTATAAGTCACCATCGTTGCGCTCCTGTAGTGAACCCTATAATTTGCAAAAGGCACAAACGTATTTTGGAGCCTTTTTTCTCCGATTTTATTTTTTGCTCCCCCGTTTTCATTAGCTTCAACCCTGCTAACCATATTTTACTCATTGGTTCCTAACCTTATACAGGTTATATTCGATCATTTTTGATGGGATTGAGAAACGGAATTTGGGTAAATGGGGGAAAGATAAGTGGAAATTACGCTTGCCACGTTTATAAAAGCACTTATCGGTTTTTCGCAAAAAGCTTGATAATCGAAAAACGTTGGTACCGAAACATCAAAGCGGGTGTATTTTCGTAGTTTTCTTTATCGTTAGACCGTTAACGGCTTATTGCGTTGGTATCGTCGTGAAGACTCTGGTTGAACGCTTGACTGCTTTTCGGTTGTTTTTCCGCGCCATCTTTTAGGTGGTGGAGGGCGGCACTACGTAGATTATAGTCGGGACACTATTACACGGCCGTCGCATAACACCTGCGCATTTAGATTCTTTCCCAGGCATAAGTGGCGTTAGTAACGACGGCGATCACAATAACAAGAATAACACGGATTTTACTAAAACCGAACTCACCGCGAACATTTTCGTTGCTTCCTTTAAGACTACTTCGCATGCCGATCTCGCTGCCGCCTCTTTCCTTCCCCTAATTCTTACCCTTTTCCAATAGGATCGTACACGGTGGAGAACGATAATTTGAGTTTTGATAGCCACATTGATAAATTTATTTAAAGGTTTGTAATTTATAGGTTTTTATAAACCATTGTTGTTATACCTATATCATTCTTAACGTCGACAGAAACGCCGGTAACAATAATCGCGGGTTTTTGGCCGGCAGATGGAAAACATAAATATCTTCGATCGGTGTAAATCGTCATTATTACCGAAGGACGATAAACTTAAGCCTTATGAGGCTCTACTTAAACTTTTTAGTTGTAAAAAAAAGCTATCCATAGGCGGATAAATGGCCGGCGATTTTTATGCTTTGAAAAAGCTTTATATATATATATATATGATTTACTCGCTTATTTAACGTAATGTTTGGTATTCGTAGAATGAATTTTCATATTTTATGAGAGGTTGAATACTGTACCAAAAGCGTGGCACATCTCTCTCTCATGCATCTGGCATAATATTTGTCTGCAATAAAATGTGTAAAACACCTATAATATAATTCAAAATTTCCCTATTCATTATTCATCGTTAATAATCGGATTGTTAGGGTTAGTTATAAAGTAGTAAGGGGAAAAAGCGATTTTGATAACGTGTTTGATTAAATCTTTGCTTGTGTTCATTGAAATACGAAAATTTTCATCGATTATATAAAAGATATTGATTAATCTGATTTTTAAACTTTATAATATAACTCGACCGATTATAAAATTCAATCAAATTTAGATTTGACGTCGTCAGCCTACATATATTGGTCGTTCTATAAGTAAGTATAAGTTTTCATGTCTTCGATTGCAAATTGGTTAACAAGTTCGTCATTAGTAATTGCAATATATCAAAGGTTTTCTTTTGACGTTATGAGTTGGTCAAAGTTCCCTAAAGTCACGTTCAACTCATGATTCGCCTATTGATACGAGGTGGTAATATTTTGTTTCAAGCCCTTAATTATAGATATATAGTTAATGTATACTGTATTTTTTTATATCAATGTTTAAAGCCGCTTTTCAGCCGTAGGGAGTTTTGATGTTTTGAGTATCTCAAACGTGTAAAACGGGGGAATTGTCGGTAATTATTAATATAATATCGTTATCATTATGATGAATCGTGTCCCTGAATTTGATGTATCTTCATTCGTCGTAATATTACTTCAATTCATCGGTAAAACGTATAGTTCGTTACGTATCGAAGTTGTTAAATTACTATTTGAAGGCGGAAACGACTGTTTTTAAGTTTAACTTTTTCCTATATTTTCTAACTATTTGGGGGAAAACTGTAACTGAATTAATGAAGGTTGTAAAAGGGTAAAATAATTTCGTTCACTATGATTAGATGTGGTTTTCAATGGTTCGTTGTACGACTTGTGTTTTTGGGGCGTAATAGGTCCACCAAATCAGATAAAATGCATAGTAATACTTTTTCCGTCGTGCGAAGCCGTGTGAACCGCCTAAATATGGGTACGGATTTGGTCGATTCTATAGTCCCGGGTGCTGGAGTCACGGGGTTCCAATGTATAATCGTTGGAGAAGAGATATTAACGTTGTTGTAATAAGACGAATAAAAGGGTATATTACGTTGGTAGTCTTCAATTGAATAGCGAATCGAATTCTTTGTTATTTTAATGCCACTATATTAGAAAGTAGGTTGACGTCTTTGAGTGTAACGGTATTGAGCGTAGTTTTATAAGCCGGAGCGACCGCTTTCGCCTCGGTAATAAAAGGGATCGTAACTATATTTTGAAAACCATTTTGGTCGCGGCCAGTATATCAGCTTGAAACGTAATAAGTGAATATAGATTCGATTATAACGACAACTACTATTCGAAAAAGATGCGATGAATGCTCGTATTTTATAAAGGATAATCCTTGACAATATCGCGCCATCAGTAAAACTTGTATTTTGTGTTTCCCAATGCATACCCATTTTAATATATCTCGGTTTAACTAAAAACTTAACTAACGTAAGTTAAGGATATTGGAATATAGGAAACGATTTTTCATGGGCTATATTGTTTTTACGCCGGTTAAAACGAGTGAACCTCCGTATTTTATAAAGTTGAAAAGACTTTAGCGGCCGATAATACAAAAGAGTTTAAAATTTTCTAGGGTCAAATCAAATTCAATATCTTGTGTCTTCTAGATCACCTTTCATAACTCCTCTTTTAACCACGGAAAGTTAATTTGAAAAAGATTCAATACCCCAATAATTAAAGAGTCGTTTAAGTAAACAAAAATAACGCCAAAATAAAATCTAGTGAGATCCAATTTATAAATTCTATGTAACATTGAAAAAAATGAAATCTTTCCCATATTTTGCAATCAAGATTCGTAAACCTTGTAACCACTGTTGAATATCGAATCTTTATTACTTTTGTTTATAATCAGACTTTGATCAATATAAATAAATTTTATAGAACCTTAGACGTCGTATTTTCTATATAAGACGGTTATAAAAGAAGAAATTAATGGCTTTTTACATATTCCGAAAAAGAACGCGACTTTACTTGTTGTTAAGGTAGACTTAATATTTAAGGTAAAAGATGTTAGGAGGTTCATAACAAATCGGCCAAATGGATGGCCGCTGTTGTAACAGTATTAAATGCAATGTAATCAGTCAACTTTACTATCAAGTAAGTTGATTGTACTGCCTTCTAGATGAGTGTATTAGTTTGTGCGTCTACTATAAAGTTAAGTACAGTATGCTCCCACTTTACACTAGGGTAAGGGCAAAACAATTAGCTATGCAAATTAGTCAGCAGACTGGCTAGCGGTCTAACAAACCTAAAATAATACATCCACTACTTGACCATACAATACTACTGTTACTTCGACTACGATTCGAATCGACAACGTTACAACTTGTAAAAGCCTATTATTGGCAAATACTATCAACGTTAATCAATGCTTATTAAGTTAAACCCAGATTGGAAGGGTTGAAAAAAAAGACACTTTCTGGTTACACTATATATTGACTTGCAAGTTAATAAAAAAAATTATTACAAAAGGCTCTACTGCTTCGTCGACTATTTACAGGTATCAAAAATGAAACCTTGTGAGTTCATATTCTGTTTATAAACAACGAGAGATAGCGACTTCATCGCAATTATTGAAAATACCAATAAATCTTTACTGAATTCATTTTGTAAACAAAACGTTAAAATTAATCACTAAAAGTTTGAAAAAGCGACAATTTGGCAATCAGCTAAGTCAATACTACTACAGGTATCACTACTACATGAAAGACCAAGTTTCACGGCTTTTGGCCACAAACAATAACGACAAACAACCTTTAACACTACTTCATACACTAAAGTTTTTCCCTTAACACCAAGTTTTGGTCTCTACATCACTCTTTCCCCCCTATTTCACAAGATTATCAATCAAACACGTCAAAATGGATGCTCCAAGCGAAAACAACAAGTATTGCTAAGTCGCGCCAAAAAAAAGCCACGTCGCGCAACTCTACGCTAAATCGCTAGGTCTCACGCTCCCAAACCGTCAAATAACCCCATCCAGACCTTTGGCAATACCTAATTTAATATCAACTAGTCATCTAAACTTCATAATAACCTCAAAGAACTCCAAAATAAAAGCCTTCGAGAAACTTGGATTCCTCCACATTAAGTACCACGATAAATATCTCTTGTTTAAAAATATCGATATCCATTTCATAAAAAAGCACCTAACTAACTTCGTTAGCTAATTCATACTCTACCCAAATCTTAAACAGGTCAATTGATGAACCTAAGATTTTCAAGAGTTTTGCGAATTTGTTGAGGATTTGATTATCGAGGTATGAAACAAGACTTCAAAAATTGTTAAAGTCAAGGAAAATTCAAACATTCAAAAATATAGAATCCCTATGCCTAATAGGAAAAGAAACCTGTAAAATACCCTTTTTCAAATTGGCTGAGATGAATGAATTCCCTGAAAACCTCAAAGATAAATAATTAAAAGGCGATAAAAGAACTTTTGCTAGATATAGTTATTACACATACTCTGAAAATACTATTACATAATCCTCATATAAGTTGAAGCTTTATCTCCCAGTTTGAAAATCCTATTGATTTGTTCTTTTGTCAATAATTTATTTCTACCCGCGATACCACGGAATACGCTTTAAGGAAAATTAGGATACGTAAAGTAAAGGCTGCCAATAAAGTAAAACGAATTAACGTGGGCGCCATTTATTGTTTGATTAAGCCAAATTGTCAAGTCATTTAAAATCTTCCATACAAACACCGAGTTACTTGTACCTTTGGAAACTTATCTGAAAATCATCAAGGTTTTCCCCAAACCAGTCAAATTTATCAAATCAATGCTTTCCATAGCAGGTAAAATAACATATATGAGACAACCATAAATCCTACAATAGGAATTTACCACTCGTACCAGAAGATTAGTAATTACCCCTATCATCGCAATTTTAAAGCACTAGGCAATATTATTAACGACTGCGATATTATCGTGATCTTCCTCCAAAACTATGAAAAATAATAATTATTAATTATAAGCTCCCGACAGATGTCGCGAAAATTTGAAACAAGGTAAAGAAGTATAATAGAAAGTTTTATAACTTGCTTAAAACAAAGATCGCACCTTTACTTAATATTTGCAAGTGAATAGAGATCCTTACTAGAGGGTTATTCTCGTTGTGTCTTAAAGTTCTTATGAAATACGCCTGGAATAATTATCTAACCTTCTTAAGAAGAGTCAAAACTTTCTCAGAAATTCACAATGATATAAAACGTAACTTCGAATATGATGTTCATCTACTACAATCGTATACAAAATGGACCACAATAAGAAAAACTATAATGAAAGCTAAAAAGGAAAAGAATAACATGGCAATGGATATTGTTAACCAAATATAAAAAAAAAAAATTGTGATAGAAAGTAATGAGTTAATTTCACGATCGAACAGCTATATTACGCGAAAGGGTATACGTAGTCGTTACTGGCATAAAAAAATTTCAATACGCCACATAAAGTTCAAATCACATTTTTCAATATATTTTTATATTTTTACAATTTTTACTCACAACTGTAAAGAATTGTATACTAATCTCGGTTGTTATATATCACTAAGCTAATATCTTCCTCGATTGTAATGACGAAGACCGCGCGAGAACATATTACATTAATCGTAAGTATAGGCGGTTCAGCATTCAAAATTTAGTTTGAAATGATTCGATTAGAAATTATAATCACATGAATTTTAGTAATAAGAGTAACACATAAACAAACCTATAAACCGCAAAACCTATCGTTGTAATATTAGCGAAAGGTGTTGGATTTGTATCAAGTACAGTTGTTGGTTAACTCATTACCTTCCTTTCAAGCGTTATAAATAATAGGACATGTATTCAACATCATAACTTATTATTGTATGCGAATTTATTTGTTATTTACTATAGATTTCAAGGGTGAAAAATGGATTACCATGAATATAATCCGAAAAAAGTTTCATAACACAAAAATATTACTTTAATAAAAACCTAATATTTATCTGACTATGTCTTCTTATACCCTTTGAGAGGCGAAAACCCTTACATTTACTACAAAAATTAAATATAAAATCCCTTATACATCTTTAATATTCGTGATCGTTATGAGAACCACATGTTTTAAGGTATTATTCCAGACACAAGGGCAGAAAGTTACCAAACAGAAGGCTATTCCTAATACCTAGTATTGCTAAACAAAAGCATTATTATTACAGAGATTAATCGTTAAGATACTGGCAAAGTTATAGTTCATTTCCGCCCTAGTAAGAAACCATCGTTATTAGGATTGACTATTATTTAAAGTATATTTAAGACGACTATATTTAACACCCTTCAATACCCTACCACATTTCCCATTTATTCTGAGGATATAAAGACTTTTAGCATTCACGTCGATATTAACCTCAATGAACTGGTGAAAAACAATCAGAAATTTTCTTTTGCCTCTAAGTAGAGGTATTTGTGGTTTTATTTGTAGGGCCTAAGCGTAATGGTAATCAATTTAAAAGAGTAAGAGACACGTTAATTACCCAAATGTTTCAATTAAGTAGCAGTCGATTGCTTGTATAAAGTCTTCAAGTTTCCAGGCAATAAAGATGTGAAATAATTTGTTTTAGGTCTCATTCAAAATGTTTTTCATTATTGATAAATGTATACCTTACTCCCCCCCATTATCGGAACATTTAAGTTTACACCAGAATGTTCAAGATTTTAATTGTAGGATTTTCATTGATATATTTTACTTATATAACAAGATTTATTTTTAAATCGGAAATTTCGCAAATTTTCAGTACGTAGCTTCATTTGTTAAATCCTTTTCGGCAAATGATACTTGAAAACTCTTTAAGATATCATGAACTAACACTTAAGGGGATTTACCGGATATCGTTGTTTACAATATTAATACCAATTTTATAACAATGAAATGTTGATCAAATGTTAAGATTATGGGAATTTAGTGTAAATAGGAACCTATTCAGACAAATTAAAGAATTTAAAACGTCGACAGAGCATATGTTTTACTTCATAAGATGTATAATATATTCATGATATAGATTTAAAGTTTCACTAGTTAGGGTAAACATCCTTAGATGATTATAAAGGGCTTAAAGAATACTGTTACCCCTCATGGTTCATTGTTGATATTACTAGTTTTTCAAGCATGTCTTTGTTTACAGTGTAAATCTCGATTATTAAAAAGTACCCGGAAAATGGTTTTTGTGTATGGTAAGGCTCAATAATAATTACGGGGAAATGGGCACAACATTGAGTTAATAATACAATTGTTACTAAAACGTGCCCTTCGACAATCAACTCATTTTTAACGTTAAAATTTAAAGTTCTCGTGTAGCGAGATTTAAGTACATAGTATATCTTATTTGAATATTTAGTATTGCTAACCTTAAAGTAGATGTTAAAACTGATAACAGTTATACGAAATTGCGCTCAACTGAAATGATATATTACGTTGAGGCAATAAACAATAACGATAAAGATAAAGACTTCGATGCTAATAAAATCACCTAGCATAATATTGCCTCGGCTGTAATCGATGAACCAAGAAAACGTTGACAGAATAATCTCTACGAAAAATGAAAGAATATTAAAGATTAGAAATATATTCCGTGCCCGATTTCAAATACTGCATGGATTAATAGGAAAACTAGCGATAATAAATGATTCATTGTTAGGTTTCGAGTAAAAAAACTATCAATATTTCCGATAGGATTTTTTTTTAAAAAAAAAACAAAAAAAAAACAGATAGGGTTGAAATTGATGTATTTTTTACTTGAGTTGTTGTATAATCTGGGTTCAATCCCGAGTTTAATCCTTAAAACTCAAATTTCACTATTTTCAAGTCGAAGATTCTAGACGAGTTTAAAGAAAGGCTATGGAAAATCCGAACTAAACTTTACGTTCAATCATTTAAAGACACATTCAGAAAGATAGTACCTAAATGCTTACGCAATCGCCCGCAATTAAGAAAATTAGCCAACAGTTAGTATTCATTTGAATAATAAATTTATTAGATAAAATTAATAGGAAGTTTACCTTCAATGGCTTCAATATTACACAAACGTATACGTAATGAACAATTGATTCGTAAAATATTATTTTGTTTAACCTGTCGTCAGATTTTCGTAGGAAATACCTTCCGAGAACAGTTAAACAATATTGAAGTAAGTATACAGTTTAGCATATGAAATGGGTATTAGTTCTCAATGTATTAGTCGAACTTTAAATTGAGGATAAGCATCAAGTTTCGGACCTTCAATTCCTACTAATTATTATACCAAATGAAAATTTCTGTTTATTAGGAATACAAATTAACGATTCCCTCTAAATTAGAATTATTAGCTATATGAAATCTTCTCAACAGGCGATTAAGAAGTGTAAATTCGAAAATTACAAAACGATCTAAATGCTGAAAAAAGTCAAACATTGAAACTTAAACACTTCGTCCATCTCTAAAACCTATATAAACAATATAAATGTATATCTAAAATTATGTTAAAATATTCAAAACTTCAAATTGGTTACAAATAATAGGACTAAAGTTGCTAGAGATTAAAATTAGCTAGATCAACGTGTCTATAACAACCATATCGATACTATATACCTACCGAAGGCTTTCTACGTTTTCTTTATTACAATACCAACGCAAAACTTAAAAAATGAAACCTACCATTGATTGAAAAGAAGGTTATATTGGAAAATGGAAAACTTGAACCAGGTGATGAATATAATGCCGATGAGCACATCACAAGTCAAATTGTAAATATTTACAAACAGCTGTTTCGAGAAAATCACCAATTTACCATGACCCATAGGATTCCTCATAAAGATCGTTAATGAATACAAATCACCAAACAAATGAATTTAAAATTACCGGACACCTGATACATTGAACCTGTATCAAATATAAAAGGCTTACATGAAACGTACTAACTTAAAAAGATTATAACATAATGGCAAGTTTTCATATAGAAAGACCGATATCTAAAACTACTTACAGCGTTGCCAAACAACGGTAAATTATACCTATGACGATATTAATTTATACCAACTCCAAATTCCCATTCGAATATATTTCAATAATCCAATCGACCAGCAAAACACGCCGAATAATCGATGTAATAACATTTTGTCAGGCTTACGAGAGCAACAAGATTGAGAGGACCGATTCAATCAATGGTAAAAATAAGAAGAATAATTTCACAACGAAATGGAAGGCAAAAAGGAGGTTAAAAAATTATTAAAATCAATCATTAACTATATTCATCTAGGGCTATGATAAGAGGCCACCTAACAAAGTCAATTCACGTGCGAGCAACCAAAAAGAGAACCAGGGGTACTTGGCAAACAAAAAGACAGATAAGGTTCAAAACCCAAAATCTGATTAATTAACATAACCAAGTTCAAGGTACGATGAAATTGGAAGTTTACTTCAGTCTGCAGCGAAAACCGAGTTTGTAGGAATCATTAAATTTGGAACTCAGAAATGTAAAGCAATTGGAGCCAAGTTGACTGTAGATTAGGAAGGATCCGGATGGTTAGAGAAAAAGAAATTCGGTGGCAACTGAAAACAATTGTTCGATCATACTAAAGTACGTATATAAAATAAAAAGCCGCTAGTGTTAGAACAATAGTAATTACAGTTCAATTAATCAACTTTACAATATACTAAGTTAACTTCACTAACTACACGTTAAGTATATTGTTCGGTGGGTATACTGTAAAGTTAAGTACAATATGCACCCACTTCATACTAGAGCACGGGCTAAGAAATTGACTATAAAAATTATTGTGTAGACCAGCTAGCGGTTCACAAAAACTATAACAATACATCCATCACTGGACCACGCAATACTACTGTTACTTCGACCACGATTATAATCGACAACGTTGTCACGTCTAAAGGCCTATTATTGGCAATGTCTATCAACGGCCGCTGTATTAATCGTTATTTAAGTTCTGGATAATCAGCGTTGACGATGGCCTACAGGTTGAGATACGTTTCAAATCTTCAAAACGAATCGGAATTCATTCAATGAATTTTTTTAAACTTGATAATGATTAGTTTTAGTTTCCTCATTTCAATTTCATTTACAATTTTTTCATTATTATACTTGTAAAAAAACACTTCAGCCAAAATGAGTATTTGGAAATATATAATAAGACCTTATTATTTACTTCTCATATTTTCTAAGTAAACGAATTTTTAAATCCTCGGGATAAACAGACGTTCTCTATACACTAACAGTACCAAATCACATATTTATGTGAAACGTATTGGTATTTGAAGAGATAATACATTTAGCTCCGTCTCAATGACTTAAAAAGTCGTCGAAAACAACGTTGTAACAAGGAATTTACTAAGCATATCCTTTCGTAATATTAAGAATTATTAATAAGTTTCCATTATGAAGCATCCATTCATACAGAATAACGTAACTGATAGTAAAAAAGAATATTATATTAGCTAATATTTCTGAAAAATCTTTTTAAAATGTAGTTATTCCGGTTGAGTCGAATTCTTCATGAATCGATTAAAATTCCTTATACTTCCGTACATATATTTCTACATTTCATAAATCTCGCGTTCTGTAAATGTCTCGCATTCGGTTTCTACGCATAATAATGGAGACGATCTAGTTTCAGTATTTATTGCTTTATTACTTTAACTTGAGTTATAAAGAGTTTGCTAATCACCTATAAAACGTCGGTGTATAATTGACCGAAGGTATCCACTTGAGTATATATAAAAGCTACGTTGGTAATCTTCGTTAAGGAGGGTATAAAATCTATCCAGACAACGATCTGGTTGCCCAACCTCGACATTTCTGTGTTTAATACTTTAACGCAAGTAATTGAGGATGTAAAAACCTCGCGAGTTAGAAGGTTGGTTGATAACACGTTGAAAAATGAACTGTTATTTAAACTTTGTCATAATATCGTAATAACTCTGATAAAATTTATAAAAGTAAGGTCGAAAACTTATCCTAGACTGTATATAGAAACTTTTTCCCTTCTTATTGACAGTTTTAGGGGTTTCAAAAACCTAATTATTAAAGATTCGCTCTCTCCCCTTCCTCTTCTACCTGTACATTACCAGAAGTGTATTTTTTCTGGTTATATACAAAATTAATGTCCTCGTTAACGATATTGTAAAATCCGGAAGATTAATTGTTGTTTTTATTCGATACGCTATTATATAGTCAATCTTTCTATACGTTAATTATATCAATCCCGTTAACGGAGAATAATAAGAAGTACCATTTTAAGCTAAACCAAGATTATGTGACTATTAAAAGAACATCTTTATCATCGTGAAAAGGAACCTGTTGTCTCGTAGTCAGAAATAGATTACCTCAAGCTTCGTACGTGAAGTTGTTTTTACTATAATTTTCAAGGAAACAAAAAGGTTTTAACCTGGGTTCATTATGTGAGTCTATTCCTGTTATCGTTTTTTTACTTCACCCAAATGTTTATATATTAACAACGTCAACGCCTTTATGGCGTAACCTCAAAACGTAAATTAATATACAGCAATTTGTTCATTTGAATTTATTCATATTACTGTAAACATCGTATTTTTTGCGATGTTCGGAGACGCCTAATCGTTTTATATGTATTCCAAAAAGGTATAATTCTTATTTCGGAAAGTTAATAGTGTTTGATTCCTCATGTAAGATAGAGTTTCAGTTGATTAAATTGCTCTAATCCAAATAATTTCGAATAAATTACGTATGGGTTAAAACGATACAAGAAGAATAAATTCGAATATAAATGAAAAAAAATTCATTATCGGAATTACTTTGTTATATAAGGTTTGAATTACGACTGTGATAATGGTTTACAATCCCACTATAAGTATTTTTAAGGTTTCAAACCTCGTCTTAGTAACTTTAAGAACTTTATAATCAAATATACGGGGTTTGAAACTCATAATCGTTTCTTCAAATATATTACCGTAAATTACACGATTGAATAAATAAATATTGTTCTCTACTAATACAACGGATGTTTCGTAAGCCTTTAAATCATTAGGGTTTTTCTCGGTTGTTATGGGATCATTAGCATTCAAACGGTATATGTTCGGCGTTTTTGATACGTTAATAACCCCATTAATCGTGCGTATAACGAGTTTTGATGGAGTTGTTTTATGCGTAAAGCATTGATTGGTATATATAACCGTAAAGCAAGAGTTCCTAAAAGCTTCAACAGAAAGTATTAGTTATTTCGCACCATTATTAGCGAAATATTAACGCATAATAATGTAACAAGGCTTGGATTCCGGTCCCCTTAATACCGAGCAAGTATTTATAACGGCGGGAGTGATTGTAGTAATATTTTGAACTAAGGAATTAACTGCTATCTTTATATTGTATCGGGTTTTACTAAATTTTGGATCCTTTTAAACCAAAGCCCAAAAAGTTGAATATACTTTTCTTCTATCTTTTTAGGAACCTTTAGGCTTTCTGCATGTATTGAAAGGAAAAAGCTTTAACAGTTTTTATATTAAGCCGCCGATTTATACGGTTCCGGAATGTGATTTTCTACCAAGATCGTGTAGTTGGGTTATTGGACTAGGCGTACGGAACGCGAATTTATACATTATTACAAACAGTCCTTATCGTGAAACTAGAGACTATATTGTTTATTTATCGTTCTCATATCCTTATTATTTCTCAATAAGCGAAACGATTTAAAAGGCTTTAAGAAAGAGACTATTTAGGTCGTTAAACCCGTGTAAACCTTCTACTCATTTGTCGACGAATAGGTATTGGTCAGCGTATTCCCGGTTGAAATGGCCATTTCTTTTCTATTAACTCGGAAACCCCAATCAAATTCAATCGGAAAAACGTATGAATAATTCGCAAACTCCATTATGTTACATCAATATAATAAGATTAGTGGAGTGTAACAGAGATTCCATCAAACAAGTAATAGATCATTGGTATTTTATCCTTATAAAAATCATATTTTAACGATAATATCGTTATAATAGGTAGCCAATTTTGTAAGGTTTCTTTTCAATTTTACAATCTCGTAAGAATCTAATTATAGACGTTTAACGAAGGTATATTGGAATAAATAGTTTTTGACGTTATATTGAAAGCATTTTGAATCCCTAACAAAAACCTATATACTAGCTTCCTCTAACGCTTCGTAAAAGACGGTTTATTCAAAGGGATTGTATTTCAGGCGGTTGCGGGTGGCGCTTTATAGTCTCCAACCGGGCGGTGAAATTCATCATAATATTGAAAAAAAACCGATTTCCTGGCCTAATCCATTACGATAGACCATATAATATCTTATATGAATAGAGTTAGAGTTCTCAAGGAGACGTAGAATGTTAACATAAAATGTAAAAACGGTGGATTCCTAGGAGAAGTAGACGTCATAATATAGTTTAACTTAGAAAAAGAGTGCATACATTGGGCATTGCGAGCTTATTCGTTTAAGGTTAGGGGTGACCCTCCGAACTAATAGTCAATGTGTGAAGAAACTATGCCAAAGCTGTAACTTAAGACGGTCAAAGAATTCCTATTATACTCCATAAGAAGAAGAGGAAGCAACCTCTGATAAGGAGCTTCGGCAAGCTACGGAAAGGGGGTGGATTATTCATATAATAGATAACTCAAAGTATCGTAGAATCATGGAAACCACTAGAGCTAGATCGCTAGTAACCACTAGTTCAGGTACCAGCCTGTGATATTACCTNCCCCCCTCCCACTTTTTTTATATGTAAATTAGTTTGCCGTTTGAACCAACATAGGTTCAACCGCCTACTACTGTCGTTCAACCCACCTGTGCTAATGTACCCACTGTGGCCACTAGTTGTTTCAAACAAATTGAGTTAACCCTTTACTGTTGCTAATTAACTCGCGTGGGTTAACTTGCTCATTACTGCCATAGGTCATTTCAATTTACCCAGGTTAGCCGCTTACAACTTCAACTTAACCTATGAAAGTTAATCAGTATCTTATTACTATAAACTCAATGGTTTTGACCTCCCTATTATTACTACTTACTTATGTATATTAATTTTCCTATTACTTAGTAATCATGAAATAACGGATTCCAAATGGCTCAATAATTAAAACAAATTAAATTAAGCTTCTAAGAGGGTTCAGAACTAACGTTTGTCTTTGTTTTTAATCGAGTTATAATAAGATTCGGAAGCGATCAAAATTCGGCATTCGAAAAGTGCGAGACTGATTTCTAAGTCGGATATATATAACCTATCTATTTAATTAGAAACTATCTTTTTAAGGAGGATTTAATACGGTGGCTATCGATTTAAGGTTGGTTTCGGGTTTGTAAAATACTTTTAACGTAGAATTCAGGTTTGTTATCGTTAGTATTATCAATAACATTAATAGTGAGTGATTTATAATCGCGGACTTATTAATTTGGAAACGGGTTAGAAGTGGTCCATATAATTTGGTCGATATGAAATTGAGGGTATTTCTCTACTCAATTATTAAAATCGACGACGTAAAAATAGATGATGTAAATAATACAGTATCTATCGTAAAGTCAGTTTGGTTTTTTTGCGCTTTCATACCTCTTTATCTCGTTCCTTACCTATGCATACCCATTATAAGTCACTCCTGCTTAATACAGGAGACAAATCAGGTATGGATTATGGATAGCCTGGATGGAGGTACTGTATTAACTAATAACAGGATGAAGCGTCGTAGCACAAATGAGCTAATATAGAAAAATGTGGTTTATTTTAAAAACATCTACTTCGGGAGTTCTTTTCGAGTATATCGAGTAACCATGTAACCTATCGATCGTAATGTTACTTTTAATATTACAATTATTATTCATCCCAAACAAACGATACATGTGGCTATTAAGTAAAAATCAATTCCCTATAGCAAATTGTTTATGTTTAGTACTTAATATACATAAGTTTTTAATGTTTTGATCGAAGCTACTACTCTACATGTAGTACAACTTTACAATTCAACAGCTAAAGCGGTATACCTTGCGAAAAATACGTATTTAAGAGGCATTACCGAATGAAAAGATAATGCCTGCTTTTAGGAAAACTGGAAAGGAGCGATACATGCTTTCAAATTAGTTACAAGTGATGGTAACGTATTCTGTATAGTTACGTAGTCCAAAGAAATGGATTTTAGAAAATATTAAGTATCTTGTACTGCTTTCAAACTTTAAAGTCTACCCGTATACCGGAAATTAATACTAAATTTGAATCGAATTACCCAAATTTTTCGTGCCGTCACGGCGCCCGCGAGTATGCCTTCTTCTAATAATGCGTTTGTTTAGACCTAATAAAAAATACCTCTTTTAAATACAATCGTATACCTTATATTCAAAACTGGAGTCTTCATATAGTAAATCTTATTCATAAGAAAAAGGCTATCGTTAAGCCTCATCATAAGCTACGTTACCGAAATATCTCGTTCGACATAAAACCAACTAAAAATATAACAATAGTAAAAACTATACAAAGATTTACTGATACAAGAAATACAACATAATATATTAAGTTATAAACAATATGCGAGTAATATCCTGTGATTTAAAAAGAGATAAGTTCGATTTATATGCTTTCAGCTTAAATAATAAACGTTTTACTTGCCGATAGTTGGAAATACGCTAAACTAAATCATTATCTATGTCCTAAATCCAAACACGAAGAAAGGCTTCTTGATGAATGGTTTCATAACCTTAATGACAAAGAAACATATAGATTTCATTAATAACATATTGCTATTTGTTTTACCGGTATTCGTTGCATAGAATACCATTTCAAAAGTAGATTGTGATCGATTCGTGATATACTTGGTGAATATTTAACATATATGATATTTTCAATGCCAATTGACTATCGTTGTACAAAGAAGTTATTGACTTTATTCGAAATAAGGTAAATTATGATTATAAATACTACTAAGTTATTCTTTCAATTTATAGTATACTTAAATTCCCGCGATATATTTACTTTTAATAATTGTCGCAGATTTCAACGGTAAAAGGTTATACTAATAGATTGTCGAAACTAACTATTTCGTGCTTAACATTTCATGAACTAAATATTAAAGGAATCTCGCTTTGAGTAGCGGGCATTTATTGACGACATAGTAATTATTTTCAATACGTTGAAAACATACCTTACACATATGAAAGTTATTTTTAATCTTTTTAAAAGTAAAGGTATTTCCTTATCGTTAGTTGAATCCTATGTCGATTTTTATTCAACTAATCTTTCAAGATTTTACGTAGATGCTACCAGCCCTGTAACCAAAAAAATAAAATACCTAAAGTTTTCGAAATCTTTTATTTCCGGGTAATTGGAAAGTACTCCAGAAATATTGCGAAGAAGCATAGTTTTGAAAACCAATGAAACCCTACTTCGAATAATTGTTTAGCACCCATTAGAAGACTTAGCGGAGATTTACTGGTATAAAGGTCAAAATGAGGATAATTTCAAATTGGTCATCGTAAAAAGTGAACACGTTAAAAGTAATTTATAATTCTACATCTCACGTCTGGGAAACAAAACATGTTTCAAAACTATATAAGCTTCTTTGTCTCAGTGATTAGAACTATATAACGAGGATCTAAAAATCCAATTTTTTCTTTAAATTAATGATAACCTTGAACGCGGATTTTGGGTATAATATCTTCATCACCAACAAGGCTATCTTTAATGGCACGAAAGACATATTGCGGCTATTGTTATCGAACGGATTATATTTTTAAGTTGCCCTCTACCTCGTCTTAAACTTAATGAAGGTTCCTTAAAACATAAGAAGTTTCATTTTATATAATTATGTAAACAATTGCATTTAACCTTGATTAGCAACCCTTTACTAACTATTATCCTTACCGACTGTAAAGCTATATGAGGAATTATGAACCAAACATCACTAAATACAACGTTTATGAACACAGAAAATTTTCAATTTATTCGCACGTCGATTGACCTAAATACATACTTGTTAAATATAATATCATTACCAGAACGCTTTCATGCCATACCAAATATATTTTGTTTCCTGCCTTCCGATCAAGAAAAGCAACCCTATACACCAGATATACTAGTACTAATCCCAATTTTTATTAAATTAAGAATTTTGATCGTGAATTATCTATTATCACACCTTGTAAAATATAAATAAATAATGATACACGGCTTTCCTTTTGAACTGGCTACCGTGAGGATATTGTTTGATATACAATTTAATAATATTAAGTATGTTATCAAAACGATGAAAAAAATTCCTTTAAACACTTTTGAGCCTGGCCACTCATTAAAACTAGTTAACCGTTTATTGTATAACCGGGATTCGAGTAGTTGAAAAAACTCGGAATTTTTACAATTCTAGTATAAAAGCCTTTGACATAATTATCTAATATAAAATATCGTTTCATTCCAAAAAGAATAAAAGTGACCTTACATGAAATATATTGTCGCTAGAAACCTAAGTTTCTAAAAGCATACGTTAAATATTATATATAATACAGAGAATTACGAAACCACAACTAGAAACTATTGGGCTATCTTGAGACTATTTAAGCGCCAAAGGAACTAATATATACAAGTTGCGTTGATATTGTAATCGTATTACAAATGATGTTTTCCGATAATATACCCTATTTATTACCTAGTAAGAATTACGTCTACGTAATAACACACGTTGAATACAAAACTTCTAAAATAATACTCTTAATTTCTCACATTACCATACATACAACTGAAGATTAGGTTATTATGTAGGTTGAATAATTTTTTTCATATCATAGACGATACTCACGATAAAAAAGATCAATAAAATAATCAAGGTTTGATTAGTTTTATGGCAAAGCTTATAAAAAGATTTCGGAACGAGTGCAATAATAACAACCGCTTATCATCCATAAGTTAACGGATGAATAGAAGAAGAAGAAAAGAAATTGAGCTGGAGCTATGCTATGTTACAGCCGAATATACTAAGTAATATTCGATTATTATTATACTGGCTTTACAATTAAAACTAAATCATGTATATTAGCGTACCTTAAAAATCAGTCTATGCGAGTATTTATTTAGATTGAAACCTATAATATCAGTCAATGTTCTTACAACAACTCTGCCACGTAAATTGTCAAAGATTCAGTATATAATATAATATTTGCAATACACGCACAATTAATAATAAATATTATTACTGTTAAGACAAAAAAAGATACTATTAAAACAATAGCTGGCATAAATTTTCTATAAGTCATAAAGTTGAGATAGAGTTGACGAAATCCTACAAACCTTTTTAAAAATTAAGCAAGTTGTAACCATTATGTACAAAGCTACATATCATCATGAAAAAGGTTAATAGTTTTACTTTTACTCTAGACTTTTCACTCAGCTCGTGTATTTATCCAACCATTCACATTAAATAGTTATTGTTCTGTTGCGACTCCATAAATTATTCATTTAACAGAATTGAATTACTGCTTAAATGAGTCAAATACAAAAACGATGTATTGAATGCCCATAATTTAAAAATGAAAAGTATATTGGCTAAACAAGTTGATCGCCGTTGTTGTTAAGAAGATCAGGTTCAATAACTTTTTAAATAGAAAAGCTTTACCGCGCGTGAGAGCGAATGAAAAGAGGTATTGAAATTAATTTGTCCTGATCCAATGATAGAATTCTAAAAGCGAAATATTTAAATGGTTTTCGTTGGTTAAAAATCTATTGCTATACCTTCTGATATGATTAAGATATCATTCTTCGACCCTCAGTATTTGTTATACCCCAGGGGCTTACTTTCTAGTCTTATTCTTTCTAACGAAACTAGGTTTTCTCAAGACTACATCCTCATAAGTTATTCTTTTTATGAGTACATATTGTCATAATAATCTGGTGAATTCATACTTTTGGCTTAGTCTTTACCTTTATATATAAACCAGAATATCACAATACGATTGCAAATACAGACAGCCCAACAATGCTGAATTTACACTTCAATATATCAAAGCTCAGATGAACGAGATCAAAAACGTTCAATACTTATTTAACTTAAACATTATAGTTATTAAAAATGATACGTCAAAATCCCTAAATGTCATCGAGGTAAAAAAAATTAAAAAATGTCTGGAAAGAGGCGAAATTAATTACTAACGTATATTTAAAAACTATTCGGTACGTCTGAAATTCTTATAAGAGTAGTTGGCTATTCGAAAAATACATGACATATGCGGATAGCAATTTTTTATTCTTTATTTTCTAGAATAAATTACTAATAAAAGGGCAATTTTCATTTCAATTATCAAAACTATTTAGCTCGCAAAATATCCGAGAAGTTTTTCTAACTTAAGGAAAGGTATAATAGTTGGCTTTTTCAATCACGTCAAATTTACTATAATTGATATAAAAGCGTAGGCCGCCTCTAGGTTTCTTAACAAAAAGTGCGGCAATATGCGATGAAAAGCTACTTATTCGAATTTAGCCCTAATTTAATAACTCAGTTAACGTTTTCTGAAATATTGAAAACTCCTCCTATAAATACCGTACATTGGCCACCAAAAGACTTCCAAAAAGTAGTCTTAATTGTCATTTGAAATAACGATTTCGTAGTCTTCTCCAAAGCGGTAAGAACGCAGTTTATTTACTCAATATTTGTTGAATAAATTCACATATTCTTTGAAGGTATCGAATTTTCTTTGTTAATGAGAATGTGTAACTTCGAAGTAAACACTATGTTGATGTTTTTAAGGGAAACGGCGGTGAGCCGCGTAGTAATACCTTGGTTCCTCCTAATTTTGAAAAGTATGATATAACAGTCAACGGTACTAATACCCTTAAAAAAAATTAATTTCGTTGCAAAACACCGTTTTTATACGCAGTAGTTGTCCGTTCGTTCCAAAAGCCAAAAATACTTGAAAACGTCGTAAATCTCCTATTCTTACTTCATTTAAATTGACTTTTAATAACGTAGTATTAAAGTTAAAAAATGACGTAAAACAAAATCTATACCGATATTGATTAATAGGAACGTTTAAAAAGGTTATAAAAAAATAAACTGTAAAACGGTTTACAAAATATAACGGGTAACTTCACTAAATCCTAGGAGTAGGATAAGGATACGTGGTAATTTCAATGGAGAAGTACGCTCTTTACTTATTACATTATAATATTTATGTTCTATATTGTTGGTAGGCCTTATACATTACACCGTTATTGATTCAATTGATCGAAGTAACAGTAGTATTATAGTAGTCGGATGGTATATGAATTATTTTAGGCTTAGTAGACCGCTAGCTGGTCTGCACTGTAATTTGTATGGTCGATTCCTTGGCCCATACCCTAGAGTGAAGTGCAGTATACTGCACTCGACTTACACCCAATGCGGTAAGTCTCCACAAAGCAATACACTTGTAGTACAGTCAACTTTACTGTAAGTAAAGTTAACCTATTACACTGCATGTAATATTATTCTAACACTGGCGGATTTTTAGTTTATGCGCGTACACCAGTGTGATTAACTCATCTTTTCTAGTTGCTACTAAATTGTCTCCTTATTAACTGGCTAGACCCCTATTAACTCCAGTTGACTCCTATATTGAATTGCACCTAATTGTATGCAAATTAAACCCATTTGACTTTAATTGATCCGTTTCCCCGAGGTCTAGATTTATTAACTCCTACAAAAAGTTCTTTCGCCATAAATCTTTTCAAAGCATTATTCGGTAATCCCTTTGTTATGGCGTCAGCGGGTTTGTCTTTTCTATTAATTCATTGGAATTCTTTAATATCCCTCCCTTTTTAGGCTTCGCAGAACGCTATTACGTCGATTATAAGGCGTTTTTTACTGGTGGTTCCGAGCATTAAAAGGAATTTAAAGAGGCTTTTGAAATTAGTAATGATTACCACTAGGATAGGAGGAATCCGAAATTGCCTAGTGATAATGTTAAGGATTTTCTATAGTGAAATGCCTACGTCAAAGCTTATTATTATATCATAGACTTCTGATGCTAATACGTTTCGTGCAATCCTTTTATATTTGACAGAGAAATACTAAATCAGATTTCCGGTGATGCTAAACTGATTTTCTCGCCAATTTTCGTTAACAAGGGTTATAAGAAAACCGATTTGGAAAGAAAAATCAGAGTTATTTGTAAAATACCTGTTCGTGAAAATTATCAACTTATTCTTTAAAAGGTCGATTAACACTATATTAATTCCACGGTCCAGGTTTCGCATCTATTATTCTAACCTTTTATTTAGTTGATTAATGTCTTTATCCATTGGTGTTTGTGCTTGTACTGCAATGTATAAATCGTAAGAGGCTTTCGGTTGGTATAGGATGGTAATATAAATACCCCATACATGTTTTTCCAAGTACTGTTAAGCCTTGGCCTTATTAATTTTGTCGATTATGGAAAGAATAGCGCTTTAGCCCTTTTGCTGAAATTTTAGGCCGGTATTAATACCAAGCATGCGAACTAACGATTTATTAAAGTCAAGTTAGTTATTTTCCGTTAGCGTTGCTACCGTATTATAATTTGAGAACTTGGAGATTTCGATCGCTTATTATTTTAGTGTCATAAAGCTATCCGTTTCGACGACAAGGTATCGTTAGTTTATTTACCTACTATACCGAAGTCCTTCTCCTATGTTACTAGGAAATACGGATCGTATATAGACGACTTTATGGTTGAACGCATTTTGAAGTGCGACTAATAGGTTAGGAATTCATGGATACTTGCTTTAGCTAACCTATATAGTGGTTTAACATACCGTATTTCCGTTCCTGAAGGGTAGATAACACGTAGCCACTGCGGTATTTTTAGAAATATAATCCTTTGTAAATTCGTTGCTAACTGTATATAAGCTTTCATAATGTTATAGCTATTAAGTTCAAACTTACCTTTAATTCTGACTAGTAAACTTATTAACATAGTAATTTCCAAACGTTAATTAATCTTTTAAATCTTTCGCGGTTAAGTAAGAATCTAGTCCTTGCCTTTATTGCCATATCCTTAAGCGCTCAATCGTGAATTTTCGTATGGCCGCCCCGTAGTTTTTCTTTTAACCTTGTGGATAATCCTTAATTTGAAGATTTTAACATTCGGGATTGAAAGGTTAAAGTCGGTTTTCGGTACAAATTATATAACTCCTCGAGTTAGTAAACCGTCGATTTTGACCTTATCGTTTTCTTGAAAGGGTTTTCCGAAAGTTTTAATAATCCTTTGTACTTTCAGCTTTACTATTAAGTTTTCATTATCATTTTCTTTCCTGTTTACCTAAGTAGTATTGTAAATGCGACCCGGTATATATTCCTTCTTCTTAACGTTCTCCTTTTTTCGGGGGTTGCCCGCGTCAGTGACGTTTTATGAGTTTGTTAATAATTGGTGGAGGAGGTTTGTATTAGTTCAGTCGCTATATTTTGAAGGCTTAAGGGTCTTTATCTTTAGTACCACAAATATAGGGCTTAACCCAGGTAATTGCAAAGGATATAAAGCTGTTAATAGTTTCAATAACTACATTAGAGTTTGTAATACTTAATATCTTATATAGCTCATCCTATTATCCTGGCTTTTGCTATATAAAAACCATACTCTACAATGGAAAAGCAAGTACGTCGATACTTAAAGGGAAGTTTTTGATTTTAAGAGTATTATTAATTCAGCGGCGTGTCGACTCTCTTTGTAATTCCCTTAAATCTTTACTATAAGCCGTAATACGTTTTTAAGTACTTGCCGAAGGTGGAGATTTATTCGTTAGGCGTAGGTATTTTTCAAATATTAAAAGAATTGACATTAGTCCGTTAGGGCTACGGTATCATGAAGGCCTTTTACTGCTATATATAGGCGTGCTTCCAGATCCGTAAAACTTTTAATCTCTAACGTTAAAATGTCATACGTTCGGCGAAGTAGAGCGTATACTCTTTAAAGAATTTTGATGCTCTAATAGGCTTTTACAAGTACCTATTTACACTAAATACCCATTATTTTGGTATCTTTTTAAAACTTGGCCGCCGTAAACTTAATACCGGTATCGTAAAAGAAGATATTAGGTAAATCCAGATACGTGTCAATCCATAATATCCTTAACGTTTTTCATGTATCCTTTGCCGAAAGAGACATTAGAAACTTAGCTTCGTAAAAAAAGTTTTCGGAAGTAACGACGTAAAAAACAGGTTTATTATTTTAGTAAAATACATTACTAAAGATCTTACAGTCAAAGCACGTATCGTCTTTCAATATAAATTTGAATTTCGGGTGGGGGGGTAAGTATACGTTCAATAATGTTAACATAATCATTGAATAGTTTCGAAGGCAAAGTACTTTGCGTTGTTTCATCCTGTGGGCTTTACGACTTTAGATAACTTATTAACAATTAAGTAGTTAAAGCTTTAGTGTAGTTAACGTATATCTGGCTTCTTTAGGTTTAACATTACTGCTTTTCGGAATTAAAAATAAAACTATAGGTGCCTACACTTAAAATCATGTGGAAACCTCCGGCTATTTTCAACTAGCTTATTTACGATAACGTTAATGTTAACGCCGAAAGTCTTTATATCTTTTAAGTAAAGTAGGAAAAGGGTAAGAAACTTAGGAAAGTAAAACACAAACACTCTTATAACAGTTTGAGCTATCGTTATCCTGAATAATGATAGTTGTTTGCTTGGGTCAAAGCCAACTTTTTCTTTGATAAAATTATAACGATTAATCTTAATAGTTATAGTATTTTCCCTCCGTAATGCTATATATTACGAATAGCCTCTTTTCAAGTACCTTAACACCCTAATGTTCCGCATAATACCTTAAAACTCATAATCCGCGTAATAATCGCGAATGTTAAAGGTGTATAAAAGAGAATTAGTATATTTAGGGTAAAGGTAAAGGTTTTTATCGCCCAAACGGTATAGAAAGGCATGGTCGGCTAATTTCCAGACCGCCGTACTAAAAGCAGTATCTTCGTATTACTTGATATACTTAGGAGCGTTAACGACATTATTTAACTTATCGCCTTTAGTGTTCGCAACTTAATTTAATTAATTTTATTTCGAAATAAAAGGGTACTACATGTGGTACGCTACTTCTTTGTTATTGCGTTCGGCGGGGGGGTTCCGAGTTAACCAGCAGCCAACTTTGCTATCAATCTAATATCACCTACCACTATTACGACGATAGTATTTGTGGTCGATAGGTCCACCTAAATTTTATTAGTACTAGCGTGGATGTTACCTCCAATCTAAGGCCGAAATCGATATGCTAAACTTTAAGCGTTATGGGCGCCCGTATTTACGGACGACATAATTAACCACCGTAAGGTTTTCCTTATTTACGTCAAGAAAGTTACCGGCTTGGGAATATATATCAAGCGAATTTGGTGTTCGTGCCATTATAGTGGCAAGCAAGGAATACAATTAGCAGAAAAACCTTTTGTAAGTGGTATTTAGGCGTTGTAATCGAATTTAAAGTTATTAACACCCGTAACCGCTACCCGTACCTATTTCGCAAAGTGTGGCTTCATTAAATTAGGCTTTTACTATCACTTTTTGGCATATTATTAACTTATTAAGCTTTCAATTGAGAATATGTATTGGTAATTTTTCCTTTTTTTTCTTTGCCATTATTGTGGTTTATCCTATAGTAGCCTAGTCTATATGGTATTATGTAAGGTGGACGTCGTATTAGAAGTAGCCTTTTATATTATCTTGAATCTCGCAAAATATAGTGGCGTTCTTTAGGAAGGTTAAGTAATAGTTTTTGGCGTAACCTATGAGGATTCCTAGAAATAGTAAGTGAAAACCAAAGGGTAAGACCTCCATGAACTTGCAAATATTTAAAAAGGGCATTATCTTTGTATCGAGGAGGCTATAAGGCTTCCTGTTATACTTTTTTATATTATTTTCAATCTTCGCGAAGTCTATTATATGTTTGTAGTTGATATTAATTATCCTAACAGGTTTTGGAAAAAGGAGGCAATAGTTATCACAGCTTTCAATGGTGTTTACTGGTGGTTTAAGCCTAAGTAATTTAAAAACAAGGTGTTAAGGGTAATACCTAGTCGCCTATCCCGAAGGGTAAAATCCTATAGTAAGGCTTATAGAAGGTTTACGCGCGTAGGTATATCTGAAAGGAAAAGGTTTTTAAGGGTCTTGGCGATTTAAATTACTGAGTGGTAATGGGTATTTAAAGGTTTTGGAAAGCCTGAAGATTTTATTGAATTCATTAATATAGGGCGTTAAGTCGCATATGAACTTAGTAATTTGGCATAAGGTCGCGCGATGTAATTTTTTGGCGCAACTTGGCAATTTTCGGTATTTTCGCTTAGAGTAGCGAACTTAACCATTAAAGTGACATGGGGAGTGAAAAGAGTAAATTATAGGCAAAAGTTTGGTATAAAGGGTAAAGTCGAAGGTTGTTGGTAGTAGAAATGATTGAAGGTTATTTTTTGTAGTTATTTGGCATAAGGACTTAGTCGTTTTTGTAATAGTAGCACCCGTAATAGTACTTACTTCGCCGTTTGCCAACTTTCCAAACTTTGAGACTTCTAACAGTCAATCTCAACGTCTTTAAGAAGAATTAATAAAGATTTCTTGTTGTTTTGAAGTAGCGATATAGTAGCCTACTTCTAAATTGCCGTTAAGGACTAACGCAACCTAAAAATTATTTTATATTTTCCTACTATTGGGGACTAACGCAGTACTAATAGAGGACTTTCGCAAAAATCTTTCCTTTACTTTATCAACCGTAACCATAAAGCGTAACAATCGGAAAATAGCTTTTTATTTTACTTAGTTTATCTATTCTTAACCTAGTAAGCAAGCACTAATCAGTATTGGTAAGCCTTAGACGTTTCAACGTTGTGTATTCGTTAGATCGAAGTAAAAGTAGTATTGTAGTAACCAAATGATATATGTATTATTCTAGATTTGGCAGACCGCTAGCCGGTCTGCACTGTAATTTGTATATTCAATTGCTTGGCCTATGCCCTAGAGTGAAGTGCATCGTACTGCACTCGTCTTACACCCAATGCGGTAAATTTCCATAAAGTAATACACCTGCAGTCCAGTCAACTTTACTGTATGTAAAGTTGACCTACTGCACTACATGTAATATTATTCCAACACATATCGATTAAAACATCAAAAAATTAAATAAAATTGTTAACTAAGTCTATTATGAATAGAAAACTATTTAAAAACTAGGGTTAAGCCACTTGATTAAATTAAAATGCATTTAACTTTAATACGTGTCTATATTCCAAAGTTACGCTTTTCTCTTTTAAAGCTCAATAAGGTCATTGATTGAAGTAAGGTAAATACCTATGTTAGCCTGAGTACCAAATTAATTGGGTTGTTAAGCAGAATTAAATAGGTAGGTATAAATACGATAATTATTTGTGTCGCCTTTCAGGTATAGATCAAAATTTTTACGAGAGGGAAATTCCGAATAACTAATCAAAGTAACGCGTCATGTAATACTTATTCGAAAATCGTTTACGTCGATTATAATAATATCTCCCTAAATATTGCGAGCAGTTGCAACTCTGTTACTATTACTGTTTCAAGTTATATTTCCGGTACCAATATTACTAACAAAATTAGCGCAACTATACTGAGTACGAAAGTTATAAAGTCGTCTATTAATAGGTTAGGTAGAGTCAATCTACTAGTTGTAATTCGCGATGATATGGTGGTGACATAACGCTTTAACAAGTATATGGTTAGTCTTTTTTGTTAAATAACGAGTTTAATGACGAATTAACAGGCTATACGACTAACTTTTGTAAAAAAAGTCTTTTAAACTTTTAAAAAAATGTAAAGGTGTTTGCGATCTATTCATTTCAAAATTGTAAGTTAAGCGATAACAGTTTTTTCCGCATTAGAATTGTCAAAATTTATGGGAAGTGTTATTATTAAAAATATGAAGGTTGTTATTGCCGCCATTATTACTTTGAGAGGAATAGCTTTTAATAACAGTTTTCGTGGAGTCTTATAATTATTCAAAGATAAAGTAAAAGCGATTTTTCTCCAATCGATAATTTTTGGTTTTTACATCATTTGTGTATATCATGGCTTTTTATACAAAAAACATAGATTCATACAGGAAAAAGTAACCGGTTAATCGAAGAGTTTGCAATTAATTCGTTAACGGCTAACGTTATTGAATAGACAGTTGATATCGTAGTCGAATTTGGAGAAGCTCAGGTTATCTTTATTGTTGGCGAGGTTACTGAGTGGGGGTAATGCGATATCTTCATTATTTACAGGTACGTATTTAATAAGTGGCCTGGATGCAGGACTCCTTTGAAAAAGGGGATGCTTTGAAAAGGTAAACATGTTGGCATTATTTTAAGCGGACGGGGTAAATTTATGATCGTAGCTAGTACATCAGTTTACCGATAATTTATGCGTAAACCGTGTTTGAGATCAAGTGGATTCCACTCGATGATTTTCCTATATTAAATTTCGGTAAATCATTCGAGTTAAATAGTGAGAGGGTCTTCCCACGTTCTTAAGTAATTTTAAGACTAAAGCTTAATACGCGAGTCGAGATATGATTGAGAGGTCCAAGTTGGAAAAAAAGAAAAAATTACTATTGGTTATAGACACTTATACACTGTTGAAATACCGTTAAAAAGAAAAATATATATAGGATAATATATGAAGGGATAAAGCTAAAGTTATCGTTTGAAACGGTCTGATATTATCTATTATCCTCTATAAAAGAAGAGAAAGAGACATTTTTCAAGGAACTGTTATAGGCTATAGAAAAGGGGTAGCCTGGTCATGTGACTGGACAACTCAGAGCATCATCGGAGCATAGCAACCACCAAGGCTAGATCCCTAATAAATACCAGCCCAGGCACCAGCTTGTGATATATGCCCCTGTCCACAATATTATCGGTCGTATACAACGAGATACGAAACGTTAAAATTCGTTGTTCGGTATAGTTGAGCCCATTAAAAAGAGTGATAAAGGCGTTGATAACTTGTTATTAGGCTCGGTAAACGAATTCGCGAACTTTTAAATCGATATTTTTATTGTTGAAGACCTTATAAAGAGTTTAAACGTTGAAGCGTTATGATCGGTATGCAGTTGCGTATTTTTACGCTAAGGGTGGTCTAGTTATCTCGCGTTTCTATTAGGGCTTTTGGTGGTTTCGTAAAATCCAGACATCCTTTATAGGTATAATAGGGGCCTATGTTGTCGATTTGGCTCCTTCAGCATAGGCCATAATGGTAGAGATTCAGAGAATTTTTTAGCAATATTCAAAAATCGTATGGAGGTCTGGAGATAGTACGAATACATATGTGGGATACCTGTGATCGGGTTATGAAGGATGATAACAAAGTTATTCTTGAAAGTCAACTTATTTTTTTTTAAAGAAAAGCCATTCCTCTGTTATAACCCAAGGACTAACTGCAGACCATGGAACAGATCAGCGGCCAGTTGCGCCATCAAAAGCTTGATGTCCAACACATCAAGCGGGGATATCTCTTATGTAAGGACCCAGGGTTAGGGTTGGGACCGCAAGGATTGAAGAGCGGTCCAGTCGATACTACATAGGACCGCAGGAAGCGACTAGCGACTTCAGCGGTCCAGTACTGAAGATGGTATGAAGGCCGTAGGATATAAGGACACGGTCATCACCACATAGATAGTATTTCCTTCATATCTCTTCAGTTGTCAATCTAAGTATTCAGTCTACACACCTGAATAGCCCAATGGCTTGTGATCATTCTACAGTACGAACAAACATCTTCTTGATATTGCACCTTTGTAACCTCTGCTACCTGACTACTAAAATAAACCCCCTGACACATTCTATTTACTCACGGGTATTTAGTGTGATCATTACATCCTTTACCTTTTAAAATGAAGCTCCATTACGTTATACCAATTCTAGTATACTCACATAATAAATTATGTCTCCCGTATGATTCATTATGTCTTCCAAGAAAAATACCGATGAACGTTTTTTAAGCGGTAGAACGTAAATTAATTATTTAAATCTGATTTATAAAAATGGACGCTTAGCCGTTAATAAACAGATATAACCTTGATATGAGTCTCAAACCTTGAATAGTTTCGTTTTTTAAGTTTGTTAAATTCTCCGTCTTCTGAGCAATAACAAGTGGACTAAGGTAATAAACTAACGAGATAGGTTTTAATCCCATGAAAAAGAGTGCCTTTAATAATATATAAATCAGCAAAATCTATACCCGGGGTAACACCCTAATTATACGGTTTCGATAAGGAATTATAGTTTGAAATAGTATGAATCGGCGGTTGGATACTAAAAWTTTATGCTACCCCTTCTTCTTCATGTACGTTGATTACTTAAAATACATAAAAAAAGACTTAAAAGATATATTGGACTAACGAAATGCCGGTTCAAAAATATATGGACTTTTAGAAGGATCCAATATATTACAAAGGTAATACTAAAGATTCTCCTTCCTGACACATTTATAGGTAGCTACTAAAAATGTTAGTGCTATCACCAGAACTGTATACGCTCATTTACCATTATCTTCAAAAAAAATTCAATGGCTCTTGACATAGTTAACGCTAAAAGAGCCAATTCGACGTCGCGTGTCCTCAGCGCTCCGGTAAAGGAGGTCGGATCTTTGTAGAAAGACTAAATGCCATAATAGAAACGTTAGGCAACTAAACCTCACCCGGCGGAGAAGGGAGAAGCTGTTTATCAATTTTAAAACTTTAGTATAGAAGTATTTTACCAAGCCCTCAACGTGTAAAATCAGGACTTAAAAGTTCAAAAGTTCGTATACTGGGCCTCAGAAAAAAACTATTAATGATTTTGTTATATGTTTTAACAGACCTGGTTTTACGAAATAGCGAGCGTTAACATTATGTATCGCGATGCAAGCTATCGACTACTTTGTTAACGAGGGCTCATGAATATAAGCAGGTAGGCTTAGACCTGTATTTACGCTTTTTACTCTCCTTTTGAAAATCGACTAGGCTTGAAGAACCTTTCCAAAGGCCTTTCGCATGGCTTCTTATTCCGTTTTGAACTAATTAACGGATACGATCTTACCAACATTCGTAGCAAATGAAGGTACAAAGCTCACCACCCTATTGATTCGAAAACTTATATAGGTTATTATAACAGGTCGTGATAGGACGCTGGTTCTTTCAATATCATAGAAAGTGCTTCTATATACAAAGGGATAATAGAGAGTTGCATACTTTTACTAGAAATATTATCCGGTGTAACGTATTATTCTCTTAAAGGTAATGGAGGAAACAGATCTAAAGGTCTTTGTCAAGGTCTTAAAAAGATTTAAACGACATAATAAAAAACAATCCCTCTGGTACGCTTTCATTAAAAGTTTAGAATTAATTCCATTTATTTATAAATTTCCAGATATGATTATAACGGAATATGTTACATATTATTCCAATATAGGTATCAAAATAAATTACCTATTGTATAATGGCATTAAATTCCATTCATTCGGTGGGACCTTCGTTACATTTCGTCAATTCTGGTATATTTTCGTAGAAAAAGGATTTTTTTCCCGTAAGTTACAAGTTTTTTCAGAAATGTTTCAATCAAGTATTCATGGTAATAAAGGAAAAATTGCGATATAAATGAAAATCGAGTTGGTTAACATTTATCTATCGATATACCAATAAAATATTTATACAATTCAATGGTTTAAACCATTGTGTGGTTTATATTTAACATATCTTTTAGCTTTTTCGTTGAGAAGAAGTCATTAAACACGATTGAAAAAGGTTACCGGCTTCGGTTGAACGGCGACGAATATTTGTAATAATATATTAATTTATGTGATTTACTTCTAGTCCGATATTATTGGTAGATCCAGCCTATTGATTGGCTTTTAGATTTTGTAACGTTTTCATTTGAAACCGTTCATGGTTACAGTCATATTGCATAATCAAGTGGTGAATGTATTGTTCTAGGTTTGGCAGACCAATAGCCGGTCTACATAACAATTTGTATGGTCAATTTCTTGACCGGTACCTTACTATAAAGTTGGCGTATACTATACATGACTTTATAGTAGATCTAAAATACAATCCACTCAACCTTCAGTCAGTACAGTTAACTTTATTTATAGTATAGTTGACCCATTATATTGCAATTACTACTATTTCATCACTGACAACATTTTTTTTATTCGTACGCTTATGTAATCAACTCATTGTTTCCGATTGTTGTTGAATTATCTTTTTATCAATTAGCTAGACCCCTGCTAATTCCACAGGTATATGAACCTTCATTACCTTTAGTTTTGAGTTTCGACTTTATTGATTCCTACAAATACATTTTTCGCTCCAAATTCGTGTAAACCTTTAACTTAACTGTGCTGACCATTTAAGTTGCCGACTTCATTCCTCTAGCAATCTTCCAATTTGTTAGGGTACCCCTACGATTCTTCGTGCTCGCCAGTATGTAACTTAAACTTACTAGGTGGCTTTTGAATGGAGCTTTTAATACGTATAGTTAACTGATTGCTATCTATATATTTAAAAGCTTTATTTGACTTTGATTTCGTTGTAGCATTAATAAGATTTTTTTTGCCATCAATCAACCTGATTTCCTTAATATCTCTGCCTTCGTAGGCTCTGCAGAATGCTATTACATCTATTTTGAAGCGTTCTTTTACTAGTAATTCCGAGCTTAAAAAGATATTCGAATAGAGATTAAAGTTGTTATAAGTTACTACCAGGTAAAGTGTAATTTTCAACTGCTTTATAATAATATTAAGGGTATCACATATCTTTATAACTATATCAAAACGGGTTATTTTGCTGTAGACCTCTAAACTCAGCAAATTTCAGGTCATTGTCCTATATTTAAAAGAAGTTTAGTGGGGTTAGTTTCTGATGAATACGAATTTATTTTCGTATCACCTGTCTTCGTTGACTATTATTATAAAAAATCCGAATTGAAACAAAAAGTTGGTGTTATTTTGTAAACGAGTTATCCGTAAATATTATTCACTTTCTTTTTCTATAGGTTAATAAAACCTCTTTTTATTCCCTGGTTGAAATATTTATTCGTTAATTCAATTTTTCATTTAGTTGGTTTAAGTTTTCTTGCGTTTAATTTTACATTTGTGTCGTTATCCAGAGGTTATAGAAGGCTTCCGCTTGGTATAGAGTCTTGATATAGTTTTTTACGGGTACATTTTTTTAGAAACCTTTCAGTTTACGCCTCTTTAGGCTTATTAATAATAGTCCAGTCAATCTTTTTACCCTTTTGACGGATATTAGAATGGGTATTGATCTAGTTAATGTTATGTTTATGGATTACCGATCCGTTAAAGTTGAGAAGTTTTCCTTTCGCTAGAATTGCGACCGGCTTGCAGTTCTAGACTTTCAAGCCCTTAATCGCTTGTTGTTCTGATGCCATAAAGCTAGCATTTCCGACGAATCTAGTATCGTCAATTTGCATACCTATATGGAATTATCATACTAAATACCCGTGAGTATATAGAAGGTGTCAGAGGGTTTGTGTTATCAAGAAGGTAGCAGAAGTGCTGAGTGAACAATGTCGCAACCGTGCGAGTAATGTTCAAAAGCCGTGAGGCTATTCAAGTGTGTAGACTGAATACTTAGATTGATAACAGAAGAGCTATGAAGGAAATACTATCTATAAGGTGATGACCATGTCCTTATATATCTGTGCCTTCATGCCGTCTTCAGTACTGGATCGTTTGGATCACCGCACTGATTCCACTGATCTAGTGCTGCCTTACCTTGGATCGGTGGCTGATCCCTACTGATTCCATGTAGCCTCACTTTGGATCAGTAACTAATCCTATGTAGCCTCACCTTAGATCAGTAACTGATTCATACTGATCCATCACGTGACTTTATTAGTCACCTTGCTTACATAAGAGATGTTCCCCGCCTGATGTGTTGGAGTATAGGCTCTCTATGGCTCAGCTGTATGCTAGCCTGTTTCCTGACCCAACTGTTGTCTAGGTTATAACACTATAGAGCTAAGATTCTTATCCTATATAATAAATAAATACAGGTTGTTGGTCAGACAAATTTATGACAAACCTCGAATTGAAATGCAATTGGTATATTAATAATGAATAAAATCACATTTCGGAAAATCCCCATAATGGCTTGATATATCGTATAATCGTCTACAAAGGTTATTTTATACAAAGCTTTTGTGGTAGTTTTAATAAGATTATCATTTAGTAAGTGAATCCATAACTACATATACACTTTGGGAGAACCAAGGTCATTAAGTGTATGTTTTCTATTAATCTTTTCCAACAAAGTTGTTGCCAAAACTACCACTAAACATTGATTAATCTTCTGGATTGTTAGCGATTATATACGTACAAGCTCCGTAGTTTTGCCTTTTACATCGTGTATAACATTTGAATTAAAGAATGTAATATTAAAGTTTCGAAAATTAAAGTCGTGTTTGATTAGAATTTTTGCAACTCCTCGAGTAAGGAGTCTATCAATTTTAACCTTATCAACCATTTTAGAAGGATTTCTGGAGGTGTTAACAATTCCTTATACCCGAAACTTACTAGATAAGTGTTAATTATACTTTTATCTCCTGTTAACACAAATAGTATTATTAATCCAACCCGATATATATTTCTTGTCGTTAAAGTTTCCGTTTGTCAATAGTTAATCACACACTCGATATTTCATTAGTTTATTGATTTCGAGATGAGGAGGCTTGTGTTGGCTGGTTTCTTTAGTAAAAAAATATCTACTATTATTTTTATTGTGAGTCTTTTTAGTATAAGGTTTGATTTGGGTTATACGGAACGTTGTAAGACCATTAATAATTTTAATAATCATTTTATAGTTAGCGAAATTTCAATTTTGAAATTAGTTATGATGTTTGTCTGACTTTTGTTATGCGAATATTTGACTTAGCAATTTGAAAGATAACACGTTCATATTCCTAGGGATGTTTCTAGTAATAAAGTTATTTTTGACTTAAAGTCAGGCAAAATTTTTCCGTAGTTCTTTAAGGGAATTTCCGTACGTTAAAGCCCTTTTTGCGTACTTACTGGTCGTGAAGATTCACTAGTCAGACGAGGATATGCTCCTAAAACCAGTAACATTAATACTCAGTCGTTAGGGCTTAAATTATCGTTGAGGCTATTCACTATTATCTATAAACGTGTTTCCTAGTCTGTAAAGTCATTAATCTCTAACTTAAGGATATTATACGCCTTAACAAGCATAATATTTACATTTTCGACCTTTTCAATTGTTAAGCAGGTTTTAAAAGATATTTCTTTATGTTAAATACTCATTAATTTCGTGTTCGCTTATAACGTAGCCGCCGTAATATCAGTATGAGTATCGTGAACCCGGATGTTTAATTGATCCAAGTAAGTGTTAATTGGTAATATAATTGACGCTTCCCATATATTTTTTACCTTAGAAACTTAATTAATTAGACTTCATTTAAAGAGGATAGGGAGTAAATAACATAACAAATAGGCTTTTAATCTTAGTTAAACACGTTAACAAAAACAAATTGAAATTTCTATTGTTTTTCATGCAAATTTGAACTTTGGGGGGGTTTAGTTATCCTTTTTGCAATATTAGTTACGTTTTTCCATAGCTTAAAGAGTAAGGAGTTTCATATCTTTATAGCTTACAATATTAAGGTCTTTAAATAGTTTTTCAACAGTTGGATGATTAAAACACCAGTGTATTCCATGTATTTTTGACTTCGTTAAATTCTTAACTGTTTCTTTTAAGCGTTATAAATGAAACTAACGGTTCCTCTACTTGAAGATATGAAGAAACATTGACTTATTTTTGATCAGTTCATTAACCTTAAAGTTGATGTTAACGACGCAGATATTTATATTCTCCCATTCAAGGATAAATGGAGAAAGGTATTTCAGGATATCGAACATGATCGGTCTAATAATAATTTAAGTGGTGGTTGATCTTAGTAACCATAGTTTTTCGCCAGAGCCGAAGTTTATTTTATTGTTCCTTATATTTCAAAAATTAATGTTTGTACCAGCAGATTTTACCCGTTGTAATGCCTAATTTTTTTCAATAAGCACAACTGGTATGAACCTAAATACAAATACTTCGGGTAACGTGGATAACGGCGAAAAAACGCTGGACCAAATAGGTAATAAGGCTTTATCTAGATTATAGCTCGTTAGATTATTATAAAAGGCGTCGCAAATTCAGTCTGACGTTTCCTCCGACATTGGTGTATACGATTGAAGTCGAAAAAGTAAACAAGGGTTCCCGATTATTAGCGACGGGGGAAGCTTAATTCCGAAATATAATTTTGTTTAGGAGTTTTATAACCCTAACGGTGTAATTATGAAATCTAGTAAAAATAAGTTTAATTAAATAATAATTGTTATAAACTAGGATCCATTCCTTATTCTTATACCTTATAAAAACACTTATTTTCTATATATACAAATCTATTTTAGATATAACAATTATTGTATTATAAGCAATGTTTTAATATAACTGTTCAAAATGAAGCAAATTGAGCTTTTGTATTTTGAAAATTTGGGCGTAATATTAGGGTTACGGCGAAATACGCGTATTATCTATATATCCAAGTTTCACGTAAATAATAATAAGTGGTAAAACCTGATATTAATATATATTATTCACAGATTCATGAAGAATATAATTTTTGTTACATTATAAACACGACACTAATTTGTAATTTTAATTATCAAAACAATCAATTTAGTAATTCATAGTTAAAATTAATCTATTTTCGACATAGCGATTATATTCTTTAGGTCAGGAGATATTTAAGGTATACAAAATCGCGTTTTATTAATTTTGTAACCCGATTTTAGCGGATGGTATAACGTTTGAGCGATTATTTCTATTTAACTTTTACTATATATTTTCCTGAAATAACGCGGATTTTACAATCGATAACGTCATCTATCATAAAAAGTGAGGAGGATTAGTTACGTTTTTAACCTGAGTTGTCGGAGGTTCTCAATTTATTTCACAAGGAGAATGTAATAGCCTTACCCTCATATCAGGAGAAGCTCGACAACTATAGTAGTACTCAACCGAACGTAAATGGATCTTTTCTGGATAAACTATAAGAGCCGATATATTCGATACCACGAAATCAACTTTTAGAATTCAGGCATTAGGTTAACAGATTAATAAATAAGAGTTAAGTTCATATAAGGTTTTAATCTGTTACAAAGCAAGTATTGTTAATTTTGAAACCGAACAGGGAATGAAGGTTTTAAATCAATTCCCGGACTATAAATAAAATTACTGAATCAAATTATTTTCCTTTACCCCTAATTCAAGAAACTTTACGCGCGTTGTTAAAATCGACGTAACTGCGAAATTTGATATTCGAACGTCTTTTCATCGTATCTGAATTATACTCCAATAGGAGAGATTAACGACCTTTCTTGTTTCGGTTTATTCAAATAATTAGTTACCCCTTTTAGGCTAGTAGGTAAGTTAAAGAAGTTTTAATAATACTGTTGGTAGGCTTTTATCGTTGCAACGTAGTTGATTTGAATTACTGTGGTCGAAGTACCTAGTGCTGCGTTGATATTATTGATTGAGGTGCGTATTCTAAGTTTGGAAGACCGCTCACTGGTCTGCATACTCATTTGTATGGCAAAACACTTTGGTCTGTACCCTATTTTAAAGAGGGTACCTACTGTACTACACTGGCAGTACAGTCCCACAAACTAAAGTCAATTTGCAGTACGTATAATCAACTTTACTACAAGCAAAGTTAACTTGACTATACTACATTTGACTGTTATTTCAATATTAGCGGCTTTTTATTTTGTGCATGTACGTTAGCATGGCTTGCTTTTCATTGGTAGCAACCTTTGAAATCCTTCCTTCATCCGTAAATCAACAACAAGCTAGACCCCTACCAATTCCGATTGATTTGTACTGAAATTAACATTAATTACGGCTTTTCGTGACCCTTTTGCTCCACCTTTTCGAATATTCCGTTCCTCAAATCCCGTGTACAGATCATTTGCCACAGCCTTGTATAAATTAGATACGCTATCAATTTCGTACCTTTTGCCAGGAGTTTGAATTAATACTATCACCGTTATTTCTATCACCACCATTGCTATCGTCATCATTTTCTTAGCGGTCTTTTAGTTTGTCAGGGAAACCCTACTCCTCCGTGTTACGCGCCGGTCGTTCCACGTAGCCTTCAATTCGTATGTTTAGCTTATTAATGTCCAAAAACCTTTCTCGGGCGCTATTAGGGGTAGCCTTAGTTATGGTGTTAGTAGAGTTATCTTTGTCATTGATATACCTGAACTCGTCGATTTTCCGGGCTTTACATGCCCCCCTTAAGGTTATTACGTTGATTATTTGAAGTTTTTCATTGGTTATGCCAATCTTTAATAGGTATTTGTTAAAGCTCCGTAAATCAGTATATATTACCACCTATATTCAAGGTAATCTTAGTCATTTATTCATAATCCTTAATATATTGTTCAAATATTCCGATATTCAAGCTTTTTATCATGAAGTAAACTTCCGGTATTAATAAAATTCGAGTTACACACTCACTTTTGACGAATATCTAGTGTATAAGGTTTCTGGAGAATGTAGATTGTGCTTTAAAATTATCCTTGTTAATAAACATTATCAGAAAGCCGATTTACTATATAAAGACTATATTATTGGTAAATAACCTATTCTTAAAAATCATTAGCTTCGTTTGCGTTCAATTTACGAAGAACATATTAATTCCTTTTTCCATATGGTTCATTTGCTTTTAAATCCGCTCATTCAACCTATCTGAGCTCTCTTTTTGCGGATTTTATACCTGTACTGTAATAAAATGATCGTACGATGCTTCCAGTTAGCATAGTGTGGCGATATGAGCTGTACGGGCCCCTGATTCCAAATATCTATGATTTTGCCTCCTTTTCCTTGTCGATAATCGTCAATCAGATGGCTTAACCCTTTTAAAGTAGCCTGATATAATTGCCATTTCCAGCCTTAATACAATAAATATGGATTAACAGTTTATTAAAGTTAAATTATATATCTTTGTCTAACGTTTCGATAGGCTTACAATTTCAGAGGCCCAACCTTTGCATAACAAGCTGTTCCGTCGCCATAAGCCTAGTATCTCTGGGGAAAAAATGTATCGTTCGTTAGTATACCAACGATATCAAATTTTTTGTCTTTTATAATTTATAGACAGGATTTATAAGTTATAGTCTTTATACTAAGCTTCTTTAAAAATACGTTTGATATGTTAGGACCTAATAGACGCCTGCCTAGGTTCATTCGTATAATGGCTTGATATAATTTATCATCGTACTAGCCGAAATCTTATCCTTTAGTTATTTTTTTAGCATTTTTAATAGTATAATACGGTAAAGATCGGTAGTAGACTACGCATATATTTTCGTAATGTCCCCGCTATTAAGTCTTAACTGACCTTTTACACCAATAGTTTAAATGTTGATAATTTCAACTATTAAACGCTGATTAATTTTTTGAATTATAGGCGATTAGATAAGGATTAAGTCCTTACATTTATGACAGTATCCTTAAACAATTAAACGTATTTTTTTTCGTACGTCCAGTACATGGTCATGCCCTCAACCTTGTAAACTATCTATAATTTCTAGATTCTAATATTTCAACCTGTAAATTAAGTCAATATCACAAATTATATAATCCCTTATAAAAAAAAACTGTTAATGTTCATTTGGTTACTTTCCTTAACGAGCTTATCCGGTATGTTAATAATGCTGTCAACACGTAATTCAATGGCAAGTTTTACGTTAGACTTCTCTTTTAAGACATCTTAGCTGTTGTATATACGCTTCTAAGCTTGTAATCTTTATCGCCATCCTCCTCTTTTGTTTGTATCATTTTTTTACATAGTCGTCCACGCCGTCAACGTTCTAGTAGCTTGTTAATAATCGGCTACGGAGGGTTATATTAACTAATTTGTTTGAATCTAAGGTTATCGACGTTAGGAGTTTCATTATATTTAATATTCCCGAACGGATTTCGATTCGTCTTAACCTATATTACTTAAAAGATCACGGGGCCGTTAGCAATTTTAACTACTACGTCAAATTAGTAATACTTAAGATTTCATACGTTTTATCCAATTTGCCTGGCTCGCGTTACGTGGGTACTTTACTTTAAAGGGGAAATGATAACCTGTTTATCGGTGTGACGATTTTTTCCTTGGCCTTTTTAAGGCTTTTCGTATATCATAGCATATTTTTGAGTGTTTAACGAAAGTAGCGACTTAGTTATTATATGGAGATTAGCCACAAATACCAGTAAAGTTGGTATAAGTCCGTTAAGGCTAATGATATCATTAATACCTTTTACCGTTATTTAAAGCCGTGCTTTTGAACTAGTAAAGTTTTTTATTGCAAGTATAAAGATATTGTAGGCCCTTCGTAAAAGAGCGTGTACCTTTCAACTTTACTAATACCCTAGTAAACTTTAATAGTAACCTATTTACATTAAAATCCCTATAGACTTTACATTAATTTAAAGCTTTATTTTAGTAAAGTTCATACCGGTATCGTAAACTAACTCGTTTAGCAGCCTAAGGTACGTATTGATCTTTAAAGAGCGTAATACTTTCTATATTTCCTTTACACTAATGGTTTTCAGGAACTTAACGCCGTAGAAATCGGTGACGGAGTTTATAACGTATAATATAAGTTTTCTGTTCAGGTAAAATATGTTTACGAAAATTTCCGAATTAAAATCTTGATCCTATTTTAACGTGAACTTACACATTAAAGGTGTTTGGAAGTATATTTGGAAGTGGTGGTAAAGCCGTTTAATGGCTTTCAATATCAATAAATCCATATATTCGTAGTTAATTGCCTTAACGAGCTTATAAAACCAATGAATCGCTAGGTAATAAAACCTACAATATATTGACCGAAGTTTTACCTTCTTTGGGTTCAATACAACTTCTTTTAGACTTTAAAGATAAATTTCAAATATCCCTATTTATATTTCTATAAAAAACTTTTGCAGGCCGTAGTTTATATTCATTCGTTGTTTTCAATATTTAACGTTAACATTGAGATTTTTAATGTCTTTTAGGGAAAGAAGAATAAAGGTTGTGAACTTTAAAATATGGAAATTGATAAGGCTATTGATAGTCTTAGCCGTCGTCGTTTTAATAAGGATTACTTTTTTTAAGGTTAAAGTTAACCTTAGCTTTGACAGCGTCCATGTAATCAAGTTTCGTATCAATATTAGTATCCTTTTGAAATATGATGTATTACAAATTCCCTCCTATTAAGTATTGTGCCGGCTCCGTATCCATTATCATCCTTTAAAAAACGTATTTACGTAACGGCTTTGAATATTCATGAGGTATATTCGGTTAGGGTCTTTATCTTTATATCGGTGGTAGGGGTTTTGACCTATAAAACGGTATATAAAGGCGTAATCGGCGATTCATTACATTATTTCCGTGCTTATACCAGTATTAGTATATTTGTGTCATTCCATAACCTTTGGCTTATCTTTCTCTTTTTTTATTTCATTTCCTTTAAAATATGTAACTTGCTTAATATGGGTTTTATTGAAAGTAGAGAGGAACTATATGTAATATATTACCTACTTTACTTTTCTTTCGATGGCAGTATAACGAATTTACCATTATCCCTACTTGCTGCTAATCTAATATCATCTAATGTTTAAGGTAAATTCACTTAGCCGGTTTAAAAACGTTAAGGAAAGGGAATATCTTTTTCTATATAAAGAGGTCCAAGCCATTCGTTAACTTTACTAGCCGAGCCTTCCATACCTTCGATCAATATATTACTAATCGAAATAGTCTTTTTACTCGTTACTGAATTCCGAGATTCAAGAGTATATACTAGATGAGCTGGAAACTCTTGTAATTATAGTTGTTGGAGAGGAAGGCAATTAGCTAAAAACCTTATTGTAGATGGTATCAGAGTATTGGAAAGCGTGTTCGAACTTTTCGTAACCCATAATAACTTCTCGAACCAACTCGCGTAAAGTTATTTCGACAGCTCCCATGTTTTCTTCTACTTATTGGCAAAGTAATAGATTATTAAGCATCTAATGAAGTATATTTATTTTACTTTTCGTCTTTTTTGATAATTCAATATGTGAAACCACTTAATAATATTCTAATCGGTATAATATTGAGTAAGATTAATATCGTATTCAAAATAGCTCTTCAAGACGCTATTGAATGCGCGAAAAGATAAATAATTTGTTAGGTACCGAAGGTAATAATCCTCGGTTTAGCTGGTAATGATATTAGGAAATAAAGAGTAAAAACTAGTAGGTTAAAGAATAGGCGTAGCATAACGTCGAAAAGTTTATAAGGCTTACTATTATACTTCTCCTTTTCTTTCTAAATCTTAACGAATGTGGTAATCTCCGTATAGTCCTTATTTACAATGGTAATACGTCGAGAGGAAAGGGTAATGTACTAGTCGTAAGGAATTTTTATATTGTTTGGTTTGGGAAAAGACTAAGGTTATTAATATTAATAGTTAAGATAGTTACCTTGAGCTAAGTTTAAAGGGAAAAAGCTAATATTCACGCTTATAGTATGGTCGCATATAAATAAAATTCGCCTTTAGTTTCGCTGATGACATTGGAAGTGTTAAGGAGTTTATACAAAACCAGACTTAAGGGTTTCTGCCGCAGGAAACTTAATAACAATTCTTTTGGTGTTAAAGGGTCCGTTAAGGATTTTATTTAATTAACTGGTATATATAAGGGCTTGCAGGTTGTATGTTAATTGATTATTTTACGTTCGATAACATTAAGACGTTTAAAATCCCGCATAATAGTATCCAAAAACTTATTTAAACTTAGATAGGTCTTTGCGAACATGTTTGTGAACGTTAAGGATTATTGTGGTTAGCAATCCCTTTACATTTAACTAATGTCTATTAAGGGTCTTTATCTATGACGTATTATTAGAGTAGGTTGGCCAGATTACCTTCTTTCCCTTTTTTCACAAGGAGTTCAACTCCTCGAGTAAATAGTATAGTCTTTATTTTTAATCATAAATTGCTCATCCGCTTTTTTTCACATATTTAGACTTTAGTCTCAAAATTATTTTTGAAAACTATCGAGGGTTATAGGTCTACAGTTGATTTCGATAGGGTTCAAATCGAGAATAAAGCGGCCTATTACGTTAGCCCGATGCTTTGGGGTAAAGTCTTTAGTAATATTAGTAAACCAGAGATTTTCGTTGTAATGTTTGTCTAAAATGGCGCCAATATCCTTAATTTCCCTTTTCCGGTTAAGGTCGTTAACAGAGTTAATTTAGATGTGTTTTGAAGTTATTGTAGTGTTGATTAAAAAGTTCCAAGGGAAAAAAAGTGGTGTTAATTGGTAGGTCGTGAGTTCACCGTCAAAGTTGGGATAAGTTAAAGGTCGTGGGACTTAGTTGTTTTTGTTTCAAAGCTTTTAATAGTCGTACTTGTGGTAATACTGATTAAGCCTTTTGCTAATTTGCTGACTTGGTAATCTTCAAAACTTTTAGACGATTAATCTCATCGCCTTTAAAAGGGATTAATAACGATTTCTTGGTATTTTTAATGGCGATACCGACGCCTAATTCTGGATTGCTGCGAAGACGATATAATCAGGAAGCTCTTCCTATATATTGCCGCGAATACGACACAGTACTATAGGGACGCTTTGCAAAAACCTTTCCTATACTTTGCTTAAATAAAGCGTAATAACCAGAAAGCTGCTTCTTTGTTTATTTAGCCAATCGGTGCTTAACATAATAAGCACTAATTAGCATTGGTAGGCCTTTATTGTTACAACGTATTCGATTCTAATCACTGTGGTCAAAGTAACTGATACTGCATTGATATTGTTGATTGAGGTACGTATTCTAAGTTTGGCAGACTGCTAACCGGTCTGCACAATAATTTTTATGTCCAAACGATTTGGCCCATGCTCTAGTTTGAATTGGATACGTACTGTACTACACTTGCAGTGCAGTCCCACAAACTACAGTCAATTTATAGTACGTACAATCATCTTTACTGCGAGTAAAGTTGACTTGGATATACTGTATTTGACTTCTATTCTAACAAATACATTGACTATATAATAGTTCACATTTTCAATGATTTTTTATAACTCATTTAAATAACCTTTTTTTTTTCGATATTGAATAAAACTATATAGCGAAAATTCACGTTGTTTTAGGATGTCTTTGTGATACTGGATGAAATTGAAATTTGAAAAAGTAGAAGTTCTTGGATAAAAGGGTAAAATATCTCGGTTGTATAGTTATAATCGTTATATGTATCCGGGTTGACTTCGAAAAAGTCCGGGTGATTCGTGAATAAAATATCTTACTTACCATTTAAAAAGTTCGTGGTTTTTTAGATTTTGTCAACTTTTATCGAAACTTTATTAGCAATTTACCTGATTTGTCCAAGTATCTTATCCGAATTACGAGATATAGAATTCGGTGGGTTTAGATGAATCGGAAGAAATAGGTATTTTAAACGTTAAAGAATATATTCGTTCCGATTCTCATCTTGATATCTTGAGACTTAATCCAATTAACTCTAATGTCAACCGATTACTCACGAAAATAATGAGATCAGTATTTATTGTATAGAAATTGAAATAATATCACAAAACTGGTGGCATATTATTTCGTACGATTATCAAACGCGGAGTATAAATACACAATTTACTAAAAGAAGCCTTTCATACTAGTATATTATTTCAAGACGTAGCTATCAGAATGACATAGTATTCGTATTATCTTTACCATTTTAACGGATTATAAGGGATTAAATGATTTTTCTTCTTCGATTCATTTCGAAACGTTAAACTAGATAATTCAAAACCTTTTCGCGTTTTGATTATTACTTATACTACTAGCCCATTACCTAGGGTATTTACCCGAATATAGTAATCCTTGAATTATTCAATAAGCCAGAAGTTAAGGAACGCTACGCGCGAGTTTTCTATCCTATTGATAAAGTTTTATGAGATATAACCACGATAAATTTATATATTATGGAAATGGAAATTATGGCGGGGAATACGGATGAATTATTTAAAACACAAACGCGCTTACCAAGACGCCAAAATATACGTTTAAAAGGGGAGTCGGAGGACCCTTAGGCGTTTGCGATAAGGATACCATTTTGGATCTGGCCCACGCTCTCGTCGCCGACTTTAGTAACGTAGAAGGATATTAAGTCGTCGAAAATTATAATACCATATTGGTTCTAGCTTACGTTAATATCGTGATTTTCGTTCATATCGAGCGGTCATTTCATTCTCGAGCCGAGAATCTTAACGAAATTATAGAATTAAGATATAACAGAGGAACTATTCTACTTAATTTGTTTATTAAAAGTTATCAAGGTCGTTAAACATTTACCGGTGAAGGTAAGATATTTGGTATAACTTACAGATTATAATATTGACCCAAGGCGTACTTTATATAACTGTTCCTAATTATTATTTTCCTATTAGGAAATATTAACGACAAATATTCTATAATAAACCTACAAATCGGTTATTATGGGTCATTCGAGTAAAAACGTCTTATTTCGGGTGTTGGAACGGAATTATCAATAGGATGTAATAATCATAGATATTCGATGCTCATATTAAGTATATACATAATATAAGAATACTAAGCCTCGTCGTATCCTTCTATAAGGTTTTTTAAAATCCATTTCCATTTAAAATCGTTATGAATATTATATTTCCGTCGACTTTATAGTCAATCTGCTGGAAACCGATAATAGTCTACGGTATTTATTAGGTTTTAAAAGGAGATTATTGATTTTTTTTTATTTAAAGATAGGATAGGTTATAACCTTCAAGGTATATTCAGAGAGTATTCGGGATATATGGTAACAATTTTATACATTTTCGGCATTTGTTGTCAATGATTGTAGTTTGGATTGGGTAAATATTTTTTAGTGACGATATTAAAGTTTTCAGTAAATATTAAATAACTTATATCGACAGCGTATAATTTATGAACGGATGGCAATATTAAGTGAATGAATTATGAGATTAATAAGGATCTATGGATTATCGTCCCGTTTTTATAAATTATTAATTTATATTAAATAATCGGAATTCAACGCTTACCGGGTTTCGTATCAATCGATTGTTTAATCAATATCAATTATCCTCTATCCTTAACGTAAACGGAGATGTAAAGTCGTCGACCAATCTTTCAAAACGAGCTTTTACGTTTTAATCGTATTTATGTAAAGCTATTGAGTTAGTTTAAGCAGTTATATAATATATTTAAAAATAAAGACATAACATAAACTTGTTTGCGACATCTGGTGAAACGATATAAGGTAGGATATTAGGTTTAATTTATCTTACGTAATCAAAAAAACCAACTGGTCTAATGAAAAGCTCAATTAGTTATATAATTAATATCCGGTTGTCGTCATTTCGAACCCGTTAAATATGGTTTTAGATATTTTGTAAGAATACCCTATATTTTACGCAAATTGAATTAAACGTACGATTACGGACCCTTTTCCCTCGTAGTTTTTATCCGATATACGTCCAGAACTAGGTTTCGTTACGGACAATATGGGGGAGGATATATATAAGTAATTTAAAGTTTAGGATTTTTTCGTTGCGAGAATGGGGCAAGGTAATGTTTATTATATTTTCGTCAAGTATAGATCTTATAAAAAGCCGGAATAGAACTGATTCAAAAACCTTTTGTGTCAAGACTTTAAATCAATCTTAGCCGAAATGAAAAGACGCACGATGTTATAATAACCTAACGTTTCAATTTTATCGCCAAACGCGTTTCAAAAAGATTATATCGAATAAATTACATTGACCTCAGAAATAACTTAATATTCATACAAAGAGGTAAAATTCTACTACTATTATAGGATAATATAATATATGAGGCTAGGTATATATTACCCAGTTTTTTCGGATAAATATCTGACCGTGAGTAAGATTTTACCGAAAACATACTAAGCTTTCTTTATAAGATATAATCATTATTATTCTAATCCTTCCAGCGGTGGCGAAGATAACGTTAAAACCCCTATTACAAATAGGCTCGTATGTTGAGGAAGGCCGGTGGTAGTAGACAACACCAGGAGAAGCGGGTATTAAGCGACGCTAACACGAGCAGCTAACGCGGAGCAGGGCGGGTATTAGGCGAAGTTGAGGAAGGTGGATGAACATTGGGAAAAGCCGATGAAAGCGGATAACTAGAAGTAAGACGGGAGTAAATGACCTTTTGAACAGAATATAAAAGATTAAAATATATTGATTTATATCTGGATATCGTGATTAATACGAATATGAACATTAACCTCTTTTTGAGTAAGTCGGTTAATTTGTGTTTATATAATCTTATCGCATGAAAATCGTATAAATAAAATGCTTTTACAGTGAATCCTTAAATATCGTTCGCCACGCTTTATAAACCGTAACATATATGAGTTATAAAAGGTATTGTTTATTTAGTTGTATTATTTTAACTATTTGGATCAAACATAGAAATGGTAAATGACGAGTACCGGCGGGAATTAAGGTAAAAATGTTTTAAATTAAAATACGATTAGTTGAGGGCATTTGGCGGCAGTAAACAGGAAAAATAATCGAGGGAAAGAGGGGCATTTTCGGAGATGATGGGCCCGAAAAAAAGGGATAACGAAAGGGTATAACTAAGGGCTTGGCAACCTAAACTATCGGAATGGAAAAGACGCCCTAAGCGCGAGTAACATTAAGAAACCACGAAAATTAATTAGTTAATTCGGAAAAAGCGAAACCAAAAATAAATTTATAATCCGGAATATTACCTTATGGCTTACAGTTAGGGGATAGCATATAATCTCCGTTTTAAAAAGCTACAACTAGTTACTGTAGTAACACGCGTGGACCGAACGTCATGATAAATAAATTTTTCTTTCAATCATATTATAATAAGACGTTAATATACCGTTGGGTTTCCTATTACAATAATTTTCAAACATACCTTATTACATACATTATGGCAAGCGCGACACCTATAAACACGATGAATATGGATATTAGGCAAAGGCACTTTAAAATGAGACGAACGATGAATATGAAATATATAGGTATTTTTCACCTATCATAGGCGGAATATAATCGCATCTTTATCATCACTGAATACGAAATAGTTGCCTGTAATATGAAGGGGATATAAGATATAGTTAACGGCAAGGGTATTAAATTAAAAAAAAACGATATATTTTGCAGAGAGGTTTATCGTCGACACTAAATATATCGCTAATAAGTTCACTTATACCCGGACCGTTATAAACATCGGTTATATTAACGAAGGAAAACTATGGGGGGGGGGACTGCGACGAGAAAACGAAGGTTATAATAAAGTTTTAAAAAAGATGATATGACTAATTTTATAGTAATATAAAGTAATAGGAACAGGTAAAAAAGGGAGGATATGCGAAATTAAAAGAAAAGGGAAAATATTTTGATAAGTTACGATAAAACCTGTTTTTATAAATGTAAGCGGACCGAAATCGACAAAGGTTATATGTCATACGGAATGTTAAAAGGCGCGTTATACGGTGCAGGCGACGCGAGATTTATAAGGCTTATACTTTATATGACACGTTGGAAAGCGCGTTATATGGCCCGTGCGCAGTTTACGCCCAGCTCGCGTACTAGGTGGATACAGCCCGTACTTATTATTTCGTTGGCGGAATCCTATGGGTTTAACGACTTTTTAATAAAAAAAGGGGTATGTTATAAACTTAGGCTATTAGTTATTAAGTTTATCAATTACGTAACTATAAATGAAACGGGAAATATAAGACCCGATCTAGATACAGCCCGAGCGTAATTCAGTTGCGATTCGCAGGCATTGCGTGTAAGGGTACATAACGGGTTATACATGGGTTATACCCATAAGTACTGCATAAAGAACCACAGTAACCTCTTCTAGTCTTCCGCTATACCTTAATTATTAACTTCATTTGACACCTACTTGGCATACTATCGTAGATCGGACCATAACAAATAATTAGTATTGATAGGCCTAGCCTATTGATAGGCCTTTAGATTTTGTAACATTGACGATTCGAATTTTTCAAAGTAACAGTAGTATAGCGTGGTCATGGAGTAGATGGATTGTTCTAGGTTTGGCAGACCGCTAGCCTATCTACACACTAATTTGTATGGCCAATTGTTTAGCTCGTTACCTAGTGTGAAGTGGGTGCATACATTAATTGACATCATATTGAACCCACAAAATTGTCACTCAACATAAAATTAGTGCAGTTAACTTTACTTCTTGTAAAGCTGACTGACAGCACAGTAATTACTATTGTTCCAATAGATATTCTAGTTTTATTGTTCCAACGAAAATCCATATTTTTAAATTATATAAGTCGGCGACTTCATGTTAGAGTTATTATAGTCTATTACCCTCAGTTTAGGGTGATTATTCGGCGGCTTTCACACGGGAAGGTAGAAAATATATCTCGATTTTAGAACATCGATTATGACGGATTCAAATTCTAAAAAAATACGTTATAATACGAAAATAACGGTAAAGAATTTTATCAAGAATATTATTACGATAAAACCCAACTGATCGAGTGATTACCTATTGAAAAGATGTTATAAACCAGAGTTTTATTATATTATTCTTTATTCATACTTGTTTCATCATTATATAGCATGACTATACTCATTTGTTTCTTTTTGGATTAGCTATTTAGGTTGTTTTGAATACTAATTCTCTTTTGTCATGTAAAACACCCGTTTTTGGACTCTTTCTTGTATGTGGCGGACGGAATTCTTACCGTCTAGATAAAGGCAGGTATATGGGATTTTGACGTCGAAGTTTCCGTCTCTTTCATATGAAACCCCGGTTTTCACGACGCGTATAACAAACTCTTCTTATTAAAAAGACCTATATTCATCCGACAAACAGGTCAGCATTAAAGACCAGGTGTAACGCGATAGGATGAAGGTTTTCTCAAATTACAATGGCCAGCCCCTAATATGCGAAATGCCTAGAAATTGGGATCCAAACTATTTTAATTGCCGTGATTGAAAACTACTTCAATAAAGTTATTTCGATTCTTAAATTGACTATGGTTCAATTCGAATTCAAATTGCCGTATCTTTTTATTGCCTTTATCGATTAATAAAACCCAACTTTTTTACGGATTAAAACGAACTAACAGATACAAAATTCACCCTCTGGTTGAACTTAATCAATATAAAAATTTCAAAATTTTTGATATATTTACGCCACATATATATACAGCAATTACATGTTTTCAAACGATTAAAACAAATGCGGACCTTATGATTTTTTGGTTTAATATAGGTAAAATAAGTATTAAATACCCATCCCGATCTAGAGATTAAGCGGATAAATGTGTTGACATTATTAATATATATGAACCGTAAGGCAAAACGAAAAATAACAATTAAATCTCGATGTAACGACATCCGGTTAACAATTTATTTTTCACAAATTTGAAATTAAAAGGAATCTATTTCTATGTAGGAGAGTCAGCATGAATTATTTTTGGTGATTCGACCCCAGGTCTTTACCGCCGTTTGAAAAAGGGTTTCTTTTACTGTTACACAATGTCTATTGAATTAGGGAAAGAATTTCAATGGTAAAGTATTAATAGATTATATATAATAAACGTATATGTGGATTAATTAACAGATGAAACATTGATAGAATCTTTTAATTAGGTTCATAGATTTTAACTTATCATCGGTAAATATTTTGACTTTATATATGATCAGGCGAAATGAACCTCAGGTAATATGTGTGGGGAACTTATTTTAGATTAATGGGTTTTTATAATGGTTGTAAACTTCGATAATAATGTGTTAATTACTATAAATTGTTTCAGATACGTTCTCAATTTCTCTTTACCAATATAACGAGGCTACTATAACAATCCGACCAAGTCTCGATATTGGTTTTAACAAGATAACAAGATAATATTCTTAATTGGCCTTTTCCGTAGAGATCTTATATACTATTAATGAGGCATATTAAAATGAAGAAAGCTAGTCTACACAGATTTAAGAATATAATTCCTAATGCAATATTTTTTTGCCACTCATTTCTGACATTGATAAGCTTACAGTATATGTATAGGTAAGAAAGTTCCCCTGACGACGGACTGATGCTTTACATATGGTCAGACAACAAATTATATTATATGTTAAAGTCATGGAGTAGTGGACTTTCAGATTTAATCGGCTCCGTTACCAATCAAGTAAAGAAGATGCGGCTTGGTAAGCGATTTTAGGTGCATTAAGTATTTAATTTGTATTATCGAAGTATAATGAGCCTTCTCTGGTTTATTAAGGATAAAATATAGTTCAATTGTTAATTTAGTAGAGTTGAATAGAAATATTAAGTGCTATAAGACTTTTCATCCGTTTTGAGCTCCAATATTTGAGATTAACAAGTATTATGTGCTTAATTGAAGTTCATAAACCCAAATACTTGTAAACGATATTTTCAGTAAATCTTCGGTTGAAAACGATATCGTGAACTATTTTATGATCAATTGGAACGAATTCAATTGTTCTGTCCTTTAAGGGTTTTATTTTATCGACGGGAAAGTCCGTTGTAATATCATTGGAATCTGAAGCATTTTGGTTAGATTTGATGGTATATGTTGGTAGATCTTTATCGTTGCAACGTAGTCGATTCAAATCACTGTGGTTGAAGTAACTGGTATTGCATTGAAATTGGTTAATACATTGTAAGTTCTTCGTTCGGCTAACCACTAGCCGATCCGCACGCTAATTTGTATAGCCCAATGCATTGGCTCGTTCTGCACTTTAAAGTGTGCACCTACTGTACTAGATTTGCAGTCAATCCCATAGACTACAGTCAATTTATAGTAAGTATACTCAACTAACAATAAGTACACTTAACTTGACCGTATAGCATTTAACTGCTATTTCAACACTAATAGCTTTTTCTTTTGTGAATACAAGCCAACTTCTTCTAACACCAATTGGTGGCAACATTTGAAATCCCTCCTTCATTTACAAATTAAACCCTTATAAATTCTAATGAATTTACACCAAAACCGACATTAATTACGGCCTTTTGTTCCTCATTTCCGAGCCCACCATTCCTCAACTCCCGTGCACATGTCTTTTCACATATACCAATACGCATCACGTATTCTACTACTTGCATACTTTTTGCTCAAAGTTTCACCTGCTACCCCCGCCACTATTGCTATTACGACCATTTACGTCGCCACCATTACCCTGGTAGTATTGTAGTTCACCAGAGCGTCCATGTTTTTCGACATTACGCATCGGGAGACGTACGTAGCCCTCGATTTGTACATTTAGCGTATTACTATCTACAAACCGTTCCAAGTCGCTATTAAGTGTGGCGTTTATTATAGCGTTAACGGAGTCATATTTGCTATTAATTCACCAGAACTTATTGATTTTCAGGGATTCGCATATTTCCCCTGAAGTTATTACGTTTATTATGAAATGTTTTTCATTGGTTATACCTAACTTAGATAAGTACTCGTAAAGGCTTCGGAAATTTGTAAACATCATTATAGATATCGGAAGCAATTCTAGATTTTTAGTAATAATCTTTAACGTGCTGTTAATTACTATACCGATATCAAAGCTTACTATTATACCGTAAACCTTTAATACCAATACGTTTAGTATCACATATTTACTATAAACAATTATTCAATATACGAGGTTTCTAGTAATCGTAAAATGCCTTTGAGACCTTACTTTGTTCACTAATATTATAAGAAACTTGATTGATGATATAAGGTTAATATTATTAATGAAGGAGTTGTTCGTAAAAATCATTAATTTCGCTATCGTATAATCCACTAAAACTATATTGATAACTCTTTCTCAACTGTTTAGTTTCTATTAAATCCTCCTATTTAATCGATCAAAGTTCTCGTCTTTTAGTTCTTAAACCTATGAAGCAATAAATAAGTCGTAAGATGCCTCCGGTTGATATAACATGGCAATGTAAACTGAATGGACCCTTTACTTTAAGTATCTCTATAATTTTACCTCGTTGGCCTTATCGATAGTTTTCAGGTTTGTAACTTACCTTTTTTAACGTAGGCCTAATATCCGTGCCATTGGTATTTTTCAGTCCAAATACTATAAATACGAATTATATTGGTAGGGCTTGCCTAATAGGCTTTTCGACGTTCTAATGTAATCGATTTGAGTCTCTATGGTTGAAGTAACTGGTGTTGCAATAATCAGGTGGCGGATGTATTTTTCTTGATTTGGCAGACCGCTAGCCAGTCTGCACAGTAATTTGTATGGCCAATTGCTTAGCCCGTGCCCTAGTCTGAATCTAGCACTCCACTTGTAGTCAGTATAGTCAACTTTACTTATAGTAAAGTTGACTAACTGCACTACAATTAACCTACTAAAAATTGCATTTAATATTGTTTCAACACTGACGGCTTTTTGTTTTGTGCTCGGACGTTAGTGTGGTCGACCAATTGTTTTCGGTTACTTCTGAAGTACCTCCTCGTGAATTGGCTAGATTCCTGTCAATTCCACAAACCAATTGACCCCACTTACCTTCCTTTGTTTCACGGCTCCAAGATTCGACTTTACCAACTCCCTTATACAAGTCTTACGCTACACACTTTTTTAAATCTTTAACTTAACCGTATCAGTTGATCTTGCTAGCCTTAATTTCTTGATATTCTTCTAGTTAATTAGGGCGACCCTGTTTGTTCACGTGATTTGGTCTTGCCGAGTAACTTTACCACATAACGTTTTAATCAACCAACTCCTTTAAAGTGTATTTCTCGAACTTAACGAGCTTTCTGAGCCTACCATCCTTACTGGGCTTGCAAGGCCTGAAGCGCCTATTTCGCTTATACCTCAGTGTTTTGAACTTATTGGGCTTGCTGTGCCTATAGCGCTTTAGCCTCTTGAATTTGCTGAGCCTATTTCATCTGTGCCTTAACCTTTTGAACTTGCTAGGCGTGCTGGACTTATAGTGCCTGAGCGTCTTAGAGATCTTTCGAGGGCAGGTTTTAAGGATCTTGAAGGTCTTCAGCTCGAAGAGAGTTTTAAAAATCTTTTAGGTTTAGGTCGTCGGAAAATATTTTTTAGGAGGGTTTTCGTGTTGAAAAAGTTTGCCGAGTGATCGTACTGATCAGCTTAATTAAGAGGTTTTGTTGTTGATAATGGTAACGTTTCGATGCTTTTCCTAAAGGATACCGTTTAGTACTAAATAACGCAAGTTAGTAACGTTAATAACGTTCTTTTTAGCTGTTTGTACCACTTAGAAAGCTGACTTATAGACTGTTTTCACCATTTACAAGTTGCTTGGTAGATGTTTTAGCCCTTTTATCGGTGCTGCTAACATACTATCTAAACTGTTTATACCGTTTCGAAAGTTAAAAAAATAAATTCCTTGCGCTGTTCGTGAGATTCTTTCCTTTACTCTGACATTTAAAATAAAGTGTAACCGTAAAGTAGCCTTTTCTTCTACCTTATAAATACGTTCTTAACCCAATAAGCACTGATTGGTATTGGTAGGGCTTGCCTAATAGGCTTTTAAATGTTGCAACGTAGTCGATTCAAAGCTTTGTGGTTGAAGTAACTGGTGTTGCAATAATCAGGTGGTGGATGTATTGTTCTTGGTTTGGCAGACCACTAGCTAGTCTGCACAGTGATTTGTATGGCCAATTGCTTGGCCCGTGCCCTAGTCTGAATCTGGCACTCTGCTTATAGTCAGTGCAGTCAACTTTCCTTGCAGTGAAGTTGAGTGACTGCACTGCAATTGACCTACTAAAAATATCAGTTAATATTATTCTATCAGATTAACAGTTGATTAAAATTAGCTTATATACCCTTAATTAACGTTTCGATTAACCTAAATTTTCAAGGGTCCAACCTCTTGATAATTCGTCATTTCGCCGCCATAAACCTAATATTTTCGAGGAAAAGGGTATCGTTCATCTATTTAATTATGATTCCGAAATCTTTTTCTTACGTAATTAATAGACACGGGTTAAACGTTGAAGTATTTATACCCAACTTATTTCTAAAGTGCACCTGGTACATTAAAACCCAATAAACGCCTACTTCGGTCTACCCATTCAAGGATTTAATACAACGAATCACCGTACCGGCTGGAAACTCATTCTTCAGGGTTTTGAATAGTTTTAACAGTATAATTCGTTAAAGCTCTGTGGAAAATTACGAGTATATTTACGTTATATCCCGGCTATTAAGTGAATACTTACCTCTTACACTAACAGCCCAACTAGTGGCAATTATAGCGATGGAATGGTATCTGATTGTCCAAATTATAGTCCATTAAATACAAATCTAGTTCTTAATTTTATTACCATATTCTTGAGTAATTAACCACAATTTTTCGTACAACCTATTCATAATCTTATCTTTGAACTCGGAAACCATGATAGAATTAAAAATAATAACATTTTAGCCTTTAAAATCTGTTAACGGCACGATTTAAATAACCCCTTATATAAAAACACCGTAAATTTTCACCAAGTCGCTTTACTTCAAGGCTTGATTTGGTATATCAATAATAACCTTTACACGCAACTTAAAAGCAAGTTTTCCTTTATACTTTTCCTTTTAAAATACTTACGCCATTGTATATTCCTTCCTAAGCTTATAATCCTTGTTAACGTACTACTTCCTAGTATATATCCTCTTTTTAATTAGGATTTATATAATTTCGACGTTTAATTGGCTTGTGAACGGTTGGTTCGAAAGAATTATATTAACTAATTCGCTCGGCTTCAAGGTGATCAACTTTATGATATTTATTAAACTCCAAGGGTTTTTATTATGACTTAACCTATATAGTCCGGAATATAAAAAAATAACTTACAGGTTTTATCATTGAGTTTAGGTTAGTAATACTTCAAATCTTTCAAATTCTCTCCTATTTACCAAGATTTCACTACGTAAGGACTTTTTTTTGAAAGGACAAAGATAATACATCTATCATCTGTAATTTGTTTGTAGTATTGTGGGCGTCGTTAACCTTACGGCATACTAAATTCCTTCCTTCATTTTTTTAAGGCTTCATTGTATATCATTGTATATTTTTAGGTGCTTAGAGGTGGTAACGACTCAATATTGATATTTAGGAAGGCCTTGAATACCAGTAAGGTAATTACCAAGCTATTAAAGCTGAAAATCATCGTTTTCGCCCTTTACCGATATTGAAAATAGTTTTTTTTAACTTATATAACTTTCAATCTCCAGGGTAAAATATCATAAACCCTTCATAAAAGGGCGTAAAACCTCCCAAACTTATCAATACCTTAATAAGTCTTAACAGAAACCTATTTACACTAAGTCCTCATAGAATTAACGTTGGATTAAAACTCTATCGAAATAAAGTTAATACTTGCGTCATGGATTAATACATCTAGAAAGTTCAAGTCCGTGTTCATTTACAAAGTATGTAATATCTTTTATATATACTTCGCTGTAATGGTTTCGAAGTATTTGACGTCGCGAAAAACTGTGGCAGAATTAATGACGTAAAGTACTAGTTTTTCTTTCTTGTAAAATCCGTTTTTTAAAAAATTGAAGTTAAAGTTTTAATCTTTATTCAGCGTAAACTTAAACTTTAAGGGGATTTGTATGTATATTTGGTAATGACGGCTAAGCTGTTCAATTACATTCAACGTTAATAGGTCTATATCTTCGTGGTAAATCTCCTTTAAAACCGTGTAAGTTCTATTAGTCATCATTTAATTCAACCATTCATGTTGTTCACGAAATTTCAACTCCGTCAATTTTAATACCACTACTTTTAGCCCTTAACGAGATACAAAAGTTGACTTTACTTAGGACCAAAGAAAATCTAAATTCTCGTCTTTAATTTAAATAAATTTATTAATCAACTATCAAAGTTAATATGGAGGTTTTTTATATATTCAATGTCAAAGGGTAAAGGGATAATGGATTTCGAAATATAAAAAATAATAGGAATAACGACTGTAATTACAGTCGTCGATCCTAGTAAAAAAAAACCTTTTTCTAAAACTAAACCTAACTTAAACTTTCCCAGTATCCATATAATCGAATTCCGTAATAATATCAGTATTTTTTGTAACCCGACGTATTTCAAATAGCCTCTTTTCAAATACCGTGCTACTCCAATATCCGGAATAATACCTTTAAAAACCTATTCTGCGTAACAGTCTTAGATATTAAATAGGTATATATGGATAGGATCTTTATCGTTATGCTGAAGATGAAGGTTTTTAACTATTTAGGCGATATAAGAAAGCGTAATCAACGAATTATTACATTACTTTCGAACCGTTGCCGGTATTTTTTTGTCAATCAAAGACCTTAGCCCTATTACCATCTCGTCACCCTTCTTCCCTTTCAAGTTTGTACCGCTTTCGATGTAATCCCAATTAATGGCGGAGGGGAATTCTAGATAATATATCACCTGCTTAGATTTTCGTTTGACGGTATTATAACGTATTAACCAGTATCTTTATTTGCCGCAACTCCAATATTTTTAGCGTTTCTAAGGAACTTGTGAAGCCGGTATAAATGCTTTAAAAAAGTAATAATATATTTTAAACTTGGTTTGGTTACGTTCTTAAGTTTGTTCCTTTTATTAACCGTATTAATCGGGTTTTCCGTAATTATGGTTGATGTAGTTCGTGTAAAAGGGTTTGTTTTATCGTCGCCAAACTTTGAACATTAGGGGTACATACCAGTCGAACTTGTAACCCAAGTTGTTACAATTGCTAACGAGAAACGCAACTAGTTAAAAAAATTCATAGGTGGAGTTAAAGTATCATAAGGCATATTCGAATTTTTTATATCCCGTAATGGTTTGTCCAACCTGTTGGCATAATGTGCCTTCAGAAACTTCCATATTCTCTAGCACGTATTAGCGAATCATTAGCCTATTAAACATACGAATAAGAGGGGACATTTTGTTTTTATACTCTTTTTGTAATTGAATATATAAGATTACTAAATTATACTTCATTTTATATAGTACTAAACGAGATTCATATCGTATTCGAAGTAACCTTTAAAACCATCGTCAATCTTATAGAAACAAGTAGTAATTCGTTATATATCGAAGGTAATAGTCTTCAGCTTAGCCTGTAAGAATATTAGGAAATAACGAGTAAAAGCCTGGTAATTTAACCCTTATTCTGCGAAAATAGTTAAAGAACAAGCATAATTCGACGTCAAGGAGGTTGTATGATTTACCGTTATACTTTTCATTTTCTTTATAGATTCTAACAAACGTAAATATAATTACGTAATCGGTATTTACCACAAGGACGTGTTGATGGTAACGGATTATACACTAATCGTAGGAACCCTTTGGATCCCTCAACTAGTGTTAGGGAAGGTGGTCTTAAAAGGTAGGATTGTTACCTTGAGCTGAATTTTGAGGTAAAATGCTAGTAGTCGTACCTTCAGTAGACTCGCAAGTAAAGTCGCTCCTTTTTAAATTCGGCTGAAAAATCTGTACATATTAAGGGGCTTAGGGCAAGAGAATTTAAGGGTTTCCGCCGCAAGGGATTGATGATACTCATCTTAGTATGAAGGGGTACGTCGAAGTTTCTACTTAATTAACTGGTAAACTTGAAGAAGTGAGGCGTGTATGTTAATCAATTCCTCACTGCTAATAGTATTGGACCGTTCATCTTGGCCCAAAGGGATTTGGAAACTTATTTAGGTTTAGGTAAGGCTTTCCAAATGCGTATAAAAGCGTTACAGAATGCTGTCGCCACCAATACCTTTACTTTCGTTTCTAAAGATTTATTAAGGTTCTTTATCGGTGACATATTAGTATAGTACGTTTATCAGGTTATATTTTTTTTTTTTTTCTTCATAGGGAGGTTGAGGCCCCAGTTTATGAATTTAGTCTTTTGCTCAACTTTAACGTTTATTTTTGTTATCTTTCATATGTCCAGATTCCATTTTTTCAAGTATTTTTCAAAGTTATTGAACGACTTCATATTTCGCACGGTTTTAGTATGGTCTGGATTAATAATATAGGGGCCGATAGCGTTGGTAAATTATTCCATTAAAGAGCTTTCGTTAGCGTTGGTAAATCAAAGGTTATCGTTATAGTATTTTTCTAAGGTAACTCTAAAAGATATGAATACTTACTTCTTATAAGTATTAGTAATAGTATTCATTCTAACGCATTTTGAAGCCATCGTAATGAAGATTGAAAAAGTGCAAGGTGAAAAAGAGTAGTATAGAGGAGTAGTTTATAGGTGCTTTATGAAAGTTGGTATTTGTTAAAACTTGTTATATTTAATAGTTTTTACGATTTTCAATTTACTGTAACAACAACCGCCACAGTGTTAACTTAGCCGTTTTCCAACTAAAATATTTTGGGAATTGTAGGCGGCAAATCTTGACGTTTCTAAGATTATTCCAATGTGAAATTCCTGGTATTTTCAATGCTGATGCCTTTTCTACTTTTTAAATTCCTGTAAACAGAGGACGCATTTGAAATATGTTCCTCTTTACTACTTGAAAACACCTAATGCAGCAAAAGGGTATCCTTCGCAAAAGAAATTCCTCTAACTTCAGCCGTCGTTTAATATAAAGCGTAATCAGAAAGTAGTTTTTTCGTCTACGTAGCTTATCTTTGATTTATTTAATAAGCACCAATCAGTGTTGGTAGGCATTTCTCTTTGCCAAGTAGTAGATTCGAAACACTGTGGTCTAAGTAACTAGTGCTGCATTGAAATTGGTTGATATGTTGTAAGTTCCAAGTTTTACAGACCGCTAGCCTGTCTGCACGCTAATTTGTATAGACAAATTCTTTGGCTTGTACCTCACTTTGAAGTGGGAACCTACTGAATTAGACTTGCATTCAATCCCACAAACCGCAGTCAATTTGTAGTAAATACAATCATCTAATTATAAGTATAGTTGACTTGACTATACTAAATTTGACTGATATTACAACAATATGATTGTATTTTTATTTAAAGCGTATTGGAAGTTTATAACGAAGTTTCTTTTCGTGCTTTTTACAACAAGTGTTTGCGATTAGATTTTTTGCTATAAGTATGATAATAGTTGAAGTTAATTATAATATTGAAACTAGTAGACTAGGATATATTATAACCACGTTTGTAAAAGTATATTTCTTGGATTGCGGTATTTTTCAAAGGATTTGAGCGTATTGTAGCTTGAAAGATATTTTGGTAGTTTATTACTCAGAGTTTGATGAGGAAAAAACGCGGAAATAGTAAGTTTAAGCAACTTGTTTTGAATTTAGTTTCGTTCTTTGTTTACTATAGTAAGTATGCCCTAGTATATGGCAAGGTTATTTTAGCTCTTTTCCAAAATATTCAAAGTGCTTTTGATATTTTTAAAAAATGATCACCTTATATAAAAGAAGTAGCGTTTGAGATTTTATCGGAGTTTAATCATTTTGATTAAAGGCTTTTTGATAGGTAGAGTGGAAAGGGTTCTATAGTAAATAGCGAATTTAAGGTTTACAAATTTTTGTTGCGCCATTATTTAAGGCTTCCTATTTTTCCCGTTCTTAAATATAATCTATATGTTAATCTCGCAATGTTTTACTTGAGCCATATGTTCATTTACGTTGTCGACGTCTGATTTCTTCGGATTTCGGATTTTTTCAAGATGAATATCACAGGAGTAGAGTTAGATTAACGGAATTATAATTAATGAGCAATGGATAATAAATGCTTTTTCGTTTCCAAAAGATCTAAAGTTTCGTTTTTTACTGAGCACCAAGTTTTTACTAACTTTACCAAACGCGGGAACCCTTTTATTCTAGTCGTTGTAGGGTTGCTCTATCCGGTTTCCAAACCCTTTTATAATTCTAAATTTCTTTATATAAATTAATTAGAATTTAGGTTCGACCTAACTTTATTAAATCATGCATCCGTTGGCAAACATTTGGTATAGGATTTAAAGGTCGCGTATCATAATAAAATACTTTCTGGTAGACGATAGGGGCTACCGCCATACCTATTACCTACCGCTATCACTTCTGTGGTTCTAGTTATACTTACGTATTACACAGAAAATTTATATATTGAATTCAGGAAAAAAAGCCTGAAGAAGAAAATTATAATTCCGTTGGGTGCTACGGTCAAGGAGATCGCCCCGTTTTATAATATTTCGCTTAACATCGTCGCTTTAAGTAACGAAGGTGAAACGAAATTGGATTACAACGTTGAAAGAATGGTAAGAGCCTCAAAAAAACTCTTAATAGGCAGTTTTGGACTTAGAGATCCCTTAAAACGACAGGTATTAATTTAATAGGTAGGATATGTACACCCAACTTGGAAGTCGCTTTCAATCTTTTCCAAAAGCTTAGCTTTCGACGTTTTCAAATTACATTATAGGTTGGCCGAGTATCATAACGGCATTTTGAACCTATTCCGTAAGTGGGTCTAAAGGATTACATTTCACGTTCCCCAGCAGCATAAAAGCCGTTTTTTTCATGGGAACTAAGTCTAAACTTAACTTGTATTAACAAACCGACCGAATTGATTCAAATATATTATCGCATTTTCCATTTTCAGAACCCTCGCTTAGTATTTTCCCTCTATTTTTACTGATTTACCCAACTTAGTTTTGATACGACCTCACTTGATATTAATACGTTCTCAAACTTCTAATCACTGTTTAATCGCCTTTAGCTACATTCTCTATCCGGTTATTAGTTGCTAAACCTACTGTTCTTTTAAACATATTGATTTACTTGAGAATTACGCTTTTTATTTAAGAGTTGTACGGTTTGTAGGCTATCGGAACGGATTGAGGTAGTATGTATTGAGCTTACCCTATTATGCGTGTCGACTTTTCTTTTCATCGCCCAACAAACATTTAATTGTTTTGTTTTAGCGGCGACAAATTACGTTTACACACTATCTAATCGCTTATTAGTATTTGGAAAGCAACTTATAAATAAATAACTTACTTAGGTTTTGAGTATCGAAAGTTAGATAAGCTTTGGATAGCTTTTTTACAGTTTTGTTCATAATAGGGTTTAATTTTAGGGGAGTTTACGTATAATTTGAGTTGCGAACCTTCGCGTTAATAGAATGAAGACGATAACAAGTATCTGAATTAAGCTTTTCGTTAGCAGTTTCCTAACGGTTATATGAATTTAACTTATTTTTAGTCTTTTAATAGAACTTTCTGGCATCTTACGTTATTTAATAGACATATTCGAAATATTTTAGTTTGCGGATCATGATATGGTATATATGAATAGTGAGAAGGGTAGAGAACCAAACGCTTCTTAGTAGGAAATAGATAGCTTTAATATAGGTATATTTACATCTTTAATTGTATTATTAGGAACTATAACCAGTTGTTGATTTATTTTGAGAACTGTTAACGAGGATATCAAATAAAATCACTTTTTTCGATAACGGGTACGTGATGCGGAGGTAGTGTTTATAGGTATAGTAAAGAACTCTTAGTGTAGGAGGGTGGTTGTCAAAGGGAAGTTTGGTATTTTTAGGAGGGGGGACCTACAGAATTATTTATAGGAAGGGTAATAGCAGTGTCTTTCACACTATTCTACGATGTTATAAGCCGCCTCGACACGTTTATTTCGCACCTACTATACCTCTTCGTACGCTAGTATCTTTTACCACCTTTTATATCAATCCGTGGGTGGGGGAGGGGGAGTAAACCAGAAGGTAATGTTACAGGCTAGTACCTAGGCTAATAATCACTGTGAATTTAGATTTGATGGTTACTATCCAGGATTTTAATGTGCTTTTAAACCGTTTGAAAGCTGTAAGGGAGCATACCTTCACTCGTCATATGATCGGATCACTCATTTTTTTTAGCTCCGCAACAGCTCCCTAATATAGATTTCTATTCTCTTCTCCATCAAGGATTATAGACAGTATCCGACAACCTTGAGCGACAGCTCTTACTTCATTCCTATCACAATTTGTGGCAAAAATGTGTATTAGTTCACACAAAAATCTAACTACAAACAATAAAAAGCTAAAGGCGGATTTTGAATAGATAACTTTAACGTGAAAACAGAGGAATATAGCTAATACTTATTAAATTCCAAAACATTTCACAACTACAAAAACGATGAAAAACCTTGAAATATAGAAACTCATAATAAATATTGTACAAGGATAAAATATGTAACAAAAAATTTAATATTATATCCTTCACGACAAATTCATTGGAAGCCTCAAAATTTCTTACTTCTGCAACCAGAATTGTATAATATATCTTAACATCGCCTTAGAACGTTTTGAATCGCTCTCGCCATGGCTAATACCAACGGGTTCAAAACGACACTGTGCGATCACGGCGTGCCTGCAAAAGACGTCCGAACTTTGTATAAAGATTAAGGGCCATAGAAAAATCGTTGGGCAACTGGATCTCCTTGGACAGAGAAGGACGTAGTTGCATATCAACTTCAATACTTTAGCTTTAAGACCATTTATAGGGCCCTCAACGTGTAAAGATATGATCCAAAAGTTTGCGAATCTGTTTACCGGATATACAAATGGTTATTTACCATTTTTTCGCCCGTTTCTACGTAAACAGATTTATCAAATAACAGACTTTAGCGTTAAATATTATAGCGTACGTTGCCAATAACATATTTGAAGGGTTTTGGCATTTGGTTCGGAAGAGTTTTTCCATATGTAAGTCGAATAAACTAACGAAACCCTCCGCACGCCCTTCCATATCGTATTAAACAACTTTACGACACGGATTTCATTTGTGGACATACTGGAACCTTAAGCCGTGACACTCTCTTCTCCTCACATTGCTTTAAGACTTTTTATACCATCGACATGTGAGATATTATAGGTCGTCTTAGTAAGCCGTGATAGGATACTGGTATTTTTCACGTCGTAAAAAACCTCACCGCCCTTGTAAGGATTGTAGGGTATTGACCGCGACTATTTGAATTACAATTCCTTTTAGCGTACCATTTTTTCAAAGTTGGCAGAGGAAATAAACCTAGGGTTTTCATTAAGGTTTTAAAGCGCTTTAAAAGTAACGATAAAGGTTATTTATTTTGATATACTTTGGTTAAGCATCTATAATTTGACCCATTGATTATTAAATTTCTAGAAAGACTCTTCATGAGATTTCGTATCTGTTACGTACATATTGCTATTATAAATGTGTTCGTTTTTTTTTTGTAAAAGAACTATTCTAGAGCTTTCGGTCGAGATGATCGGATAATTTCAATAACTCTCAATGAAGAACGAAGAAGAAACCCATATTAAGGAGCTGCTAAGTATCTATAGAGAAAGAAAAAAAGGAGGGGGGGGGTGGGGGTTAACTCAATTACGTGACAGACGAGGGAATATTTCCAAGTGTTTCAAAATTATCGAAAGATCATGGTAACCACTAGGGCTAAATCTTAAGGAACCATTAGCTCAGGTACTAGCCTGTGATATTACCCCTGGATTACCTTCTTCTACTTAATATGGACGACAGTAAAAGGTGCTGACGAACTATAGAGGATAGTGGAAGGTGGCCTTTTGATGTAGGCTTTTTCGAAAGGTGCGTGACAACCGCTTCGAAGCGGCTTGAAACGCTATGACATTCTGTGAAAGGTTCCAGCTATCGAACGCTTTGGTACGGCATAAAGGGCATTAACACTAACCCCTATACCATCTTTTTTATAAATGGTTCAGTAACCTTCTTTTCCCCCACTAAAAATATAAACCTTATTTTTATAACCACTTCTTCATATCAACAATATATGAACCGATTCGCCCTGCTTAATTACAAGCTTATATTATTAGGGACAACGAAAATCATGCTTTTGAATTATTTTTGAACGTTGTAAATATACTGACCGTTATTATAAATACTGACCTCACCACTAAAATCGACAAGGTTATTAAAAACGTAAACGAACCTGGTATAAATCCATTTATCCCCTGTGAATGAGTTTATAAATGTATAAGGTATCACCTGTTGAAAAATATTCAAACTATATTAGAAACCAAACATATTCTTCATTTATATATAAGATAGCCTATAACTCATAAAGGTTTGGCCAAAAAAAAAGGTAGGTATAAAACCCAATAATAGCTGGGAAACCGGTAGTAAACAGCTAAACACCGGTTCCTGATACCATTTATATGTTTTTAGAGCTACCAGCTGGAGTTTAGGCGATACATAAACTCCTTTAAAATCAAATTCCGATATAAATAAAGCTATCGAAAAGCTTTTCGAAATCTGCCGAGGATTTTACGCCTAAAACTGAAGTAAATTACGCGTTCGTATACCGATTCCTCAAAACTAATCAATGTTAAAATATCGAAAACCCTCAGTAGTCATAGAAACTAAAGCAATAAAGTTAGGTAGAGCCATATGGCATAAGGTAAACATTTATAACGGTATAGGTTCTTTATTACGATTCTATTTGTTTTGGCGGCCCTAATGAAATTTAGCTTTTGAATAAGGAACGTGGTGTTTGAACATAAAAAATATATTATGTACAAACAGCTCGTCAATGTTTTCAAATGTATTCATAGTAAGCTCAATTATATCGATACAAAATTTGGTTAAAGAGTCAAAAAACGCATAGAGATCTTAGCTTTTAACGGTGTAAAAGGCAACTCGGAGGATGCAAAATAAGATAATATAGTCGAGTAATTTCTATTATAACAATAGTAATAGTAAGAACTTATTATTTGCTTAATATCCGGAAAATCACAGCCTCTATGTACATTTATATTATATAATGTAACCATTTAAACCAACCAACGGAAATAGAACCAGAATCGGTCATTATGCTAAGAAAAGCAATAATGAAGTTTAAATTTATCGAAGGCTCCGATATTCTAGAATCTTGAGAGTGGCTCCCAAATAGGGTATATATAACCTATCTATTTAACTACATTTTATCGTCTTAAGTGGTTGCCAAAGTGGTGATAGCCTACTTAGGTTTTATTTCAGGTTCACAAAATATTCTTAACTTGATATTAAGGTTCCATCTCGCTATCATCTCTGATAACATCGAGAACTAATAGTTAAGGATCAACAACTTACTAGCTTTGGAACGGGTTTCGAACGGCTCTAATAGATTGGTCTACTTGAACCTGAGGGTATTTTCCTTCCAAAATATTAATCTGCATAACATGCAAATCAATAATACTTTCGACTAAATATTAGTTATAAAGATAACTAAACTTTTTCGAAAACTTAATAACTTATGATATTTCACAAAACGACAAAGATGATCATCAACCCGTTTTTTTTAAAAAAATGAATCGTTTTTTGTTCACCAATCTTTCCATATATTTTTACGTAACTTACATCGCGACTTATACGAATTTCGTAACATCGTGGATCTATTGAAAGAAGTCCTTGACCAATATACATGATTTCCTGCTTAAAAAAATTAAATATTCAATGGATTATATAAGGTCAATACAATAATTATACGTTTCGAAAAAGCCATTCATATTAATAGTAATTATATTTTAAAATTTCAATGCGAGTTGACAACCAGATAACAAGTGGTTTTGATCGAATTAAATATGAATAATATAAAATAGTAGGTATGTTAAGACCTTTTTATAAACACGTTCAGTGACATCGTTCATTTGGAGATAGAATATGGTTTTTAATCTTTACTTTACCCCGTTGCGTTTTGAAGGCGTTACAAAAACCTACCGGTTTAATTCAAACCTAAATTACTAATAATAGTACTAAGTAACCCATAAAATCTTGAATAGTAATTTAAAAACCGCTTTACATAAATTTTATCGCTTCAATTATTTATTGCTTGTAAGGTAACGGATTTACTTAAAGGATTCGTAATTACTATAAAATAACGTTGGTTTACGGCTTGTTTTTAAGTGAAATCGCTCATGAACCCTTTAATAAACTCACTTCAAAATTGTATATAAGCTGGTGAGGGTTCGAAGAATTCTTTTTAGTGATCCCTTCAGTCAATATTATGCATAGAATTAATACAATTCCGGTAAAAACGTCGGACTAAACGGTGTAACCCGGGTTAAAAGTATATATTAAAGAAAATGGCTATAGTAAATTTGCAGCCTATTTAGTTAATAAGAATTAAATCCTATGTAGTTTAAATTAACGCGCTAGTAAGAGCTCGTTAACGGCGATCCAAATACGGTTTCATAATAGCAAAATATCATTCTTACTCTCTGAGTATTTATAAATACAAACTTTAAGTAATTAGTTGTTGTTAATACGAATATCGGTAGGGAAACTGCGGTTACCCATATATACCGCGCGAATTAAATAAAGATAACTGATATCCCAGGTAATAATAGTATCACAGTTACTTCAAAGGTTAATATAAGTAAAAAGTTCATAACATTTCAAAATGTATTGGTTAACAACGGTAAACCGAAAGACGTGTATACTTAGTAGGTAATTTAACAAATCCTTTTCGGAGTAGAAAAAAATATTCTGATTTAAAAGATAGGGAATTAAATTTCGTAGGAATATCCTGCTTTCAACGAAATTATATATTGGGTTGTATATAATTATTCCCTTCTTTACAAATAAATTTCAATAAAAATCAGAAAAGATATTCTTATCAACATACCTGTCTTTCGAAAAGTCGTCGGATAATTATAAAGTACTGTATATTCTTATGATTCATAAAAAAAGTATAGAGGCGGGTTGTGCCACAGATATCCACCTTCTACTGTTTTAAACAATATATAATCCCTAACAATTTCTTCTCAGATTTCATAATTATAGTCAACAGGCGATAAACGACGAAAGTAATACTTTACGGGGCATAGGGTACAGTAATCGTCTCGTTAAAATAGATAGCTCCCTAAAGCCCCACCAAAGTAGTCTATTTCTAAAAAGGTTTCACAGTCTGGATCCCACTAAGCGAAAATTAGTTTGGAAAGAAAGTCGAGTTTGAGCCGCTCTAAAGTAGCTTTCTCAACAGGGCCCCAAATGAAAGGGGTACTATTTTGAATCAGCTGAATTAAAGGTTTCACTATTGTAAAATAGTAGTAAATAAATTTCCGGTAAAATTTGGCAAACCTGAAGAAACCTTATATTTCTAATACTGATGTAAAAGTGAGTTATTCATATATTAAGCATGAGTTTTCTGGATTTATACATATATCGACTTTTACTTCAATTACTAACCCCAAATATTAAGGTTTTTGATCGTTGAACTCGTACTCAAATACATCAAATTTTAAATCAACGGCGTCGAAAACTTTTATTACCGGATGAATCTTTACGTTATAGTTGTTAATAGTATTATTTAAATATATTAGAATATTTTTAAGATAAATGAATTAAATAATATTGAAAAATAGGCGTATCGAATTGTCAACATTCTGTTCAAAATAGCCGATATATTGAAAGAACCAAATAAAGTAACCCGTTATTTTAAAAGTCCAAAACATGTAGAAACTATAGATTTTTGCTTGTTGTTCTCCTGAATACGAAGCTTACAAAAAGTATTTTTAACTTTTAATACTGTAAACTATTTGATTCGTAAGATATTCGCAAATATTTCCTTAATTAGGAGAAAAGGGTTTCCGTCTGCTTTTGTAATAATATTAAGTTTTCGACAATCGATATAAAAACGTAGGTTGTTTTCGGTTACCTAACGAAAAGTATGGAGCAACTTGTTCAGGAGCTGTTCGCGCGAATATAACTCTAGTCGAATAGTTTAGTTAACGGTTACCGTAATATTATGAGCAGTTCCTGCAACATATTGTATAATGGGCTCCACGGGACTTGAAAAGACTTACCCTAATTATCGTTTTAATGGAAGATTTTATAATCTGTCTTGAAGCGGTGAGGAGGTAGTTTTTCACCTAGGGCTTTATCCAGTAAAGGCGTGAACTTCTTGAAAATTTTGGGAATCTTGTTGTTAACGGAAATAGATGGCTTTTTGGTTAAAGTTTTGTTGATTTATTCGAGGGAGATATTGGCGAACCAGCTGATAGAGGTTTGGTTCCTCCAAGACTTTTGTAATATAATATGAAAATTAGCAGTATTAATCCCCTAGGATTTTTTGTACCAGACTGAAACTCCGCTTCTATAGGCGATAGTTATCCTCTAATCTTAAGAACAATATATTATTCGAAACGTCTTAATTTACCTACTCGTATTTTATCAAAGATTTACTTAAAATAATGTCGTATTACAAATACAGAATGATATAAAGCCATATTTGGCACAGGTATCTATCAAGCTTGATATCCAAATGAAATATAGAAAAAAACAAACCGTAAGTAGGTTTGAAATACATAATAGGTAACTTTACCAAGTTATCGGAGTAGATAAGAAATTCGCGGTAACTATAATAGACGAAAATATTTTTAAACACGATTTTATAACTTTTAAAACTTATATTTATCAAAATATGAATAAATGAAATTGATTTGTAAAGTAAATTTATTATAAACATGAAACTATTGAAATCATAGGGGCGTTTTACTAGGTTGAATTTAAATTCATTTTACTCCTTTACGTTACTATATATAGGAGTTGCGATTTTCCCCTCTAAACTTTAATTAAATCGTTGGTAAAGGTAAGGTAAATATCTACGTTATCTTTGGTATCGGCGTGGATTTGGATTTTCGCATGATCAAATAGGTAGGTACAAATACAATAACTGTTCGCGCATTATTTTAAATATGAATTAAGGTTTTTCAATGTAAGAGTTCCGAGTGGTTTACCTAGATAACTCCTCTATGAGGAGTAGCTTAAATGGTGCTTAAGCCAGTTATAATAATATCCTCCTAGTTATTGTAAACGGGCACATTGACGTTGTTATTCCCATTAGAAACGGTATCCCTGGTATTAGTAATACTAACTTAATTTGCGTTACTGTATCTAATATGAAGGTTATGAAGTCGCCTTTTAATAATTTGGCGCGGGTAACCTATTCGTCGAAATTCACAGGTTTATCGAGAAAAAGCAACGTATTAGCTAACGTATCGTTAATAGTTCTTTTTAAGATAACGAATTTAATGGTGAATTTATAGGCTATATTATTCCTCTCCGTTTATAAAGCTTTTTAAACGTTGGAAAAAAAAAACGTAAAAACGTTTACAGTTTCCTTGTTTTAAGCTAGTAAGTTGGGCGATAACGGTTTTAGCTACGTTCTAGTTGTAATAGTATACGTAAAATATTATTATAAAGACATTAGAGTTGTCGTTGCCACCGTGGTTATCGCAGGCGTAATAGCTTTCTGTAATGGTTTTCGAAAAGCTTTTTCACTATTAAAAAAACTATAGAAGTAATCGTTTTGTATACGGATAAACTTTCGATTTTTACTTAATTTACGTAATATCGTGACTTTTGAGGTCGAAAAGCATGACTCAATGCCAAAAAACTTTACCAGCTTGTTGAAGGGTTTTAGTTCAAATAGTTAAAGCGAACGAAGTCTAACGGGGCACCGGAATTGTAATCGGAGTCGGAGAAATCCAGATTGTTGTCGTTGTTGGGTAAGTTGACATAGTCTCCGGTAAAAAGAGGTGCGAGAATTGCGTCGTTCATCGATAATATAATGGAACTCCCTTAAAGGGGAGGTTCTTCCAAAATTGTAAACGTGTCAGTGGCTTTAAGCCGCCATATTGAATTCGTTAACGCAACCAATACATCGATATTACTTTATTCTAAACGTTAAACGCACTCGTAACGATTTGGCCTCTTTTAACGAGTTTTATACGTAAGATTTCGGTAAATAAATCGTATTAAGTAGTAAACTAATCCTTCTACATTATTAGAGCGTTTGAAAGCTGATCTCTTACTCTTAAAACCTAAACTTTAACCTCTTGCGAAAAAATAAAACACTATTAGGAGAAAAAAATCAAAGATTATATATAAAAGGACTATTCCAAAGCGATCGTTTAAAGCAGTCGGATACCAGCTATAATCCTCGATGTATAAAAAGAAATAATTGCTAAGAATCTGCTACGAAGCTACAAAAAATGGGGCCGGGGGTCATTCGGTCATATGGCAAGTGATGGAATGCTTCCGAGCAACTCCAAAGCATCATAGGAGCATAGCGACCATCAGGGCTAGATCCCTGGTAACCATTAACCCATGCACCAGTCTGTGATATTTTTGAGATGTTATTAGCAATTCTATACTTATTTAGGGGGACCTTCGTTACTTTTTACTAATCTTACTGTAACTTCATGGCAATTGTTTTTTTACCTGACTTATACGCTTCTTGAAAAAACTTCTATCGAAGTCCTTAAGTTGATAAAAGATGAAATTTCTCTTTAGATTAGGATTAAATCGATTAATATATACATGTCGATAAGCGGATAAAATGTTTGTACGGGTTAAAAAACTTGTATCGTTTCGTTTTTTAAGCTTGTTAAGTTTTTTCGATTGTTTGATAATAGCGAATCTGTAAGAGAAATAGAAAAATTGCATAGTTATCAATTCTTAGATAGCAGTTGTTTAAAATAATATATTAATTCGTGTTATATGCGTCTATTTCGATACTCTAGTTATACTATCCCGGTGAAACCTTACACTCTGAGATATTAAAAGTTAGCGAGTAAATGTAAAAATTGTGTTTTATTTTTCACTTCAACCAATACCTTTTTTTAGTTGCTTTTAAATAGTATGGATGAAAGTATATTTGAATTTTGGGATGATGGTTAATAGGATCAAGACGCTCTATATAATTTATTACAATACTAAGGCAGTAGTCAAGGCCCTAATAAAAAATATTATAACAATTTACTCCATCGCAATCGATGTTTACATAGTAAAAAGCGGCTATAAGTCCAAGGTTTTCTATACTAATGTCAGTTGGTTCTTTTTCTTCGATAAGAGCGTACTTTGACCTATACATTCCACCTAGATACGCTCGCTCTTTGACTTTATGGATCCTTATATAGAACCTGTTTTAATTTATAATATTCCTTTATCTAGACGTGTTATAAACGTTATAGGCCGATCTATTAGCGTTTGGGAAATTCTGGGTGTATAGAGCTCCAACGTCAAAAATCCTATCCTTTCTGTGGAAACCATTAACGTTGTATAGGTTTATGAAAAACCTGTTATATTAGTTAAAGGTGACTTTCGTATAATCAGTAAGACGTTTGTAAACTTTAAAACCTATATAACTCGTTATAAAGTTCTTAAAGCTAAGAAAACGAATTTTAGAATCTGAAAAATCTTTAAAACTAGATTTTAAAACATTATAGCTGTCGTCAATAAGGTTTTGTTTAACGGGATTATCTTGACGTGGGAATCAGTTACGTTTATATCCGACTTTACTTCCTTTTTTGTCGTTTTTATCGATTCATAGATTTTTACGAATTACATAGATTAGAATGACCTAAAGAGCTGGAACTTGGTTACTTACTTGGGTTCGACTAATGCTCATGTTCCCAAATATTGGGTATACTAATATCAAATATAAATATAATCATTAAATCTTATGAAACACCGAAAATGAATATGGGTCTTACAAATACATGGGTAAATATAGGCAGAATAACTACCGTATATTAAGTTTTATGTATGAGTTGCGTTCATAAGAGCGTGGACATTATTATCGTATCAAAAACTTAGTAATGTAGATAGTATGATAATTAAGGTTTAATATAACTGTATTAAAATTACGATTTTTCTCCCTTGTTTGAAATTGGAGCGGACCCGCCTTTTCATAGCAGGCCTAGCACAAAGATTATTTTGCGACAAGACTCTGGTTCCTGTCTCACGTTTAAAAGAAATCTCTTTTATTGTAATACAAACTCGCCCGAACTCTGGAAAGGACAACTCGTAATTACATGTCAACGGAATCAATAAAATAAGCTAATATCGAAATCAATTTATCGACAACGTATAAACGGAAATTAATAATTTAGCGTCTGGGTTCCAAAGTATCTTGATGAGGAATTTAACCTTGTATATAATGAAACTAAACTAGCTTTACTTAACGTATATCAGTGATGTACTTTGAATAGTTGAGTTTTTACTAATAGTATATACTTTGACAAAGAAGTAAAGTTTCTACGAATCGTTTGAAATACGTTTTCAATTTCATCTTTAACAATATTATTAAAGAAACTTAAGTAGTACGATTCATCATCGATCGCGATTTAAACTATAAAGTATTATGAACTTGTTTTTTAACTCGCGGGATCTAAATTATTCCGATTACGCATATTCAAGTACCAGAAATTAACCTACCAAGCTTTAGTGAGATGACCGCTGTTTAGAATAGCCTCTTTGCTACTCGTAATTGAGATTAACAATGCGGTCGCTGTACATGAATGAACAGGCGCTTTCGTATGACAATAAGTTAACACCTTACAAGTGGTTAGCAAATACACTACAACTTACGTCAAATTTATGGAGTGGTAGACTTTTAAACTTGATCGGGTTCTTGATTTGAAAAGAAAAGCGAACTCGGTACACTTTCGTGGCTTCGGGTTCGTTAAACCTAGTATTGTTTTTGCGGAAGTCTAATGAGCTTGTGCGAGTTTATAAATGACAACTTAATTGGGTTATCGATTTCATGAAGATGAATCGTTTAAGCCACTACACAAAAAGATATTGTTTGGGATTGTAGATTCAAGTATTCTAGAATCCACTTTGAGAACTTGATATATAATAAAATGTATCCTTATAAAGATCTCGATCAAATGTCGAGGTTCCGTAATAGTAAACACTAGTTCTTGCGTGCTAGTAAGTACTAGCTCAAGGATTATCACCGTGCTGATCCTCCTTACTAGTTAATACTAGTCCTTGCACTAATAAATACTAGTGCCCTTTGGAGATATCTTAAACTCCGTTGAATTCCTCATCCCGTGATATTAAGAGGTTCAGTACTTAAAGTTTATACAAATTATTGACTAGTTATATTACCCCTATTGTTAAGTGACTATACCCATTGTATATTTCAACACTGATCTTTAAGAGGTATTAGATACTTAAAATGAAGATGAAAAGACAGAGAAGAAAAGAATAAAAAGTAGAGGATAATATGAAGTAAATATAATTCTGAAAAAAGAAAATTCGTAGATGCAAAAAGCAAAAAGAACTGTATAGTTCGATTTAAATCGATAACCTTTTCAGTATCCTTTTTATCAATTTTCCTAAGTTTGAATCAAAACTACTTCACTATCTCATACCTAAAATACTATAAGGTAACTTGAAGTATAGGACTGAATAAATTATCAATTCAATTTAAACTCAGGTTAGTTAAGCTAAGCCGTCAAATTCTTAATTTGTGTTTTGCCCTGGATCATAGTCTTTTAAACTATCGGCCAGTTGTTTATCTGTATGAATCCTTTTGATATATATAATACTACCCTTTACTTCATCTTTGATAAAGTGTTCTCTAAGGGGAATATGTTAAGTTCATTGGTGATATGAAAGGTTTTTAAACACTTTAATGGCTTGCCTACTATAGAATTATATCGTTATGATAATAGTAATAAGTATCATTGTAAACAAATTACTTATCTATAAGGTGTTTTAAGTAACTCTTATTACTTCCACGTTTTTAGCATGCACAAAATAGAGTCATACTTTAAATCATTTCTTGAATACATAATTAACCTTGCTATTGATGATTTAAACTATATATTCATAGGTAAACTTTCTAGTAGCCTTGTCTTTCTTTTAGTTATAACCGCATTAGCTATTAATTTCCAACCTTTAGTTATTTTTATAGTAATCTGGGATGAAGTCTGTAATATTCCAATACCAACTAATTGATACTTTTTTATCATCTATTTGTGATCCATGGGTTTTGTATTATTTAAAGTATATAAAGACGTAATTAATAAGTGTGATAGGTTCATATAAAAGTTCATAGTGAAAACATAAAAGTACTGATATAATAAAGGCTTTTTCTGGCCTCAATTATCACATCATATAACTTAAAGCGTGCATATCTAACTTATACTTTTATTGGTTTATAATAGATTAGCCTAATCTTCATATAACATAGTATGGATGAGTAATCCAAAAGTAATAGGGATTTAAACCAGACGTCTTCTTAGTTCCTTTACCCCAGAGGTCAAGACCATTTGGATATGCATATCTTATGCCAAGATAATCGTATATGTGTTCGTATTCCTCAAAAGACGTACCCCTAAGGAATGCTTTACCTCTCCTAGGTCATTTTATGTAAAGTGTTTCCCAATATCTATCTTATTCATTTTAATAGTGTTTATGTTAAACCTTATTATAAGAATATTATTAATGTTAATGAAAATAATATGTTAACAACAATAGTTAATTTATACCGCGTCATCAAAGTCTAACCTTTTGAACTTAATGGTATTAAATACTTCTCTTGGTCTTTTAACCATTATTTTAAAACCTATTGAGGCCTTTAAAGAGAGGTGAGTAATTAAATGACTTGGTTAACTGTAAAATCAAAACCTACGATATTTCTTTATCTGGATACTCCAAAAATAAGTACCTAATGGTATCCAAAAGCTCTATCAATACTAATGTTTCAAGTCCTTTATTTAAAAAAACAGGATCGATATATATTTAGTTGATATTCTATCTGTAAAAAGCAGCAAACTTAACAATAATCCTCCGTATACAAGATTTGTTACAATAATAAAGTTTAAATACAATTAATACTTTACCTTTACTCAAACCCCAATATTAATATCCCAACTTTATACCTTTTAATTTAACCTTTAAAATAAGTTTTAACTTTAGAAACTGCTTTTAAGGTTAAGGTATAGCGGTTAATATCTCATTCGATCGCTTCAAGAACTTTAAGGGAATATAAACTCCGTCTTTCACTGTGGAGGGTCTTTTTCAAATAATTAGTATCTAAATCCTCCAGTACTTTCTTTATGATAAGTAATATCTGTTATCTGCTAACTGAAAACATAAACTGAACCATGTATTTATTAACAACAGCAATTACTAGCAAGCTTGCCGACAAGCTGTTTGCTATCTTTTATACTGCTTAGCGGATACTTATTTTTAGCTTAATAATAGTAGCAACACTATAAAGTTATAATGCTACAAATGATGTAGGTCTTTTACTTTACCGTCTTTGACTATAACAGCGTCCGAATTTTCTTCCTTACTGGTAGATTTACTAGCATTCAAAGCCTATAAATTTGGGGGTAATACCCAACAAGCCTATTCCGAGTTGCCTTTGTAAAAGCCTACAAAGCATTTCTTTTTGTATTGACTGATACGCTGGTTATGGTCAACAGGTAGCTTATTCTTCGTTATTCTTTATAGGATGGAATTCTACGTGTCTTTTCTATCTCAAAGTCGGTTTTCGTTTCAAAAGTCCGACTATAGTTTACCTAGTATCAAAAGGAGGGCTTTCATCAATTTACTTAATATGCGAACTGTTCAAACTGGAACCTCGGGATTGTTACAGTTTAAGAACAATATGGAATACTCAATATCTTTAACCTGACGGCCTTAATAGATCAAACTACTTCTAATGTTTTTAAATGCTGTTACAAAGAGAGTTAGAACTAAATAGTATAAGGGTGTAGGAAACGAAATTTCTAAAGAAGTTCTTGATATTAAACCGGTCCAATGCCTTGGAATATTCCAATCAACTTTAATAAGACCTTAAATGGGTTCTTAATTTCCACTATAACTATTAAAAGGTTTGAAGTGATAGAAGAAGTAATTATCATAAAGGCCCGGATTCGTATGCATATATTTTTGGATGTCTTTTCAAAACTGTAGTCGATAGGCGTATATAAGTATATATAGTTAGTTTCTGTAAAGACCACATTTTTTATTTCATTTTAATAATACTCTTTAAGAGATTGAAATTACTATTATTAATAGTATAGCCTTTGATATATGTCAACCATGTATTTATATTTGTAAAGTTTAACATTTTAGAGTTTTTTAGTGATTGTAACTTAGGCTCTTATAGTTACCATTTCTCTTTAGCGTCGTAGAAGATGCTTTTTATGTTTTCTTTCTTCTATACTAATATATTGATGCCAGTTAATTTCTGTGGTTCCGGCTTCGTTAACTAGGGACTCTTAAGGCGCTGCTCAAGTTCCTCTATCAATATATCGTATAAATTGATAGTTTACTGGAGTTCCAAACTTTTTGGGTGGTCTAGAGTTTGGGAATCTCTAGCTTCTACCTCCTTATTAGTAAGATTATCGGAATTAATTTCTTGAAGTTTTTACTTAGATTTAACCCTACGGGTATTACGAGTTCCCTTTCGCCTTTTCTTCAACAGGGTCTGAGTATCTAAAGCCCTTGAAGTAAGTGGAGTAGCCTTAGAGTGTAGGATACGAAAAGATTAGGATTCATCTGAAGGAGCAGAAAAACTAGTAGGTCCCAGGACCGGAAGCAATAACAGTCCTCAGAGAAGAAGGACTATCATTACTGATATTGCAGTTTAGTAATCCTGGTGGTATTCTAGGGCATTAATTGCTCTTCAAGGCACCGTTAAATCTATCGCAGGAGTTAGTGTAAGACAGCTTAAAAAGCGTAAAAGTTATCTTCTCAATAAAGAATAATATTTTATTAGTATAAGGACCCCTTTTAACAAACAATTACAGGATATAGATATAGTTTACTAATTGAGGATAATAATTGATAAATATTAGAAAAAGTTGTAAACAATGTTAATTTTAACAATGTTTCCCCTTTTATTTCGTTTTGGTTAGGCGATATACATATCACTACACGTATAAAAGCTTCTCTAATAACAATTTACTGGACCTACTAAAATACACTAATGCGATGCATTCTACTGTCACCCTTTCTCAAAGACCATCTTTCTATATATATAATTTAAGGAACTTTTTCTTAAATATTTATACAATCGTATACTCAGCGTAAACAGGCGCCGGGTGGAGACTAGTTAGGCCACAACATTCGGCCCAACCAAAGCTAATATTTCCACGCCCCCAGGTTTCTAGAGAGTAGGGCACCCTAAGGTCTTATTTTTAAGGATAGCTAGGAGGCTCTAGGACTTGCACAGGTGCTCGAAAAACCTGGGTTACGATCTGTTACGCCAGTATCTATAGGATTATTTCATAGCAGTAAGGTTACACTTTATATATGGCACTTCTATGTGATGGTAAAAATAAAACTAATATTTACTTTAGTAACACCCTAATGATAACCCACTTACTATCCGAGAAATCCTACCTTCAAAGGACACCCAGGAATGAATTTTATTACAACCAAAACATTTATTAATTATTGGTTTTTAAGGATATGTTGACTAACAATATCATCCAAGATATTTTTCCGAGTTAGAAAGCAATTAAAGACATGATTAAAGGATTCTCAAAATATCTTGCGCTTCGATAAGGAAAACCAGCAATAAAGTTTAACCGCGATAACTCCGAAACAGCCAAAGCTAGTTTTGGATTACCAAAAGAAACATTATCGATTATAACGGAAATTGTTACTAATATTGTCATACCAATCACATTTAATATCCTAAAAATATTTGCATCATTATTAAATGCTTAAAGTATATTAATACGTTCAGGATTATTATCAACATTAATACCAACGGCATAAGTTCAAACAAGTAACATTTTTTCATAACATGAAAATGGAGACACATACAGTTTTATTTATAATAACTCAATAAAAACAATTCTAAAGATCAATCATTATTAATTGCGACAATAACCTTAGATATCAAATTACCTAAACTCAAATACACTATAAAGAACTATACAAAACAATAGATAAATCAATATGGAACGCTCAATCCTTAAAAATATAAAGACGTATTGTTAATACCGTTAAATTCATAGATCAACATGATAACGGCGTAAATTAAACATTTAACACGATTAATGTTTCCAATTGAAGATCTTGATTAATGTTTTTCACTTGCAAAAATTATAATAGTTCATGTTATCGATTTAAGAATATCTTCATATATTAATAGAGGTTTTCAAAATAGAGACAACGAAAAATATATAAATAATTTGTGGACACTTATCAATTAACATATACATTGAATTATTCAGCTAAATTATCCCTAGATCTGTAATAGATATCGTAATTATACAATTCCAAATAAAATTATTATAATAAAATTCTCATAAAAAACCATTGGAATTTTAGGAAAGTGAATAGTGTTTATAGTATTTTTCGCCGAGCATATAAGTTCTTTGAAATAAATATTAGCGAATTTCTACATAAAGAAGATATATTATACATCATTATAAAAAGAATAAACGATACATCCAGACCTAATGAAATGGTTCCAACTCTACTTATTGTAGAAGTATATTCACATTCAACGAACTAATCTCCATTTTTCAGGTCTAAATTGCGGAGATAATAAACTTACATCAAATCTGAACGAACTGAATAAAATTACAAGTTGACTACCAAGTTGACGATACCGTGTAAATAGAATTGAAAGTGACCCTGTGAATTTGTAAGTATTACAGGCCTAGAAATAATTTTAAATGCTTCTATGGCATTACTAAAATTCAGTACATGTTAAAAACTATATTACAAATGAAGTAACATCGAGGACAAGGAACCCATTAATACATCACCAACTAAATAAATACGACCCACCTACGCCTATTACCAATATACCCATGTAACGACAATGTCAAGAATTACCTCGAAAATAAAAGATACTCAATGACGATAATTACTAACCCGTACCTATAGAACTTCATTATAGGATATTCTTTCAAGTGTTTAATAATGAGACATTCTTTTTATTTCAGTACACGACTTGTGTCACACAACAGGAAAAGAATAAAGGAACATTAGCATTAAAATGAAAAGCTGAAGAATCTATGGAACCTCTGAGGAAACCGTTTAGGAAAAGCAAAAAGAAACTAAAATTGACCTTCTTGTAGAAGAAGGAGGCTTGAATCATTCCTCAAGCTAAACTAGAAGAATATAACGACATAAAAAGATTTAATTCCAAAACCTTTTACTAGATCAAGGACTCTATATCAGGAAAACCCTCTGGAATCTATGTTTAATTACCCATAGCCTAGGTTATATACGGAACAGTAATTTTTATCAATTACCAATAATTAAGAAAATAAGTTACTAACTAACTGTTACACTTGATACCAACTTAAGAACAGATAGTAGAATAGCATTCAACGAATGAGATAGATGGAAAGCCTATGAATAGTAAAAAATAAGCCTCTAACATATTATATAACTGGAACTTCACAATGAACTTCAAAGTTATTAATTATTGAAAATAGTAATAAAATATATAAAACTATTATAAAAACTTTCCGAATTTAGTATACATTAGTTCGTAGAATATGGAAATCACATTACAAATATTTGAATATAATACTTTCACGTTTAGAAAGTTGTTTTGAAGTCATGATATTAACCATTTCAGCATTTTTAGCATGAAAATAATGATATACTCTTCTTCAAAATACCAAACTTCTCTAAAGAAATATATTCAGTAATATAAGTAATATAATTATAGATTTTTGAAGCAATTGCAACGCTAAAAACGAAAATTCTGATAAGATGGAACAGTGAACAATTGCTTTCAAAAAAAAAAAACAATGTATAACTATAATATTAGCCATGAAAACAAATAATAATGGGGTAACTAAGATATCATCGATGAAGATTATAAATGTTCCAAAAACATAAAACTACATTGAATGATGTACCCGTAGTACTTACATTGAAATTTTATAATAACAAAGATCTTATACAATCCATTAATGAACGCTTAGACTCAAACCCGACTGTATGAATATATCAATAGGATTAATAAAAGTTATAGATTGTAATTGGATAATAGGGAAAAAGGATCTGATATAGTTTACATGAAACTAAAAACTATTGAAGTTAATTCACAAAAGAATATTGTGTATGCTCATCGATTCAGGAATACTAGAATCTATATAGTGGACGACTTCTAGATATATATTCAAGTGAATTCTTATAAAGATATCGATTATCCAGGATGAGGCTCCGTACAAGTCAATACTAATGTATACTAGTAAATTCTAGTAACAAGAACCATCTTTTTGTTGATCTTTCATACTATGAAGTAATAGTACCTTCATCAGTAATTACTAGTTCCCTTGAAGATATCCAAATCTTTAGTGTATTCCTCATCCTTCGTGTTGGGACGTTTCAAGTACTAGCTATTGTACCAAATACTAACTGGCCCTGTTTCTGAGAGACTGCAAATGTTTGATTTTCAACAAAAACAACAAAACTAATAGTCTTTACAAATGGTTTCTTTGTAAATAACACTAATCTTCATTCGGAAATTGGTCTTGTTATGATAATCGCCAATGAAAAAACTACCTACGACTAATAATAATTCACTATTCATATAAATATCTTATATTAGGTATCTGTTAAATCCTAAAACATAATCAGTAACATTTTTAGTCTGAAGACTTACAAAATAATAACAGGTTTCAATATCGGCGTAGCGATTATGATGATTATTATCATGGTTACTAAAATACTAGAATCATTATCCTTTTCTATTATTATATTTATTGAACTATAATTTTGTTAGACTATTTTCATGAATATTCTATAACAAATTGAGAACTACCAGTAGTTGATATAATAAATTTAAAATAACTATATAGAATTTTGAATATGAAGGAACGTTGATAAATTGATGACAACGATGATTTCGTTCAAATAGGAACTGAACTTACTCTCATTCAAACTTTCTAGATGTTTATCGATATAAAGATACATGTTTTGATTGTAGAATATGTCGATAAGTCAATGAACGAATGTAAAATCAATATATAAATCAAAAAATAGGAGTAAATAAACAGGATAAATTCTATGATTTGATGGTAGTAACCTGTACATAAATCCTAACAATTACGAAACTCTAAAACACTCATGTATGAAACATTGAACCAAGAGGTGGTTTGATTGATAACTTTCAATTCAGTTTTTTCAAGATATCACGAACCCTACATTCTTCGAAATACAAGTTAATGATATCTGAAATATTTTTTTCTTGAAGATAATTTATTTCATTGTTTTAACAATAATAAAACTCTTTGAAACATCAATACAATCAATTCATTGACATTTTCAATATATTTATAATTGAAATAAAAAGATAAAGGTTTGATTGAGATAAAAATTACGGGGAAATACAAAGAATAACGGATAAAGACAATGAATAATAAGCACAGAGAACGATAGATAATTGGGAAGAAATCGATGGATACAAATAATACACCGGATGACCAAAGAATATATAACGGTAATAGAAAACAAAAAAAAATATTCGTTAGATGATATATACGGCATCGATTACTAACCGTTTATTTTTTACATAACATAATATTAAGCTCTTATTTTCGAGAACGAAACATCTTTCAGTTTCAAAAAGTATATATGAAATTAATAATGAATCGAAGTAAAGACTAATAAAATAATTTAATTTCGGGTTAGAAACATGTTTAAGACTGAAAACACTTTGTATAATAATATAGAAAATAAAACAAGATTTCTAATCTAATACTCTACCCTTAAGCTCATATATTTTTCTTGTTGATAAAATTCAAACCTCATAATACTTGTAAAATCTTGAATATGAATGCTTGTTAGCTTTAACGCTATTTTCGTTATTTGAGCGTTTTTTTTAATTAGGGAAAGGGAATAGCGGTTGGTTTGTGTAACTTTATTATGTTTGCGATAATCTATATTGATGTGTTGATTTTATTTTGGTTTTTTGACAAAGAGTACGGAGGTATATATTGGGGAGTTGACTTTGCGAATATAGCTTTAGCTTGGCAATTCTATTAAAATTTTCCTTAATATTGAAAACTTTTCCGATTATGTACCAGTTAGCAGCCCTTAAAAGATATTTAAAGGCTATCCATAATTGTTATTTTTAATCAAGATTTTATGGTTAGTTTTGGAGCGGTGAAGAGGCAGTTTATATTTTAAAGCTTTATCAAATAAGTGTTCGAATTTCTGAAAAGTATCGGGGAGTTCATCGTTAACTGAGACGAGTGGTTTCAATGTTACCGCTTTATTGATATTTTCTTTTGGAAACTGAAACGAATTAGGAAGTAGAAGTTTAGTCCCTCCGAGTTTCACTGATTATAGTATAAAAGGTGACGGTATCTATACTTTTAGGCTTTTTTGTATCAGCGTAAAACCAAGTTTTTATATGGGTGGATACCTTTTCGATTCAAAAGTAATTCGTGTTTGTAAGCTTCTTGAGTTACCTGTTAGTACTTAATCTATGGTTCGTTTAAAATAATATCACATTATGAGTAATGAATAATATGAATCCAAATTAAATGTTAGTATTTATCGACGTGAACGTCTAAATAAATTATAAAGCAATAAGTCATAGGTCAATTTTACCTATATAAGGTGTGATTTCGCCGACCAATTAGGCTGTGATAGAGTTATATTTCAATTTTCATTGAAGGGTAAATTATTCATTTAGATCGTAGTAATATTTATTACCTATATTGAATAAAGCGTTGATAAATGGAATAAAACTTCAAAGTAAGTTTATCATTAACAGAGAGTTATTTCAAAGTTGAGGGTTATTTATTGGGTCGAATTGAAGTCATTTCAACCCTTGTACATAACTATGTATAACAGCTTCGCTTTTTCCTTCTTAAGGTCGATAATATTATGACGGAGGTGATGTCAATGTTGACATCATTTTTGTTATTAGAGTTGTTCGGGCGTTTTTCGGGATCAAATATGTAGATAAAAATATAATGATCTTTCGCACCATAATTTAGGTACAAGTTAAGGTTTTGATAGTAGGAAGGCTTCAAAAAGTATCCCTAAGTAATACACTGTTTGCTATTTTTTTTAATTGCGTTTACGTAGGTTATATTAATATTTCCCTAGTTTTCGCGATCGTGCGCGTTGCTGTTGCTATTTCCTTTGTAATTTTTATCACTTGTATTAGCATTATTAATTTAATTGACGTTACATTACCGAGGGTTCAGGTTAAAAAAACATTCATTAATAAATTGGGTAGGGGTGACCTATTCGTTAAAAGTTTTGAGTTTATGAAAGAATGGTAACGTGTGATTAAATTCATTTTGAACCGCTGTTTTTATGATAGCGAGTTTGGTGGCAGATATTTAGGTTATATTAATTGTTTTTATAAATTAAGCCTCCGAAATATTAAACACAACGTAAAGTCGCTTGGTAACCCTTTATTTGAGGTTCATAATTTGGAGGATGGCGGTATTCTTAGGGTTTGATTCGTAATAATATACGTAGAGTATTGTTATAAAATCGTTGAGATCATTATTGCCGCCAATGTTATTGCGAATGTAGTAGCTTTTTATAACGCTTTTTATAAACTTTTTTACTTGTTAAATGATTGGATTCAATTGTTGAAATATAGTATAAAAGTAATTCTTTCATATCGATATACTTTCGGGTTTTATGTAGTCTACATAATATTCTGAGTTTTTATATTAGAAAGTGTAACTTAATGTCAGCAGACTTAAGTGGCTAGTCGAATGGTCTACGTTGAATTCGTTAACGGTCTACGTTATTGCATGACCTGTTAGTATCGTAGTTAGAGTTGGAGGATTTCGGGTCGTTATAATCGTTAGCGCGGTTTTCGGAGAAGGTTGGCACGATAATTACGTCGTTCGTAGAAAATATAAGAGCGGGATCCCTTTAGGGGGGGTGGTGGTTATTTTAAAGTTGTAGATGTCTTTGTAACGATTTTAAGTTATCGGATTATATTTATTAACGTAATTAATACGTTGGTGTAGCGATGGTTTATATGTAAAACGTATTTGGAAACGGCTTAGCAATTTTCGATAAGCTTGGTATGTAAAGTTTCGGGAAATCGTTCGAATTAAAATAAAATAGATAGTCGTATTACGTTTTAAGAAATTTTGGAACTGATTTCTAATACGCGCGTCGAAAAACTGTTTTAAAACCTATGGGTTCAAATTCGAAAGGTCGGAAAACATAACTTTAGATTATAGACATTAATGAGCTGTTAAAACACCGTTGTGGAAAAAAAATATCGAAGATAATATGTAAAAGAACTAAGTTAAGGTTATCGTTTAAGATGCTTGGATACTATCTATTATCTTAGATAAAGAGAAAGAGAAAGAAACCTTTGCTAAGAAGCTGTTATAGGCTATAGAAAGGGAGTGACCCGGTCACATGACAGGATAACTCTAAGTATCGTAGGAGTATGGCAACAACTATAGCTAGATTCCTAGTAACTACCTGCCCAAGCACCAGCCTGTGACACCTGAATATTGTCGTAGTGCAGTAAGTCAATAAGGAAACCGCCCTTGGTATAAAAAACTATGGACATCTTTACATAGCTATATGATGCTTTTCTACTAGCTCAAACGTTTTATTCTGTTTAGATATTAACGTTAGGAAAAACACTATTACGAAGGTTTTACCTAAAGCTGATTTATCAAGTTTTAAGAAGCTTGTCGTTATGAAACCAAAAGATATTGAAAACGTTATGAAACCACCGGAAAAATTCATGACCAAAACAAGATAAAGTTGTTGCGTTTCCAAGTATGTTGTATTCAGTTCGCCTGATTTGTTTTACAGAATTTATTAATATATAACTCGTTTCAAAGCTTATCACCAAAGCTCTTTTAACCAAAAATTAATTTAAACCAAAAAAGTGGGATATCTTAATTTCCCGCTTCATTGTTGCATTATACGATAACAAGTTTGACGTACCCTTTACTATTTACAAAATCACAAAAAAAAAAAAAAAAAGGTACGTAAGGTCACTCTACATCAAAATTTATATATACAGCCAGTCCAAATTTTACATGTTTCAGTATATTTTATCAACATTTCAAAAAACCGTTTCCTTATATTTACTTTGTAGCATTGTGTTACATGAAATATTGTAGTCGATGCGATAATGCCACACCAAAGGGAGATTCATAATATTTCTAACATTAATTTCAACATCAATAGTTAAATACGTAAAAGCAAAATTATTGAATAGGAGAAATGAATATATTTTCAGGCAAAATTCTCTAAAACTCTACAAGTGTCCATCGTAGTTAATAAAAAAAAGAGCTTCTCTCTTTTAATTATTAAACCTATAGAAATAATCTTTAACGGTCATCAAGTAAAATTGAAGTCTGCCAGTATTTTATACGTAATTTTTCCATTACCAAACTATCCGGACAGAATTTGAACTCAACTCTAAAGCTATAAAAACAGTATCTTCACATATACCACCGACTTCTCTAGATCACATTCACATTAATCTGCGCGTATCTATTTCCTTTAAAAATACCATTCGTTATGTAATTTACTCTTCAAACACTATTTAATTCCCAAAGTCCCTTACATTCCTATAGATAAATGGGGAATCACTCATGCTCCTCCTTTATTTTACTTTTCATTTTGTATTAAAATACCCAAAGACGTTTCAATACTTCTTACGATACAATATATATATGTTGATGTTGTTCATAAGGATTTCTCCTTACAAATGTAGCGAGTATGTAAACGTTACGCGGGAGTCTATACGGACAGCTGCATTATAGATTTTCGTCAACCTTAAAAAATAAAATATTCACTCTTCAACAGCCAACAACATACGAAATTTGACTGCTATACTTACCTTGTTTCAAAACGCAACAAGGCTCTTTTCAATCAATAGCATATTATATTTTATAAATAATATCGTAAAAAGTATTACAACAACATTTAGCGTATTACCTAAACGATTTTAATTCTACAACGCTACATTTATGAAGTACAAAAAGATAAAACTATGATGAACATTCTATCTCTACTCAAATGGCCTAACTCTAACAACCATCTATTTCCTTTATCAATCAATATAATGAATAAACTACAAAATAAATAATGAATAACCATCGTAAATATAATTATTATTTTTAAAAAATATTCATCCACCTTAATTACCGCAATAGTTTCATGTTTATGAATGTTCGTAACTTAAAAAAAGTTAAAGTTGTACTAAGAAATTTTCGCAACTAGCTAATGTATTAATTATGGTATATAGAAAAAACCTTTCAATATATTTGTCGTTTTTAAAAGGTTTTCATCGATAACAGCATCATTCTTTCTAATATTTTTAAAGAACATTTAAAGTATTGAAAAACTTTTTCTAGTTACTGAATGAAAAAAAAACTCTTGCTCTTACTTAAACACTTCGTAATGAGCTTTCAATTTGAAAATATACTCGGATTCTATGTCAATGTATTTTACATATCAATAATAAAGAAATGCACTTAAAGTTCTTGCCATTTAACCTTCCCAAATAATTTAGAATAAAATGCTAAAAAAAAAAAAAAAAAAAAAAAAACTCCGAATTCCTATATCTTATAATCTCTTATTATACTTAATCTACCTATCTATTACAAATGTTAACAACGGAATTTTGGAAAGGTCGTTAAGAAGACGTTTCAATATAGGTAATAAAGATAAACAGAAATATTACCTTAAATCTCACCGTATTAAGCTGAGCAATAAATAATGAAAATAGTTTGACGAATTACAAAAACTCCGCTATATACCTCTCCACTTATTTCATTCCAATTTTCAATTTTTTTTATATAAATTAACAACACCCTCAAATAAGGTCTCGATATTATTGTATTTCAATTCAAATAAGATAACAATTGAATTCTAAAGCAACGTTGTCCAGTTATTACTATTAAACCAGTTTTTCGGTAGGTCCTGTCTATCAGGCCTTTAGACGTTACAATGTTGTCGATTCGATTGGTCGAAGTAATAGTAGTATTGTGTAGTCAAGTGGTGGATCTATTGTTTTAGGTTTGGCTGACTGCTAGTCGGTTTAAATAGTAATTTGTAATGCAAATTGTTGAGCCCGTGAATTAGTATCAAGTAGGTATATAGTATACTTAATTTATAGTCAATACAGTAGGTTCACAAATAATACCCTCAATTTACGGTTAATATAATCAACTTTGCTGTAAGTAAAATTGACGTACTACACTTCAATTACTACTATTTTAATACTAACGCCTTTGTATTCGGTACTTGGATTCCAATAAAGTTAACCCAATTTTTTTGATTACCAACGAATTACATTTTTGTTAACTAACTAGACTCCTATTAATTACAATTAACTTTTGTACTCAAAAGAACCATAATTACCTTTAATTACCCTACGACTTCAAATCTTGACTTCACTAACTTCCATACAAAAATCTTTTGCCACAGATTTGCGTGTATTAACCTAGCGCCACTATTAGCCTTCTTAACTTGCGTAGATTAAGCCGTCTGCTACTTTAGTTTACTCACGTAGATTAACTGGACCACTACTTCTCCTTCTCTACTTCCACTATTACTCATATTTCTACTAGCCATCTTAACCAACGTGGATTAAACCGAATTTCAATCTTAATTAACCCACGAGGGTTAATTAACCCACTACTACCTACAATTCAACCATGCCACTTAAAAAAGTTGCCATTGCTATTCTTTTAACAATTTTCCACTTTACCAACACATTCCTATCCACTAGCATGTGATTTAGTCCTATCATATGTACTATTGACGTAACCCTCGATACGTATGGTCAGCCTGTTACTGTCTACAAACTTTTAAAGGACCTTATTTGGCGATATCTTCGTCATAAAATTAGTAAGATTATTTTACCCATCGATTTATTGGAATTCCTCAATTTCCTTACCTTCATAAACTTCACGAAGTACCATTACGTCGATTATTGAGCGCTTTTCACTGGTGATTTCAAGCTTTGAGAGGTATTCGAACAGGCTTTTCGAGTCCGTTTAGATTACCATTAAAATAAATGGAGTTTTCAGTCACCTGGTAACAACGTAAGGATTTGGCTATAATAATATACCTATATTGAAGCTATCTTTCATTCTGTAACCTCTAAAGTAAATATACAAAATATAACTTTGTTACATTGAATGGACGTCTAATAGATTAAGTTACCAGTAATACTAAAATTCTTTTCGTTTCTGTCTTTATTTACGATAGTTATCAGAAAGCCAATTTATAATAATAAATTGGAGTTGTTAGCGAAGGACCTGTTTGTGACGATTATCTACTTGGCTCTTGACAGGTCAATTGAAATCATATTCATTCCCCGTTCCAGATTCAGAATTTAGCATTTTAATCTTTTATTTAAAAGATTAAATTTCTTATCTGGTAGGTTTTACATTTATGGTGTAATCGATAGGTCTTAAGAGGTTTCTGGATAGTATATGGTAGCGATATAGCTGTTACGTGCGCATTATTTCGAGTAACCATGAGCTTTAGTTACGTTAGTTTTGTTAATTGTGCTAAGTAAACTTCTTGGCTTTTTTGGCGAAAACTTAGATCAGTCTTAATACCAAGTATATGGATTGATTATTCTTTAAAGTTAATTGGATTGCACTTTGTTAAAGTTGTAACTAGTTTATAATTCGAAAGCTTAAAGTCTTTCATTGTTCGTTGTTCCGATATTACAAAGATAGTAGTTTCGACGAAAATGGTATCATTAATTTGTATACCAACTAAGCTAAAGTCTATTTTTCCGTTAGTATCAAGTACGAGTCCTATGTTGAAAACTTTATACCTACTCGTAACTTGAAGTCCGTCTAATAAGTTTATAACCAATAAACGTTTGCTTTATTTGATCCATATATTGGTTTTATAGAACGTATTACCGTTCTGAAAGGGTAGGTAATATATAATTATTATGGAAATTCAAATAGTACAATCCACTTTAGATTAATTGTTAATTGTGTGTATATTAACATTATTTTACGACTATTAAATATAAATTTACCTTTTGTTTTGGCTAGTAAACTTGACGCTAAAGCGACTACCAGTCGCTGATTTATCCTTTAAATCGTTTGAGATTTTGTAAGGATATAGGTTTTACCTTTATTACTGTATCCTTAAGCGATTAGATATGACTTTTTGTATAGCAGTTCTGTGGTCCTTCTTTCAACATCGTGTATAATCCTTGACTTTAAAATCATGATATTATGGTTTTGAAGGTTAAAACTGGTTTTGGGTACGAATTGTATAACTTTTAGAATTAGAAAGCTGTTGATATTGACCCTATTACTTTCTTGAAAAGATTTGTTAGAGATTTTAATAATACCTTATATTTGGAGTTTTAACATCAAATCTTTATCGTTCTTCTCTTTCATATCTATCTAAGTAGTATTTTAGATAAGATTTGATGTATATTTTTCGTCTTTAGTATTCTTCCTCTTTAGTAGTTGTCTAAGCTGACAGTATTTTATTAGTCTATCGATTATAGTTGGAGAAAGCTCGTTTTGATCTATTCGTTCAAGTTCAAGGTCTTCATTCTTAGTCGTTTTAATGTAACATTTCACCTGGATTTTTCGGAATGTTTTGGAGCCGTTAGCAGTTTTAATAATTATTGTAAAGTTAGTGATACTTGAGGTTTTGCGAAGGCTATCTTATTTATCTGCCTCCTGTTACACGATAAATTTACTCCGTTACGGCAAAATAATCACGATGATTATCGTAAGACCGTTCTTGATGTCAAGGGCATCATTAACTTGATATTATATCGATTCTTTCCGTAGCTCTTTTAGTTCCTTGCCATAGGCTATAAATTTTTTCTGAGTACTTGTTGATAGCAGAGATTTATTCGTTAGGCTTATGTATATTTTAAAGACTTGTATCGTTGATACTAAGCCGTTAAGGTCTATCATATAGTTTAGGCCCTTGACAGCTATTTCAAAGCGTGCCTTTTGGCTCGTGAAGTTTTCAATTTCCAACGTAAGGATATCGTACGCTCGGCGAAGTAGTGCGTTGCCTTTTCGACTCTCTCAATGCTTTAACAGGCCTTAATATGTACCTATTTGCACTTAATTTCTATTATCTTGGCATTTTCATAAAACTCCGCCACCGTAAAGTTGGTATCGATATCTTAGATAATGACTTTAAGTGGTTCCAAGTACCTGTTAATCTATAGCATCCTTAACTTTTTTCTGAAATGTCTTTGGCTGACAGAAACTTTAGAAATTTGGTTTCGTGGAAACAGGTTATACAGTTAAAAACGTGAAAAATAAGCTTGTTATCCAAATATAACATGTTGACATAAATCTTATAGTTAAAGTCTTTGTTATATTTTAGTATAAATTTAAATTTTCTCAGGGTTTAGTCACACCTTTATCATTGATGGTAGATATTTTCAAAAGCTTTCAGAATAGAGTATTTCAGATCTTATTATCTTGCAGACTTCAGCACATTATATAGCCTATTAATGGTTAGATGGTTAAAATACTGTTATAGTAACGCATCCCATACACTGTTAAGTTTTATACCGTTTTTTCTAGGCCTTAAATATAAAATTATATATATTTACTTTTAAATATGAAAGTAAACCTATAGCCGTTTTTAACTAGGTAATTAACGTTAAAGTCGATGTTAACAGTAAGGGTTTTGATGTTTTTCAGTTGAAGGGGAAATAGATAAAGGATTTAAAAATGCAAAACTTCATTAAACTAATAGTTTAAATTATCGTTATCTCCAATAAAGATAGTTATTCACATGAGCCAAAGCTAACTTTGGCTTTATTAATATTTTGGCGATTAATTTCGGTAATAATAGTACTTTTTCTCTGAAATATTATATACTGCAAATAGCTTCCTATTAAGTACCTTATTACTGTTATATCTGGTATAATAACTTAAAACATGTAGTTTTCGTAACGATTGCGAATGTTATAGGTAAATAATAGGTTAAGCTTTTGTTTAGAATAAAAGTAAGGGTTTTTATCACTTAAACAGTTCAAAAAGGTGTGGTCAACTAATTAATAAACCGCGTAAAAATATTATTTTCATGCCACGTAACCTTTTGAGACGTATCTTCGTTTTCAAAATCCATTCTTCCCTTAAAATCTACGATGCGGTGAAAGTAATCTATTTAAAGATATTAGGTTACTAGATACAATTCATTGTCTGCTGTTTGCGAAGTTCAACCAAAAGATGGAATAAACCAACAACCGGACTTTCCATAAATTTAATACCTTTTACTACTATTACGACGATAGTTATTACGGTTAATAAGTCCGCCTAAGTCTTTACCTCATTATCGTTGTTAATAATATTGAAATTTGTGTTCCAAATATATTAAACCAAATTTTATACACTAGGGTCACTAGTATTTACGATTGACGCAATGTAATATTATGTGGTCTTTTTTATTCACATCGCGGAAAAATTGGCTTAGGGGTATATACCCAGAGAGTTTGGCGTACGTTTCATTACGATCGAAAATAAGGATTCCAACTGGCTAAAAAGCTTTTAAAAATGAAATCTGGGCGTTATAAGACGTATTAAAACTTACTATCACCCATAACAACCACCCATACCTATTCGTAAGACATGACTTTACCAATATAGACTTTCGCCATTAATTACTGGCACAACTTTAACTTATTGATCATTTAGTTCAAAACATCCATTAGTATTTCTTTTTTCTTCTTTACTATTATCGCTGTCCAACTAGTAGTAACCCAATCCGTATAATATTACGCAAAGTAGACATCGTACTCAAAATAACTTTTCATGCTATCCTAAATTTCTAGAAAGGTTTTTCCACGTATAAGGAAAGTTAGGTAATGATCCTTGACATATTACATAAGAATTCTGGGGAAAAAAGTAAAAACTAAAAAAGGGACCTTCATCCACATATAATTATTTAAAAAGGGCGTCATCTTCGTATTAAAAATCTAATAACGCTTCCCGTCATACTTCTTTACATAATTCCAAATTTTGTTGAAATCCGTAAAAAGCTTATAATTAATGTTAAACATATTGAAAGGTCTAACAGAAAGGTTACAATAATCTTCCCAATCGTCTTTAGTATTTCCAATGAATTTAAGACTTAAAACCTTCGATTCGCGGTATCAATAGTAATTTCAGGGTACCTAAATTAAGGGGTAAAGTCCTATAATAAAACCCAAAATGAGCTCGTGCATATAGGTGTACCTTCTATTGGAAAACATTTCCTTGAACAACTTAGCGATTCTGAGTAAAACTTTAACGGGTAATGAGAATTTAGCCATAACGCGAGTTCTAAAAAACTTAAAAATCCTACTAATTTAACTGTTTAATAACGCCGATATCAATACCTCTTACTGTATTAATAACCGCTGCTTTAAGCGCTTTACCACCGCTAAAAGCGTACTCGGTACTATCATATAAGGGTGCTTAGTTACCAAACAAATTAACAGGTTTTTTATCGTTAGCACGTAAAGAAGTTTAACTTAACTAATAGTTAAAAAAGGTCAATTAAAACGCGTATAAAGGCGATAAAGATCTTTAACATTCTTTCCTTTTAAATTTGGATCTTTAAAGAATTGCTTAAGTTAAACCAACTTCAAAAGGGTTTCTATAAACCTAATAAATCTCTTTTCTAACACTTATGTCTTTCTTCATTTAAATTCTAACTTCAACTTAAAGTTGATGTTTTCTAAATCGTCTTTCACATATGAATTATCTAATCGTAAAAAAACTCACCATATTTCTGAAAGATACAGTAGCTGCAGTTAACGTCTTCGCCACCGTTTTCCTCGAGGATATAACAACGAATAAAGTTGACTATATACTTTTCATTTAAATTTTCGTAACCATTTTAACCCCAAAAATCTTCATCTTATAATTTGGAAAAAACGGAGCTGGAGGCTTGAAATACCTTTAATAGTCTTTATCAAAGTGTCATCTTAACCTTTTAACTGATAGAAGACATGATAGGCTAATGACTTAACGATTTGGGGCGTAGAAACTTGGTATTTAAAGATAAACTCGCGTAACATGGCTTTCTTAACACGATTTGATGATCATCGGTAAATTCGATCAAGAAACCGATTTAACGATTATATTGGCGTAAGAAAAGAGAATAGAGTGAAATAGGAAGAAAAGTTTGGTATTAAGAGTAAGTTCAGGTGTTTTTTATTATGAAAAGTCGAAAGTTGAAACTTATATACCGTGATATTTAATCGTTTATGCAAAAGTAACACCCGAAATAGTATTAATTTAGCTGTTTGCTAACTTATAGTTAAAGAATTTAAGCGGTCAATATCAATACTCTTCAAAAAGGATCCATAAAGCTTTTTTGATGTTTTCAATAATAATACTATCGCTACCTCTAAGTTACCATAAAAACAACTGTGGCCTAAAATTCTTCTATAATTACTACCTTAAAAACCGATTCAATTCGTAAGGTCCTTTCGTAAAAATCTTTCCTTTACCCTAAGTGCTATTATTAAGGTAAAAAAAACCGAAAAATAGCTTCTTCCTCTACTTAGATTATCTATACTTAACTTAATAAGCATTGATTAGTATCGGTAAGCTTCGCCTAATAAGACTCTAAACGTTGCAATGTTATCGATTCAATTAGTATAAATTACAGTAGTATTATGTATTCAAATAATGGATGTATTATTAAATATTTAGCAAATCGATAGCCGGTTCACATAGTGATTTTTATATTCAATTACTTAGCTCGTACCCTAGTTTGAAGTTAGCACATACTATACTCGATTTGCAGCTAATACAGTTGGCTCACAAACAATACACTCAACTTACAGTCAGTATAGTCAACTTTACTGTTAGCGAAGTTGACCTACTGCACTACAATTACTATTATTCCAACACAATTTTAATTTTAAGCTACTGTCTTACTAAGGCAACATTAAATTATAATTCATTTAAATATGAAATTGTTCTTTCAATATTAATATTCAAAAGTTTACGCACCATATTTATCATAAATTCTTTTTCAATTGTAATTTTAACGGATTACTAGTCAATGAAAGGTATTATTAACCAAATATCACGATATTTTACATGAATAAATTGCACGAATAAAAGGCTTATTAATATGTAGAATTGACGTAATATTGATATACTAGATGTAATGAATTTACTAAAGCGATTAAATTTTTCATTGGACGTGTTATATTGTATTCTAATACCACGTAATATCGAAACGAGGCAAAAAGATAACGAGCTTATACTAGAGCAAATCTTCGACAAATATGTATTTATAGGTAATCATTCAATGAATACAACTGGGGCTAAAGCTTAAATCAATAATAAACTCAGATTACCATGAAAAACCGAATATTACAATGATTGAATTTAGAGTTCGATGTGCGAAAACCCTATAAGCAACGAAAAAGTTGTGAACGTATTAACAATCTACTATTAATCTTGACTCGAAAATCGTTTACTTTACCATATTAATTTGGAAGATCCGAAACAGATAGTTATTTCAAGAGAATAAATTAAAAGTTTTTTTGCCAACATATATAATAACTGTTATTTTTCAAACCCAAAACGTATAACAATTATGTAAAAGGCTCAGATTTTCAATCTCAATATAAACATCTTAAAATCTATTGCAAAAAAAGTCCAAAATATACACAAATTGAAACCGAGAATATAAAACCATTGGAAAAACTACGACCGTTTTAAGCCCTAGAAAAATTGATGTATATTGTTGGAATAGAAGTAATTTCAATGCAATAGGTTAACATTACTTGTGGTGAAGTTTATAATACTGATTGAAAGTTGAGTGTATTGTTTTGTGTGGTTCTACTGTATTGGCTGCAAGCCAATTACAATATACACCCACTTCACACTAGCGCACGGGCCAAGAAATTAGCTAAACAAATTACTATGCAGACCGGCTATCAGTCTGCTAAGCCTATAATAATACATCCACTACTTGATGATTGCAATACTACTGTTATTTCGACTAATCGAATCGACAATATGGTAACGTTTGAAGTTCTTACAATATATATGATACAAATAGGTTTTCTTAAGAAGAAACCTTTAATGTTTTGAAATATACAAATTTGCGAAAACTTCAACTTAATTATATCTATTACATAAAAAACGTCCAAACAGATTCTTTTACTATGAATACAAATAATATATACTGCAACAAAATAATATTCACAACTGGTTAAAAAAATTATTAAGTAATTAGGTTTATTTTCGTGAAATAACTTAAGATAAATAGGAAAAGTTTCATTCATCTTTCGAACCAGTTTTTTCAAATATTTGTAAAAGGCGGTAAATTATAACCGCAATATACCTCCTTGAAACAAAAGGGGAAGCTAAAAGTAAAAGGTAATTTGTCGAATGATCTTTAAGATATTATAACGCTTAACATATTTAGTTACTATATGTTACAGGTTAGTGCCTGGCTAGTATTACCAGATATCCAACTCTAGTAGTTCTACACGCTCCTACAATGCTCTAGAGTTGGGAGGAAACCGCGTGGGGACACGCTTCCACACATCACATGACTAGGAAAGAGGTTATACCATCTTAACTCTATAGCTGCTCCCTAGTAGGGACTTCTCTTTCCTTTTTTTTTATCGAGGTTTATAGACAGAATCTGATCACTTTAAGCGACAGCTCCGGCTTTAGTCTCTTTATATATAAGCCTTGATCTTTTCCTGTCAGTATTTTAATTTCTTTTTAACGGCTTTAACCTAGGGTTATATCTTTATCCTCTAACTCACCGAATCTACAACCTTAGGTCTTAAAGCAATTCCTAAACATATGGGTTGGAAATAGCTTCAAAGTGCTCTAAAAGCTTAATACGACCACTTTATAGCTTAATACGAACGCTTTGCCGACGCCCTACGTATAAAATGTATTAAATGGGACTAAACTACCCGAAAGCACGTTTACACCTAAAATGACCAAATGTCGACATACTAAACGTTTTAATAAATATAATCCAACAATTCGAGGTTAAAGATACGTTTACATCCTCGGGTTAACTTCTCCCCTAAAAAGTTCCCCTTACGTATACTATTAACGACGTTACCACTATACCGTTCCTTACAGAAGACCGTACCAGCTCCTTAAATTACGACGATTTAAACTCCTTTAAATCCTACTACGATATTAGCGCCCTTTTTTATTGGGCGTTAAAAGCCTAAACGCAAATCATTTAACTAGCAGGTTAATTTTTTTAGCATGAAGGAACAAGTTCCAATGTAAAAGGCTACGATAATACACAAATTACATCGGGACTAGAAATTTATCAGTATAAAAAATATTTTTACGTTATCTTTCAATAGTTAAACGTCCTTATAAAGACCATTATAAAACGTTATTACGCTCGTAAGGGCAACGGTAACACAAATGAATCCGGTACCGTTATAGCTATGTATTGCGCCTATTATTATAACTCTAACGCGACTAAATTAATTATTACTCCGTTTACAAATATAAAATGAAAAGTTCGTAAACGATTTTACATCTTTTTTAATGCTTGGGAAACCCTATTCGCGAAAGCTGGCAATATGCCTTAGGAATCCACCGTTAAACTCACTATTTTAAAGGGATCTATTAATAATACACTTACTTATACGTTCCTCTCCCTTAATTTACAGACGGATTATAATAAATAGATCGTCCGCGTTTAATTTTTCTACAGACGTTTTTACAATCTCCGCATTTTTTACGACGGTATTGGTATTATTGTTATTGGGGGCGCCTCTTATAATGGAAATAATAGTAGCGACACACCTGTTCGAAATAACGAGGATGATATTATTATAACTAGCATAAACGCCTTTCTAGTCGTTCCTAAGCGATACGTCGCCTGTGTTAATTACTCGGAATTTTCCCGTTGTAAAAACCTCGGGTAATACTTATGTTACGGCGCGGATAGTTACCGTTTCCATACTTGTTTATAAAACCCGGCGTAACGTCCGAGCGACTTTAACGTTAAAACCGCTATAAGAATTTATATTACTTAGGCTAAGGATTTTATCAACTTCGAGGAGGGAAAAACGTAACTTTTGTATATAATTACGTATAGGAGTAAAAAAAACTTTAATTTAACCCAGGAACTTCGTCCTAGCTTTTAAATATTTCCTTACTTGTAATAAATTTACTTTTTTATTCCATTAGTTTTATCTACGCTTTAATAAATATAAGTAATAAATGGTATAATATAACGAATAAGTAACTAAATCATAGTTTAAAGTTACCGCGTTTTCTTTTTTTCCTACGACAATTCGATAAAGTTATGTATTACACATCAGGGTTTTTCCTACGACTTAATCTTTTCTTACCTTTTTAAATGCTAACCTCGATAAATACCGCTACCCAATATAGGCCTTTATCGTTCCTGTTTTATGATCTAACGTTATTATGAATGAAATTTAAATAAAATACTAATAAGTAACCTATAAAGTTACGAAATATAAATTACTTTTAGGATAAACCGGTAATTATCGTGTTTAGGATCGGAAGTTTTCGCCTGTTTCAAAAACATCGACAGGGGTTGGCACCGCTACATTTTACGTTATTTACAACAAGCCCGTAGAAACCGAATCGTTACTACGTAACTCGCCGCCGTCTTTTTCGAAGATATTAATAAAGTATTTACCCCGAAACCACTCGTTTCCGTTTACAACGAACTTTCCATTAATATTAAGGAATTCGCCCCTTTATTCGACAAAACCCTTAGCGATAAGTTTCCTTTTCACCGCTTTAAAACGAATTACTAAATAGTTTTTCGTACCAATAATTAGGGTCAAACTTCAAAAGTATTATAAAGCTCTTTATACGACATACCGCGTAAGGAGCTTCTTATAATACGTAATAGATTAACCTAGCTACTTAATTTAGTTTATATTCGATTAAATAACTTTTCTATTGATACTCCAATACTTTTTGATAAAAAAACTAAAAAAGGGTTACGATTTTGTACCAATTTTTGTCGGCTTAATATTATTACGAAAGCAGATCGTTATCCGCATCCTTTTATAAAAAAACGTTTATTAATATTCCTTAAGTTAAATGATTTACTAAGTAAAATATTAAAGTCGTTTTTCAAAAACTCGGTATTAAAAAGGGTAACAAATAGAAAACTATATTTTATATACGTTTCGGACTTTTCAAGTGGCTTATTACCCCTTTCGGTATTATTAACACCTTTACTAACTTTTAATAATATATTCATAACACTTCCTTAATATTGTTTCATTTTCTTTACTTTGATGATATCCTCGTTTATTTTAAAGGTATTTTAGACGATTATATAACTAAAATTAAGTAAATCCTTAACGCCTTAATCGTTGAGAGACTTAACTTAGATATTTTCAAATACGAATTCGGTATTTAAAAGACCAAATACTTGAATTTCGTTATCGAAGTTTGCGTTGGTATACGTATGAATTTGGAAAATCTATACGTTATCCGGAAATAGGCGGCTCCTACAACGGTTTTAAAAATACAAGGCTTTTTTAGTTTTACAAATTTTTACCGTTATTTCATTTGCGATTACTCGACAATTATCGGACTATTACTTCGGCTAATTCGTAAAAGCACCTTATTTCTTTAGGGGCCGAAGGAAAAAGCTGTTTTCGAACGGCTTAAACTCAGCCTTTTCTCCGGAATTATGTTCGCCTAATAGGATTTTAACCGCGACATCTTTCTCGAGGCCAACTATTTTAACTAGGTCTTAAAAGACTTTCATTTTTAGCATAACGACCACGATAACCTACGCCTAATAAATTATTACTCCTATCGCTTATCCCCCACTAAATATAACTAGGAAATCCACGATAAGGAGCTATTCGAAATTATAAATTATCTCAAAGCATGGAATGTGGAGTTCCAGTGTATGGCACGCCCGTTTACAATCTTAACGGACTACATAAACTTAAAATACTTTTTAATTATACGACGACTTTTAAAACGATAAATCCGTTAATTTAAACGATTTTCATAATTTAGTTTTCGGTTAATATATTATAAAGTAGTGAATTATATGCGAGCCGATATGTTATTATAACAAACCTAGGATATTTTGAAAGGCCATTCGAATTTACGTTATTTAAGCCAAGAATTCCAATTATTACGCTCTAAATAGTCCACTCTAGAGCCACTTCCGCATATATACGTTTCCTGGTTAATCATTACCGGCGAATCAATTTCGAAAAGCCGTAAACTTTTTGCTAACGACTAATTTTAAAGTTATTAAAATATTATTATTATATGGGATATTATTTATCCCCAACTAATATATACGGTATGTATAGGCGACCGATATTTTCCAAAGAATATTCATATTGACGATGACCGTACGTTAAGGTTTAAATTTCGGAATATTTAGTGAACAACAATCCAATTTTACGGTTCTGCAATCATATTTAGGTACCTATTTACGAGCCTCTTACTACCGCGTGAACTTAAATTACCTACAATTTACGTTTTACCGGCCACCTAAGTCGCAACGTTACTATCGCTATTCTTTTTAAGACGTACTTTTAGCCAAGCTTATATCGTACGGTCCGCCGTTTTTACCGTAACTACGATGTTTGTAACCGTATAACTTATTGGGAATACCGTTAAAAAGATCTCCTCAAACCCTTCCTAATTTCCGAACGGCTTTAAAACAAACTTTCTATAGATTTTATAGTTAATTTGCCCTAGAGATACGATGGTAACCCACGTTACCTTATAATCATTACAAACCGCCAGAATAAAGCCGTTATCCTTAAAGATATGATTATTATAAACGTTGAAACTTATACAAAGCGATTTTATAGTTTTCTCCATACGCTTATTTACGATTGTAGTTCAAATTAGATTAATAGGTTTTAAAAACAACTTTACGATCTAACCGGGATGAAATAAAATTTAAACACTGCCTTTTACTCTAAGACCGACCATGCGACCGAACTTGTGAATTAGGAAATCTTGATGTACTTACGTTTATTCGTTATTTATATATAACTCGACTAACGCCATTTATTATCCGGTTATTAATGAGCTCTAAAAAATAAAAATATAATTATTATTGGTATTAGTCCGTTTTTCATAACTTATAGCTATTACTTCGATTTTATATAAAGGATATAACTTTTTTTGTTTCAGCTATAACATTACGTATAAAGGCTAAAATCTTTCTTTTACGAATCTGCGAAGTTACAAAATTCGTATAATCGGTAATAATGGTTACTTAATAACGTATAAAAGGAGTGGATAATAAACGGTACTCCTCCTTAAAATATTTTCGAATCGATAACAACATTTAACTTCTCCTTCAAAACCATAAGCTAAACGAATTTTTAAAAAGTTTAAGATAATTTTATAATGAATATCAATAAACGCGTGTCATTAACTTTTACATTATTAAACCTAATGTACCGGATAGAAAACATCCTCGATTTTAAGTAAATCAATTCGTACGAGTCATTTCGGATCCGCTTTTAAGCTAGTAAACTCGAGACTTATAACCGCAGACTATAGTCGTTAAAAACAAAGACAACAGGGTAAAACCGAAATAACAAATCGAAAGTATATTAAAAATCCATAATAAACCCTAAGTTCAATATATCCAACTTTATAATTAATGAAACGGTAGGTTTCAATTAAGTATATAAGTTATATATACCTAATGTAAAAGCCACCTTTGAATTTTTTTGATACCGTAACATTTAATGACTTCGAATTATGTAATGAATTAGTTTAATATAACTATAAACCCTTCTGTCTAACCAGTAGGCGAGTATAATTTTACACTTTACTTTACGAAACAGAGTAACGTATAAGTTGCTAACGAGTCAATATTAAATGAACGTATTAAAATTGACAAAAACGAAAACTGAAAAACTACGACTGGACCTACTTAAGTATATCTTCGAAATCATGGTCTAAGTCTTTAACCAGAGTTTCTTTACTTATCTTAATAAGTTGGCTTAATTTATCATCTATACAACCTAACTTAACATTAATACGCTCCGAAACCTTAACAAGATTTTATATTGCTTCTAATAACGCTCCCTAGTTACTCTTTAGCCACGTCTTTTACGTTTTTACATGGCTAAGAAAAACCTACTCAATTATTACGTTCCTTATTTATTAGTTATACGGCCCGTACGCCCCCAGACTATACAAGAATGGCGAGGGAAAAAAATCTACCCTGCCTTGGATATTAATCTTACATTATATAACTTAACGTACTCTTATGGCCTTTTTACGACGATTAACTCAATTTATACGCTTTTTAACCGCTCATTAGTACCAATAAAGCGGCTTATAAAACGTAGATTTACTCTAGTCCTAAAAGTCGAACGCTAAACACATTTGAAATAACTCCTTAATAGCCTCATTTATATCGGAATTGAAATTTAACAGCGTATAAATATAACCAAAACTACGATCTGTATACCTAACGGAATAAAAGCAGTACCGGACGCCAATATTTAACCGCTGGTTAACAATTCCTTTGTAATTATTAAAACTACCTACTTTTAGTATTTTAGTAAAATATCTTGGAATCATATTTTATTTTGTAAATATACTCGAAACACATCCATTATATAGTTTCATCAGGATATATATAGATAACCCATAATATGAAGAACTTTATATTTGTTAAGAAGTACCAAGTAACTTTGAAGCATATAAATTATATATTCAATAACTTTGTTCACTTTCGCAACGAGTTGGGGATTTATCGTAACGATATGAAAGGCTATAGGGTAAAGGTAAAGACGACAGAAATTGCAAAACTAAAAGTACTGATATTATATGATAAGTACTATGGAAAAGGTTAAAAGTATTAATACTATATAAAAAGGTTGAAGGTTTAAAAGCGAAAGAATTTTTGTTTTTTGAAACTATGGGTTTAAAAACTATTTATTAGGGGGGTGTTAAAGCACTTTCCACGTAACGTTCGGCTTAGAACCTTTTACACGAAACCATAATGTTTTGGAAGGCGCATTCATTATCCTTATACTTCTAGCGGTATATACAACAACATAAAAAAAAACAATAGAGCAGAAAAAAGGGAGGGTGGGGGGTCTTTAGAGTTAATATTACAGGATAATGCCTGGCTAGTATTACCAGGGATCTAACCCTAGTAGTTCTACACGCTTTTGCGATGCTCTAAATCAGGGAGGACGCCGCTTGGGGATACGCTTCCACACGTCACATAACTAGGGAAGGGGTTGCACCATCTTAGTTTCATAGCCGCTCCCTAGCAGGAACTTCTCTTTCTTTCTTCTTCATCGAGGTTTATAGACAGAATCCGACCACCTTGAGCGATAGTTCCGGCTTTAGCCCCTTTACACTATAAATTGATTGTATAATAGCTTTATAATATAATCATAATAAGGTATTTTTTGTATCATTAATGTTAGCTCTTATCAGTTTCTAGTTGGCTTGAATTTACTTACGCTCATATATGGTTTAAAGCTCAATCTCCTGAAGCAAGAAAACTTGATAAGGTTTAGAAATAAATATTTACTCTGAAATATACAGTTTACGATGTATACTATTATAATAATATAGAAGAACCAATTTAATATTTATTATCAATAACATGAATGAAATGTTTGCGATAAAATTTGGTTAAAATTAGTGAAACGTATAGACCCCTATATTATTATTGTAATTTAACGTTATAGAAATCGGGCACTCGTACAATGGTCGCTGTTGTTGGAAACTAAGTCTATACCTAGACTTCCCACAAAACGTACAAGTATATCTTATTATAAGTATCCAAAAATCTGTTACTTTTTCAAAACATGGATCAGGATTCATTTTATTATTCAACTTTGCCTTTTCAGCTAGTGCAAGAAGATAATAACGAATTGAATATTGAAAATAAGGAAATTTAATGTATTTTAAATCAACGCTTAGACTCCGGATGATGAACTAGCCATCAATCGTAATATTTCGACAGATGGAAGAGCCTCAAAAAAAGGGACGATGAATGGAAGCCTTTAGATGATTAGAAACATTAAGATATAGTTCTTACGAAAAATTATTTTTGTGAGACGGGTTACTCACAAGTCTTATAATAAGGATATTTTTGTTAGTCCAGAATTTGTTGTACTAGTATATGGAACACTACAACATTTGTGTCAGTGGATACCTATAAGTATTGCGGGTAGTACATGCGTCCTATATATACTTAGTCTTTTTTGTTATTTTAGCTCTACGAAGCTAAACCTAGACCTTCTTTCTTATGCTTCTAATACAATTAAACTAAAGCACCACCACTTAGACTTTACAACTTATACTAACTAAAATATATAATTATTTTTCAGTTACATGCAACTTCAGGTATAACTTAATACAGTTTTACGGAGGCGTAATCCTCTAATTGAATAATTGATAGAGGCGTCTCATTTCATAATACATATCTATAGAAATATATAGATGTTAACAGTTTCACTAATTTATGGTTCTTTGAATGTCAATATTGGTGATAATATAATAAAAAACCCCAAAAAATCGCTAATATTATGACCATTATTAATGACTCCTTAATCAAATCTTTTGACATATTAGCTAATATAATACCGACATTTCTGTACTGTATAAATATTAATAATAAAGTGTTTATGTTAGTAGGATTTTACCTATGAGGTAGATAAGTTCTATTATTTCTCTTACTAGTAAGATGATATAATAAACACAAGTGTAATTCAGAAGTCAAAGTCGATGATATTTATAGAGAACTCAGTTGGACTACTGCTAGTCAATGTCCCAGTTACTAATACTTCTAGAAATTTGTGAAGATCATCTTTTGAGTGACTAGACAACTATTTAGTGAATGGTATAAGTCATAGATAGTTGCTTTTCACTTAGCTATACTTGTTAGATGGCTAGTGAAGTGGTTAGGTTTCGCTTAGACAGCCAGACTATGGCTTTTGTAAGTCAATAAAATTAGCTATTCGTTGTAAATGGCTGTACTACAATGGATTTGTTAATGCTATAGTAAGTTCAATTGATCTGTACATTGGTCTACGCATTAGTTTGTTCATTAGTCTGTGCGTTAGTCGACTAAATATTCCAACAGTAGATTTATATAATCAGCATGAATCAACTTAATCTTGTAGAAAATGAAGTGGGAATTGTTTAGCGCTGCATACAATTTGGAACTAGAAATTTATCATCAATTTTATTAATACTATACTACTATTATTTCAACCAAGGTGAGAATCGAAAACGCAGCTGCAACGAATACACACTGATATAAAAAATAATTGTGTAATTAAGTTTATCAATAAAAAAGATCATAAGAATAAAAATTAAAAGTATGAGAAATAAAATTTGTCCGTGCGAATAGTACTATTGTAAGTTAGTTCTATAGGTATATATACTCAAAGATGAGATTATATTCGGGTTTAAGCTCTAGAATAGTAAAATATGTAGTATTATATCTAAAATAGATGGCTATATAGGTCTTTGAAAGTTAACTAAATCAGTGCTAACTGTCCTAAAAGACTGCAACAATAGTTTTGACAGAATATGTATCTATATTATCTCTTTTCTACTCTCATATAAAAAACATACATTATGTTGATAGGCCTTTAGATGTTGTAACGTTTTTGATTCGAATTATAGTTGAAGTAAAATTAGTATTGCTTGTTTAAGTGGTGGATGGTTACTTCTAAGTTTAGCAGGCCATTAGGTGGTTTGTACACTACTTTGCATATGCAATTACTTAGCTCATGCCCCATATTGAATTGGGTACTCCATTTCCATTAACTTTCAATAGCATGGTTAATATTAACTACACTGCATCTGAATGTTATTTTAATATTGATAGCTTTTTGTTTTGTAAATTTCTTACGTTTTGTAAGAAAATATTTCGGCTGTATAAGTTCTTCCTTATGTTTTCCCTACTATCATTTTTACAGCATTTTAAGTCCCTACCACTTTTAATCCCACCCATAAGTGATCTATCACTTCTGCACTCTAATCCTCCAATACATACAACTTTATATCCAACTTAATCGTGCCTATTGATGAAGTTTACATCAATAATAGCTATAGTCTCTTAGCAATCTTTTAGTTTTCTAGGGTACCCTTACCTTTCTCTTTATCTCTCATTATGCAATTCTTTTCGAGATAGTCTCTCGATGTAACTCTTAATCCATATAATTAGCATATTATTATTCATAAACTTTTCTAAGGCCTTACTTAGTATAACCTTTTTTATCACGTTAGCCGATTTATTCTTACCATATATTTATCGGAACTCATTAATTTACTTCCTTTTGTAGATTTTACAAAATGCCATTACATGGATAACAAAACGTTTTTCCTTCGTTATTTCCAACTTAACCAGGCACTTGAATAGACTTTGTGAGTCGGTATAGATAACGATTGAGATAGGTTAAATCCTTAACTACTTGGTAACAATGTTAAGTATTTCCTATAGATATACTCATATTGAAACCGTCTGTTTTACCGTAAATATCAGAAATAATGCGTTTTGTGTAACGCTTTTATACTTGATAAAGATCATATATATTAAGTTTTCAATAATACCGAGTTAGTAGTCTTATAATTTATTTTCGTTAACGAGTATTGTGAGGAATACGATCTATAACGATATATCAATATTATTATGGAAGAAAATATCTATGGAGATCATTAACTTTTCCGTCAATAGATCAATAGGATTACATTCATCTTTCAGTCCATATTTTCAATCCTTTAATTCACTCTTTGGTTGAAATAAATTTAATACTTATTGATTAGATTTTCAATTACTATCGTAATTAATAAGTTGTACGATTCTTTTGATTGGTATAAGTTCGTTATATATCTGCTACAAGCATTTTATTCCAAATACTTTTAAGTATTGAAAACATTAGTCTCATGAATGTGAAGTAAATCAATACTTTGTCCTTTTAAATGGAAATTAAAGTAAGCGTTATTCGTACTATATGTATATATATTGACAATCCGTTCAAATTTAAATATCTGTTTTTAATGAAAGTTGCGATTAACTAATATTTTCAGAACTTCATCTACTCAATCGTACGTTTATTTAGCTGTTTTAAAGTTAATACGTTTAACAATAAAGGCATTATAAGATTATATACCCACAATATACAACTTAACATTAACATATGCGATTAATATGAATATATAGTAAGTTGAAAATTTTATGCCCATCCTAGATTTGAAATACAAGTGGTAAATGAGGAAAACATCAATACCTACTTTAGCAAATCCGGAAGGTAGTTGCATTTATTATTTAACTGGTTTTAGGACGTATTTATTACGAAAACTTCCAAGTAACTCTACTAATAGAAATATTCATGAATAAATATGAAACTAAATGTAAGTTTAAGTAATATTGCAGCAATTCAGGGTAAATTTACTATCAGTGTTTCTTATTAAACTTGTTGCTAATACAATTACTCAATATTAACTGAATTTCGAAATCGTTGGTAATTATGTAAAAATCCAATTTTTTCTTTCATCACCGTATTATTTAGCAATTAGAGGTGGTTTTCGTACAGCGTATCCGTTGTTTTTTGCTTAAACTCATAAACAATCCTTGATGAGAAAATCGTAGTGTTGGTTTTATAGAGGTCAAAGTTGCGTTTGTATACAAATTATATAACTCTTCATAGAACGAGTTTCTCAATATCGACTTTATTGCTTTCTTTAAAAGGTATTCGTAAGGTTTAAATCATTCCTTATACACAGAATTTAATAACTAAGTTGGAAATATCCTCTTATTTCCTAGTAACTCAAGTACTTGTATAGGTACATCCTACTGTATATTACTTATCCTAAATAATATATGTGTTGTAATCATATTGCATGCAGTGCATTAGGATAACTTTACTTACAGTAAAGTTGGTTGTACTGCAAATGTATTGCTTTTTGCGGACTTAACTCATTGAGTATAAGTCGAGTGCAGTATGCTGTACTTTACTCTAGGGCATGCCTTAAGCACTTGGCCATACAAAGTATAGTGTAGACCGGCTAATGGTCTGCTAAACCTATAACAATTCATCCACCATCTGATCACGTAATACTACTGTTATTTTAAAGACCAATCGAATCGATAATGTTGTAAAGTTTAAGGCCTACTAATACTGATTAGTGTTTGCCTGCTAGGTTAAACACAGATAAACTAAATAGAAGAAAAAGCTACTTTCCGTTTACGCTTTGCGTTTATCGTTAGGGTAAAGGAAATATTCTTGTAAAGGGCCTCTATTGGTATTGCGATAGTTTTTCAACGGCAGGAAAACAGAGAAGACTTTTGGATTGCGTCAGTCTTCCAACAGCAATCTGAAAGTAAGCGACGGTATTTCTATCGAAAACACCAAGAAATCTTTATTGATTCTTCTTGAAGAAAAACGTTAAGATTGACTGTCAGAAGTCTCAAAGTACGGAAAGTTGGCAAACGGTTAAGTTAGTACTACTGCGGGTATTGTTACTGCAAAAACAACGAAGTCCTTACGTCAAAACAACAACCCTCGACCTTTACCAACAATAAAAGACCTTCGACCGTACTCTTTACACCAAACTTTTATTTATGCCTTACTCTTTTTCACGCCCTACGTCACTTTAATCGTCAAGTTTGCTGCCTTCAGCGAAAACACTGAGAATCGCCAAGTCGCATCAAGAAAGCTACGTTGCACAACCTTTCGCCAAGTCACCAAGTTCCTACACAACTCTACATCAAAACACCAAGTCTTTACGCCCTAAGATTATCAAGCCCTTCGCCCTACACATTTACCACATCATATAAAAATGAGAGCCTTAAGATGTTTACCGCTAGCGCACACTTTGACGTTATTAACAATCTTGAGAGGGAAGAAGTAATTAAGAATTTTAAATTAGTCTTCGTTATTAACTACGACTATTAACTCTAGATTACGGATATCGATAAATCTTTAACTAAAGCCTACCTGACTAATTACATTGGATAGTATATCCTCGAAACTAACGTCGGAGAAGAGTTTGGTCGAGGCGCCAACGTTTTCCAAAATTTCCGCGAATTCTTTAACCACTAGATACCAGACATGTGAAAGAATATCCAACGTTACGTTAAGGCTAATTTAAGGACAGAAGTTAAAAGGCGTGGGATTTACATACCAGATAGGACTTTAAAGAGAATGGCAAAAACCTTTTTTGAGTTGGCCTAGTTTAAAGAATGACTACAGGACTTTGAAGGAAAGGATAAAGTTATTAAGGAACCTTAATGTCCCTATAAACGATTCAGGGGACCCTCTCTTTATTTTTAGCTAAGTTAAGCCTTCTTACATATTGACGATAAGAAACCTGTTATCCTGTTCAGCAGGTTTGTACCATTATATGATAATGCGGAGTACGCTCTTAACGGCGGAAGAGTATGCGAAGTAAAAGCTAACAACACGGTTAAAGGTATTAAAGTTGGCGCTTTATACTAGTTAATTAAGCAAGATCGTCAGGCTTCCCAAAACCTTCAAGGACCCATCGATCTTTAGTACTACAATCGCTAAGTACTTTAAAAACCTTTTTCCTTTGGACTTGCCTACATACATGGACCTATCACAGGCTTTACCACAGGACTTTACCTATCGGACCAGACGACTGGCAATTATCTTTAGCACCGTGCCTCGAAATCTCCAAGAATTAAGCTATTAGGAAACACCAATCAAGCTTGAGATAACTATCGAGACCTTTCTTTAAAACCTATTAAGATAGTTAATATTAATTACAATCTAATAACGGATTTCACTAAGATTTGAGATAATATAAATAAGTATAAAGAAAAGCTTTATAACATTTTCAACACCAAGATAATACTTTTCTTAAATATTTGGAAGTAAATAGAGGTTTTACCTTCTGGTTTTTACTCGTTATTCCCCGAAATCTTTATAAGTTACACCAAAAAAACTATTATTTAACCTTTCTAACGAGCGCCACCACGTTTCGCGAAATTTACGATGATATAAAGGGTCACTTTGAATACGACGTCTACCTTACATAATACTATACAGATTGGGTCACTACGGGGTAAACTATAATGATAGCAAAAAATAGAAAAGAAGAATTATTAATAAATGTTCTTAATTAAATAATTAATAAGCTGATAATATGTTAAAAGGCAATAGGAAAAGTTCATGCTAGCAAAACCACACTTCGCGAACAGGTACGAGCAGCTATTACAGGCGTTAATGAGTTCGAATACGTCTTATAACGTCTAGATACTACCTGTAAAGGCTTTTTTAACTAATTACGCTTTTCGTTTGCCACCGTAATAGCACGTATACCAAACTCGCTTGGTATGTATTTCTAAGCCGGTAACTTCCTTAATGTGGATAAGGAAAACCTCGCGGTGATTAATTACGTCGACCGCAAGTACGGGCGCCTATAACGCCTAAGGTTAGGCCTATTAACCTCGACCTCAGACTGAAGGTAACAGTTACGATAACGTTAATAAAATTTAAGCGGACCCGTTAACCATAAGTATTATCGTCGTAATAGTGGTAAGAGATATTGGATTTGTGGTAAAACCGGCTGTTAATCGACTCTCTACCCCCCCGCTTAGCGTAATAACAGGAAAGTAACGTATTACGTCCAGTATCTTACAATTTTGGAATAAAATCATTTAAATTAGGTTGTAAATATTAAGGGTGATAATTTAATTAACATCTTTAACGCTTTTAAGTAAATTAAGTAATACAAAGATACAGCTTTTAGTACAACAGCCCAATAATTAGCCGACTATACTTTTTTGTACTGTTTAGGTGGTAAAAACCCTTACCTATGCCTTAACCACACCTCTAACCCCTTATATACCTTTAACTTTTGCATTTGGTATGCGGATTACACGTTTTAAGGTATTGTGCCAGATACTGAAGCAGTAAGGTATTTAACAGAAGGCTATTCGCAGTATATGGTATTATGGAGGGAAAGTACCATAGCCACTAAAATTAATCGTTATGATATTAGTAAGGTTAAAGTTAGTTTTGGCTTAGGCGAACAACTATCGTTACTTAGAATAACGGTAATTTAAACTGTTGTGGAAGCGATTACGTTTTATATTCTTAAGTTCTTTACCTCTTTCCTACTTTACTTCAAGGATATTAAAACCCTTAGCATTAATATAGACATTAATATAAACGAACTAGTTAAAAACTACTAAAGGTTTTTACTCGCCTTTAGGCAAGGGCATTTATGGTTTTATCTTTAAAACCTAAAAGCAGTAGTGTTAAACCTAACGAAACTGGAAATAAGTTAACTATACCGGCGCTTTAACTACCTAGTTATTAATAGGCTGTATAAAGTCCTAAAGTCTATAAGGCATAACGATATATAATACTCTGCCTTAAAAGCTATTAAAAGGTTTTTTCACCACTACTAATCGTATGAACAAACCCCCTGGAAATTGAAATTTACGTAAAAAGATAATAAGTACTTCAATTATAACATCTTTATAAATATATTTTATTTGGATAATAAGTTTTTCTTTCACGTCGTTAACTCCGTAACCTCTTTTTACGAAGTCAAATTCTTAAAATCTCTTTCGGAAAATAATAAGTGGAAACGTTAAGAATATTATAAATTAATACGTACCTGGGTCTACCTAAAGTCATATTCCGCGATGTCGGTACTAACTTTACAGCGGCGGAGTTTTAAGAAGACACTAAGATAATGGGTATTCAATACAAATAGGTATCTGTAAAAACCTACTAAAACATTAAAAAAGTTAAAAAGGTATACACCGTACTTCGCCGAACGTATAATATCTTTATGTTAGAAATCGGAAGTTTTACGAATCCAGAGATACACCTATAAATGGCAGTAAAAGGTTTAAACGATACTATAAATCCTAACGGCATGGTGCTAACTCGGCTGGTTTTTAAAGCGTACCCACGTCTGACGAGTGAATCTCTACCCTTAACAAGTACTTAAAAATGTATTAGGGCTTATAACAAAGCTTTAAGGAAATTGCGAAGGGAATTAGCACGTCTCTAAGTTAATAAAGCCTTTGATACTAAAAACAGACCGAAAAATAATCGACGTGCTTACTTTGCTATTAAAAAGTAAAGTACTAGTATACGGAAAAACGGGTAAATAGGAAAGGCCATATAAGATATTAAGTATAGTAAGCTTGAAATTAGGTATTAAAACTATTAACAGTCCTGTATTTTTTTGAATTACCTAGGTTAAACCATATATTAGGGTTACTAATGATAAAAATCCTTAAGTTGAACGAGCGAATTAACACGAACCTCCCCTACTTGTTATCGAAAAGCTAATGAAACGTCGCCAGCGCAGATGACCCCCGAAGGAGAGAAATGTTAAAAAGGAGGAATATATAACAGGCCGTATTTACAATATTATTTGGGTAAATAAAAAAAGAAACGATAACGAAAACTTGGTGGTAAAACTTAAGATATAAGGGATTATTAAGACTTTCGGCAAACCTTTTAAAGAAAATGATAAGGTTAAAATCGACGGTATACTAATTTGAGGTATGGTATAATTTGTATCGAAGGCTAACTTTAACTTTTAAAACCCGAATATCACAATTTTTAAATCGAGGATTATCTAAAAAGTTAAGGGTAAAACCATGGGAAGGCCATATAAAAAGTGACGGTTAATTGCTTAAAGATACAGCGATAAAGGTAAGGACTGAATCTTTACGTGATTGCCAACGATTTAAAAGAATAGCTAGCATTTAGTAGTTTCCTTATCAATAAGTTTGCTAAATAGAATTAAGGATAAGTTTACATTTAATGGCCGTAATATTGAATAAACTTATACATAGTTAGCAACAGATCTATAATGGATTATATTATTGGAGTTGTTATAGGAACTTTATGCCATTTACCTATTGGAAATGGTAATACGGTATGTTAAACTATTTTATGTATTAGCTAAAGTAAGCGTTCACTGGTTTTTAACCTATCAGTTGCATTTCAAATTCCGGCTAACGATAAAGTTTTTAATATATTATCCAAAATTTTTAATAACGTAAAAGAAAAACTTCGGTATAGTAGGCATGTAAACTATCGATACCCTTTTCGTGGAAAAGACTAGCTTTGTAACACAAAAACAGTAAGTAATCAAGGACTTAAAGTTTTAAAGTTGTAAGCTAGTAATGACATTGACGGAAAATAACTAATTTGACTTTAATAGATCGTCAATCCATATACTTCGTATTAATGCAGGCCTAAACTTCCGCCAAAAGAGTTAAGGCGTTACTTTTACTATAATAGACAAGACTAATGAAGCTAAGGTTTAACGGTAGTTGAAACAGCATACACGGGGTAAATATATTGCTACTCTATGCCATCCGGAAGCCTTATACGATTTATCTATTAGGGCAAAAGTACAAAAACTAACGGATAAAGACTTTAATTGACTGAATAAGAAGTTGGGGTAGCAGATACAGAACCTGGACCATGAAATTAATATAGTACCAATCGATTTTTTAAAGGCGAAGTTGATAATTTTTAGGAACGGGTTTTTTACAAATAACACCAACTTATCTTTTTAGATTGGCTTTTTAATTACCTTCGTCAACAAAGATAGATGGGAAAATCAGTTTAGTATTATCGGCAATTTGATTCACTAAATCTTCGTTAAGTGCAAGAGAATTATATGAAGCGTATTAGCTTCGGAAGTTTACAGTATGATAACGGGCTTTAACGTAGGTATGGCGTTATAGGAAACCTTTTACCTTATTACCAGATAACTAAATATACCCTTTATTCCGGTAGTAATCTGTATCGACTCAAGATGTCTTTTTGAATGCCTTTTAAAGCTCGGAACCACCAGTAAAAAGCGCCTGATAATCTACGTGATGGTACTTCGCAAAGCCTATTAAGGGAGGAAGATTAAGGAGTTCCGATAAATCGATGGCAAAGATGATCCTGTAAATGCTATGACGAAGGCTACGCTAAAAAAATCTATAGAAAGGTTTGTATATAGCAATAAGCTAACTATACGTATTGAGGGCTACATTAACCGGCTATCCGGAAAGCCCAAATTACGTGATGGCAAACTAAAAGACTGCTAGTAAAGTAAAGGTTACGATGGTAATCTATTTGAATAGCATAGTTAAAGTGGAGGCTTACGAATAGCTGTAGCGAAAAAACTTTTTATGGGAGTTGATAAACTCAGACCTTGGGGCAACGAAGTAATTGAGGTTAAATAGGGTTAGTTTGCATTCAATTAGGTGCAATTTAGTATAGAAGTTAACTGGAATTAATAAGGGTCTGGCTAGTTAACGAAGAAGTAATTTAGTGGTAACCGGAGAAGATTAGTTAGCCATACTAGCGTGCGTGTACAAACTAAAAAGCCATTAGTATTGAAATAATATTGTATGCACTACAGTAGGCCAACTTTACTTACAGTAAAGTTGACCGTACTGTAAGTGTATTGCTTTGTACAGACTTATTGCATTGGGTGTAAGTCAAGTGCAGTACGATACACTTCACTCTAAGGTACGGGCCAAGCACTTAGCCATACAAAGTACAGTGCAGACCAGCTAGCGGTCTGCCAAACCTAGAACAATTCATCCACCATCTGACCACGCAATACTACTATTACTTCGAAAACCAATCGAATCGACAACGTTGTAACGTTTAAGGCCTACCAACAATATATTATTTTTCCTTAGTGATTCACCACGACGCCATCGTTTTATCGATGTATTCATTACGAACAAGAGAGTATTGTGTTGGCTTATTTTATTATTTTTAGGATTTTTATCGATATTCGTCCTATCGTAAATTTTAAACTATTTTATATAAAATGTTGTAGGACTATTCATATTTTTAATAATTATTTCTGAGTTAATAATACTTAGGATATTAAATAGACTATTCTATTTGTTTTGCTCACGTAACTCGAGGATTTCGCTTTATAATATAAAAGTCAGTGCATCAATTATCAAATAATCGCTTTTAGTATTGACGTTATTATTAACTTAATGTTTGGTAAATTTATCCCGAAATATTTTTCAAGCCTTTCAGTACGTCGTAGCCCATTTTTCGGTACTTGCTCATAGTGGAAATTAACTTGTCAAATGAAGATATACTTTCAAGACTAGTAGTGTTAGCATTGAATCATTAGGGTTTATAATGTTTTTCAGACGCTTTATTTCCATTCGTAAACGTGCTTTCCAATTCATAAAGTTTCCATTTCTTACTTAAGGATAAAATACGTTTTATGAAGTAATATATGTACTCTTTCGACCTTTTAGATACACTATTTGTATTTGATAGGTATTTTTTTACATTAAATCGCTATTATCATAACATAAATGTAGAACTTTAATATAATAAAGCTGTTACTAGCGTCATAAATGATAACATTTAGTAACCTTCAGTAAATATTCATCTAAAACATCCTTAATATTTCCTAGGTATTTTTCGTAAACAGAGACTCAAAGATTTTGATGCTCTAAAAGGTGGTTGTGGGTTTACGAAATAAAAACTAAATTTATTATCGAAGTAATAATAGTTAGTTATGATCTAATTAATAGAGTTTTTATCGTATTTTGAAGTAAAATTTAACCTTTGAGAGGTATGTATATATATATAGTAATGCTGAAAAGGCTTTTTAATAGCCTTCAACATCAAGTATTCTACATTTTATACGCTTTAAAGCTACGATATTTGTATAACTTGTCGATAATTAAGTACTTGAATCGTAAATATAACTAATGTATTTTGGACTTTGATAAATTTATTATTGTTTCTTCTAGTTTTTGAAGGTTAAATTATAAGTGTTCTCACTTTACGGTAAAGAGAAACGTCCGACACTTCTTAAACAGTTTATGAACATTAATATTGAAGTTAACACTGAGGGTTTTTATATTTTTCAAGGAAAAGATGGATAGTATAGGCAACTTGAGGATATAAAAGGTAATTGGTTCAACAATTGTTTATATAGTTGTCTATACTAGTCGAAATAATTCTTTATTAGTGGCGAAGCTAACTTTGGCTCTACCGGCATTTTAATAATTAATATCTATAACAGTAGTATTTTTTTTTCCGTACTACGATGTATTATAAATACTCTACTATTAAGTATTTCATTGCCTCTATATCTGGTATAATTCCTTCAAGTGTATACTTCGCATAACTATTACGAAGAGTCAAGGTATATAATGGGTTTTAGACTTGATTTTGAGCGCATAGATAAGGGTTTTCGCTTCTTAAGAAGTATAAAAAAGCGTGGTTAGCTAGTTATTAAATCGTTTTAAGAGTAATATTTTATACTATATAAGTAGTTTTGATGTATTATATTTTTTTGTGAAACTCTTTGTTATTTATAATCGGCGACACGATACAAATAATTCTTTCCAAACATATTACTTACTATATATGACCTATTATTTATAACATTTAATAATGGGATAACAACTTGACTAATAATTGGACTTATTAGTAATCCAATATCTTTGTTATTGTTACAACGATAGTATTTACAATCATTATATCCGTTGAAGTCTTACTCACGCTATTATCTCTAGTATAGCTTTTATTCTAGAGGTTTTCCACGAGGTTTTAATCGTATAGATTTTATATACTGACGGTTAATATAATACGTAATTAAAAGGGTTTCGTTGTTTCGATTACAGAAATTGCCAGCTTAAGGGTATATATTAAATCAATTTAGCTTATATCTCATTACAGTCATGAACAACGACATTAACTTGTTAAAAACGTTTTTATCAATAGTATCCAGGTGTTATAAGGTGTATTCAAACTCGTTAACACCGGTAATAGCCGTTTGTATCTACTCCCGAAGTGTAATTTCGCTCGCGTGTATTTTTTCCCATTGTTCATAGACATAATATCGATTTGTGAAATATTTGGTGAGGATATTTATCAGTATTTTCCCCTCTTTTAGCTATTATCATCGTTGACTACGTTGTAGTCTAGTTCACATAATTTTAAGTCAGGTGGATATTGTATTCAAAATAACATTTTATCTCGTCATAAATTTCACGAAAAGTATATATTTTAATTAAAGAGGTGATATAGTCACAAATCATGTAACCGGTAAGAATTTTTAGGAATTATGAGTGAAACCCTAATAATTTATCATTTATCCATTTGCAAATATTGAAAAATGGTATTATCTTAGTATTAAATAGATTATAAGGTTTCCCGTTATAGTTTTCTGTATTATTTCAAATATTTGCAAAGTTCGTAATGAGTTTATAATTTATTTTTACCATTGGAATCGGTATGAAATGTTGTTTATAATAATCGTTCCAGTTGTTAATGGTATTTGTTGTTAATGTATGTTTTAGACCTTTAGAATAGCAGTGGTAAGAGAAGTTGCTAGTTACTTAGCTCAAGAGGTAAATAACTGTAATAAAGGCTATCATAGATTTATGTATATAGGCGTATCTTTCAGTGTTTTATGTAGTCGCTCCATACGAAACTTCATGTTAGAGAAAACCTTGATGATTTTGACGACTTTTCAAATTAAGTGTTGAATAACATTAATATCAATTTCTTGTGTTGTATTGGAAGCCGTTACTTTACATATGTTGCTTTGCCAAACGCCTATTCCGCGTTACTGCGGCTAGAAATTGAACTATCTTGCAAATGAACAGATTTTTTAATTGTAAGTTTTTAAAGAATTATGGTTCGGATGTTTTCAAGCTCAATTTAATTAGGAATAATAGGGTAGTTTCTTGAAACGTATGTAAATGCATTGTTAATCGTTAGCGATATTTATTTTCCCCATGAGTTTTAAAGTTATGGATTTTTAGGGTAATATTCCGATTTTATTAACTTAGAAAAGGGTTTTGCCATTTTGTTCATATGTTTTTCTGTGATGAAAATACCTACTTTAGTATACTTTGAGTTGAATATTACTTTGATGCCGTTTTCAATCGCTTTGAACATGTGGATGATTAAATTACTTCAAAATACAGGAAAGTTTTTAAAAACGCGGATATTATGGTCAAACTCTTCGCCAGTATTTTGGTTACGAGGATATATTGACTAATGAAATTAGTTAAGTAACGTTTAGTTCAAGTTTTATTCATATCTTTAATACAAAGGTTTTTATTATCGTATTTGATGAAAATGAGTCTAAAGGCTTTGATTTCTTTGATTTGTTCCTAATTATTATTTATTTTAACGTTTCACCTAGTTATTTAACGTTGGATTAAGACGGGTGGAAACTTAGCGATTTATAAGCAGTTAGATGTGGCTATTTGACGTAATTTGACGATTTTGAATGTTTTTGCTTAACGTAGCGATTTCAGCGTATTTATTAACATATTCAACTAATGATCTTAATATATGAGAGGGAATAGATTAGTGTAAAAGATGAGGTTTAATGTTATATTTTATATGTCACCAAAGTTCTTTTAAGTGCAAATGGTCTGAAAGTTAGCGGTTTATGGTAGTATTAGTAATAGTAACTTAGCTGTTTACTAATTTTAAGTGTTTTGACAACTTGATAGTCGCTTTTCAACGATTTAAGACTTTAATAGTTAATTTTAACAGTTTTTAAACAGAGTTTAATAAAGACTTTTGGGTGTTTCTAATAGTGATACCGTTACTACCTTTAGATTGATATAAAGATTGAGGCGGCCCAGAAGTTTTTTCTACTTACTGTTGTGACAATTGACATAGTTTGTAGAGGTATTTCGCAAGAATCTTTCATTTCCAGTGCAATTACAAAAAACGTAACCGGAAAGTAGCCTTTTCCTTTATTTAGCTTATTTGGGCTTAATCTAGTAAGCATTGATCAGTGTTGATTGGCTTTTAGACGTTACAACGTTGTCGATTCGAATCGTGGTCGAAGTAACAGTAGTATGAGGTGGTTAATTGGTGGATGGTTACTTTAAGTTTGGCAGACCGCTAGCCGGTCTGCACACTACTTCGTATGGGCAATTGTTTGGCCCATGCCCCACATTGAATTGGGCACTCCACTTCAATTGACTTGCAGTAGTACAGTCAACTTTGACTGCACTGCACTAGAATGCTATTCCAACATATTGGTAATTTTCAAAACAAACACACAAATGTAATCAATCAAACTGTGTACACAAACCGTGTACACAAACACATCAAGAAACAAACAAACAAATGTATACACCTAAACCGTATACACAAAGAAACGAACGAACGAACAACCAAACAAACAAACAAATGTACATACACAAATCATTACTATTCAAATGTCTGATCCCTATTGCCTTCAAATTACAGAAACTTCATCTATAATATTATTAGAGACACTAAAAAAACTAAAAACGAAAGAAGTAAAATGAAATGTACAATGCGTTCAGAACCGAGTGAGTGAAATAAAACGCTTATGCGCCAAGAAGAGATAGCAACTCGGAACCAGACTTGAAAAAGACAAGAAAAAGTGGACATTTTTGAACTGGCTCTAATAAAAAGATCTGCCGAATTGTATGCAACTAACGTGCTCGGACTAGCTCAAGTCAAGAAGTCTACCAAATTGTATGCTTTGCGGACTGGCTCAAGTGCAAAGGTGTACCAGTCAACGTATTTTCCGTTTTATATATTTTTGTGTGTTTTTCGCACTAGCTCGAATGAAGTGGTATACCAATTAACGTGCGTAGACCAGCTTCATAAAGAGTTCTAGAATTTAAAACGAGCAAAGCCGATATGGGATAGAATGCTCTCTACGAAAATAGTTTTTTAATCATTCGAATGAAATACGGCTATAGCTCGTAATTAGAGATAAAATCATTATTTTCTAAAGTTACTAAATTTACACTGTTAAAGCCCAGGCATAAGGCTCTTGTTTCTTACGGTTACTAATGTAAAGCCCAATATAACTGGAACTGCTATAATGCGAAACTTCAGGTACTTAACGCGTATATATCTTATCAACATTATTGATGTGCAGCAATCATTTCAACTTTTAGCTATAAAGGGTTATATACCTCAATTGGGTTAAAATAGCTGATCAATAATTAACTAATACAGGTTGCCTCTTAAGTATGCATACTTAAAAATAATATTGTTGTATTTGAGTTTAAATTCTGGAACAGTAGAAGATCTAATAGCTAACTCTAAATAGCTGTCTATATAGGCATCCAAAGCTGACTCAGTCAATGCCAACAGTTCTGAAAGACTGTACCAATAGTCCTAATAAAATATGTACCTACAATAATAATATTAAGTAAAAGAATCAACACATGATATTTTAATTTGTATCAAAGATCTTTAAATGAGTACATGCTTTAAAACAAAGTATTTACAATTTACAATATCATATATACTTTTTAATATTTTCTCTTGGTTTCACATCTTTGTTAATATACTTGCATAAACATATTAATATTATCAAGGTATGTAAATGCGTAATACAATACACTTAGTGATATATTTCTTGTAAATCAAATAGTAAAGAAACTTCATTCATTATTTATAGTAAATATTATCTAATTTGTTATAAAAATATATCAACTTGTAATTTATTTTTAGGTTACATAGTAGATCACAAACCATAAAACTAGTGAAATCTCTTTAATGGTATCAGGATTATGTAATGCATGAACAATGCATATATTGATATAGATTTTGTGAATTTATAGAGTTAGTGAATATATTTCCAAATCAATTTATGTTGATGAATATATATAACGTAAAAATTTAATTATTATATTCACGTTTTGAAAGAAAAGCACTAGTTAATATACTGTTTAATATAATGATGATACAAAACTAATATTCTTATCATTAGTCTAGTAATAGACAACTAATATAATAATGACTAGTTAATAATTACAACTCTTTTACATGTATAATTTCGTTATTAATGTACTAATAGCTAATTTTACATTTATGTCGAGAATTTCTCAGTATTTATTGAAATTTTATAGTTGAAAATTGAAGTTTAGTGACAGATTAAACGAGTTGAAAACCAGGGTCGATTGTTATTTACCCCTTAACATGTTCGTCTCTGCGTTTTCTCTCCTGTTTTTATCGGTATAGTTGTGTGTTTTGACACACTCCATAGATAATGCCTTTAGACTTGAGTAATTCAAGACCTATATTAGCATGAACAATTTGCTGTCATTTAGATGCAGTGGGTATATTGCGAAGTTTGTATTCGATGTCTACTCCATACAAGACCAATGCAGTACTTTCTACAACCTTGCCAACCCATTGGGTATGCAAGCAAGCCTGTCAGCAATTGCAAGCCGATTCGTCAGGAAGGTCACTGCATAAACCACAATACCGTAGGTCTTGCAGGCTATCTATGCGTAGTAAATACCGGCTGGACTGCTGACTATACAGGTACACAGGGATACCTGGATTGTGTGTGCAATGCGGCGTTTGTACCACCGCATATAAGAATACACACGTAATGCGCTGGGTTGTTTTTAACAAGTGCGCTGTGGCACTGTGGCTACTGGCTACCGCTCGGCTAGCTACCGCTGCCATCATGCCATGTTAAACTCAAGCTTTCGGGCACAGCCAAGGTGGAAAGCTTTGCCAGCTGCACGTGCAGCAAAAGACGGGAAAGTACCTATGACCTGGCCAATCAACCGTTGTGGTACTGCTGCTACGTACGCATCAGCCGAAACACTGATTGATCTGAGAGCGCAAATTCCTGCCACGGGCAATCCATCCTCCGGCGCGCGCATCGACGCGGGACTCGGCTAGTCGCCCTCCTATTTTCCTGGGACGTGCACCCACCTCCTTCCACAATCTCACCTGTCCGTCGGGCAACTGTTTCGTGGTGATGCGAGGAGCACAGCCATTGGGGCGCCGCGTGCACAGGATGCCGAGGTCAAGCTCCATGGACCGGAATATACAGTACGTCACCTTCAGACTCGCGTGTTCGCATCACTCCGCATCCCACCACGTGTCTCGGTGGTAGCGTAGCATCCACCCTTCTTCTTCTTCACCACATCCATCCTTCTTCGGCATCTTCCATCGCACAGGCTCCACACTGCATGCCTGTATCCTCCGTCAGCGGGTCCCCCCCCCACACCTTCCCCTTTCCCAGACAAACGAACGCCAAAAAAGACCGACATCATGCTGCTATGAGGTACGCCCCGTGCCAAGACAGTGACAATGGCAGACGCCGCGGTAACGGGCGACATGCAACAACAAATCACCGTTCCTTCTCTTTTTTTTTTTTTTGCCTCCTCTGGGGCCGACCTTCCAGAACACAGCCTTCAAGCCCCTCTTTCAGCCCGACGCGCCCTAATCAATTTACCCAGCCTTAGCGTGGCGCAACCGTCTAGCCCCGTCCCTGCCTGGGGCGCAGATCTTGCCTAAGACGGATGGATTTGCGTCAGCCGTGCTCAAATTTTTTTTTTTTTTAAAAAAAAGGCCGGCGAGTCAGGGGGGTGGCCCTTTATAAATGGGTACTTCGTTAGTTAGTTAGTGGCTATGGCTAGCCCAAGGCCCCACGGCCCCGTAGCCAGGCTCCCGGGAAGAACATTGACCCTGGGCCTGCCAGAAATGCGCAGGCCTGTTCACTGTACGCCCTCTTTGCGCTCCTCGTTTGCGCGCACGGACGTTATAGCGAACAAGAGCCTCTATCATCGTCGCCAGCGTCAACCTACCAAACAACCAACCAACCCCCCCCAACCCCCCCAACTTGGGCGGAATGCGGGGCGTCATCATCGAGTTCGAGATCAAATTACCGGACCGGGCCCGCGACAAGAGGGCCAGAGAAGCGAGATGGCCGTCTTTGCTGGCGAGCGTGGAGCGAGGGTAGGCATGCGTAACCAGGGCATAGCGTATCCATTTCCTTGCGCTGTCCTGAGGGGAACAAGGTCCCCTGTGCGCAGCGCACCATAGATGGATGGATGGGTCTGAGACGGCACAGATTTGGGCTAGGTCGGTCGCACTTACGCCCCCCACATCCGCATGCACATCCAGTCCTCAGCCCTGCGCGAGCCCACAGGCACATATGTCGGCAGTGGGCGCGGTCCCCTGCCCACACGGCTGGCTCCCCGGTCCATCGGAGACACAGGCACATTCAGTACCAGCATGTATGTGCCTTCACTCTGCAGCTGTGTGCCACACGGCATGGTCTTCGGAATCCCCGTGGTTTGGTAGCCCCCGTTACCACATGTACGTAAGTGGCAGGCACGGCAGAGGCGTCCGGGCAACCTGACGAGACACAGAATCAACGCAGTGGGACGGTAAAGGCACAGTGACGGCAGAGCCTACTTTGTACCCCTGGCTTCGGCCGCAAGAGAGTTTCGTTTCGCCCGAGGACCTGACGTCGACTTGCATGCAGTACATACAGACAGCCAGCAGCCGGTGCCGTGCATCGTGGCTACTCTATTATTGTTTCTCCTGCGTGCCCTGCAGGTTGTTGGCAGCTCAAGATCGATCGTGTTGACCTGCGCCTCAGTATTATCATCAGATCTAATTTTGAGACGGAAAGGTCATATATCGAGAGGAGCTGCCGCTGCTGTGCCACCATCGTTGTCGCCACCGCTGCCGCTGCCGCCGCCGGCGGCGGCGGTGCCGGTCGCCGTGTATGTGAGATAGAACAAGAAAGAGAGAGAGACAAAGAAGGATTCCGTCATACTAGTCCACAGGAGCCAAAGGGCAAAGTTACTGAAACAAACACCTTCAAGCAAGGTATAGAGGGGGGATGCATAGTGCTCACCGAAACAGAGCAATGTGGCATGCCCGGCGAGCGAGCGCCAGCTATGGCCAATCGTGAACATTCCAACACATACACTACAGCAGGAGCTGCCAACTGCTCAGGATCCAGCGCGGCGGAACTACCTTGCACAACCGCATGCTTGAGGTGATTCGATGCCACCTGGGGCCCGCCCACCGATCGTGCCCTTCGATGGGGACGCCGCTGATCGGTTACTAGATGCCTGCTGCTGATATCGCTGTCGGTGGAACGCCGCGGCTTTGCCTGTTCCTCTAATGCACGTCTTGAGGCTGCCCATGGATCCTATGGCACTGACCGTGGCTTGTGTGCGGAAACGTGCCAGCCGTCAGCGTTCGCAAAATAGCTTGCCACGGTTCAAGAGCCGCCGAGCATTGCGGCGTGGGCCCGCGCCGTCATCAACACAAGCCCGCCGGCTGTCGCATACCGGCCTGCCTCCTATTCGCGGGACAGAGTCGTAGCATAAAGGAAGATTTCGATAAACGAGCACATATGACCAGCCTCGCATCCGCGCGTCCCGCAGATTGGGGTGCTGGTGCTGATGCTGACATGAGTCGCGCATGTCATGAGTCTTTGGTTTGCGCCTGATGGAGGAAGTTCAAGGTTGCGTCAAGTTCCGAGCAGCCCGTCCCAGTCGCCTGTTTTGACGTGTGGCGGCGACTAGAGGTTGGGAAGACATGGCAGCGGGCGCCAAATCTGAAGCCGCAATATGGTCATCCAATCGGTGGAAGGCTTACGGTCAGCTTGGACCGCATCAGAGCTCTCACGAGTGTCCACGTCTCGGCTCACGATTCGTCGTAGCTCATAGCAGGCCAGACAGAGGCAGCAAGGCGTGGTGATGTCCCCCAGAGTAGCTCATGCCCTCCCTTCTGTGTCCCACCCTCAAGAAATGATGATGTTGTACCCTCCAGTCATTTTGGAGCTGAGCCGCACCTAAGAACAGGACTCGCAACATGAAAAGTGGGGGCCGGAGTCGCACTCCTGCCATGTGCTGTTTGCAATGCGGTGAGGCGCCAATTGTCCCAACCATGGCGTCGTGGCCGATTTCGACTTGCAGGTTGACCACCCCTTGGTTGTGGGCGCGGGGCGAGGAGTGTGGAAAGGCAAGTTCAACAGGCTGGCTATTTCCGCCTCTCCGCCTCTTTGCGACACCTTCGGACCTCCTTGTCTGTCAGCTTCCACGGTTTGTCCAGCACATCCTGCCTGAACTTCCGGATCTTGTCCCAGAAGGCCACCTCCTGCTCCGTAGAGCGCAGCACAGTAGCCTTCAGGATCTTGATCTGCTTGGTGTCCCGGAACAGCGACAGTCCGCCCTTGATATCCATCACAGTGCCAACATCGACCTCGTCAGGCACCACGCGCTTCGGTAGAGCGGCCGTACTTGAATCCGTCTTGCCCTTGCGTCTGGGGCCCGCCTTGCCCGTAGCACCCTGCTTCACGTCCGTGTGGCCGGCGCCAGCAGCGGTAGCAACCGCGACCGCGGCCGTCAGCGCAGCATCGGCCCGCGGGACGTCCACCAAGCACTCGATGCAGGTGCCACTGCCATCGTCGACGGTGTAGATGCGGCGGCCGGGGTACTCGTCCACGGCAACGACGACGCCGGCGATGCGGACCCATTGGATGGGGTGGTTGCGGTGGAAGAAGAGGTTCTGGCCGTGGAAGCCGGCGTGGGCGGTGAGGGCGCCGATGTCGCGGGCGCGCAGGTGGGGGTAGGTGGTGACGGTGGGCGACAGCTGGAAGCAGTGCTGCGGGTAGAGCAGGAGTTCGCCGATCTGGTCGGGTGCGCTTGGCGCGTCTGGTGCAGCTGGCCTTCTGGTTGCCCTCGCTGCTGGTGCTGCTGCCATCGTGGGCGGGTGTGCACGGATGTGGGATGGGACTGATGGGGGGTTGCACTGATGTTTCAGGCGCGATGGCATGGCGCGACGGCATGGCGCGACAGCATGGCGCCACGGCGTGGCACGAACACGCAAGTCTGGTAGCGCGGGCGTCTGTGTGTTGCGTGAGCCTGAGCCAGCGAGCGGTGAGGATCAAGCAGCTGTTGAAGGCATTGTCGGACTCTACTAAAACTGTGGGGGGGTATGGCGGGAGGTAGAGGCCTGTGTATTCTTCTAGAGAACGGATATCCGCACGGCTAAAATGGATTTCCGTATGATTTAGTAGATATCTGAACGATGAGTAGATATCCGTACGGTTAGGTTTCTAACAATACATATACATGTAGGGTAGTGGGGCTATATATAGCCGTTACTTCACTTCTTGCATAAATGTCAATTATCAAATTACACCCCTATTTTTTAATGTTAACATTTTACACAAGCATACTTTCAAAATTGTTATAGTTAAAGTTCTATTTTAATTCATATTTGGAAGTAAGTTAATATAACAATATTCTTAATCGATTTACCCATTCATTAATACGCTTTATCGCTTTGTATATACAATGTTAAATCTGCTATTACGTAGTTTTATAACACGGTGTTTATAATATGACGACTTTAATAATAAGTGTTTATAACATGTTATTGCGTTTATAGCATGTTGTTTATAATATGGCGCCATGCTTATAGTATAATGATAATGTAGCGATTATAATGTAGTAATAGTGTGACGCTTATAGTGTAGCGTTTATAACGTAGCAATGACACGGTATTTATAATGTAATGATAGTATAGCATTTATAGTATAGCAATAACGCGATGTTTATAATACGATAACTTTTACGTATTCCTATATCGTAGCAATCTTTACAACATAACAATCTTTATATAATCCTATAATGTAACAGCCTCTATAATGCAATATTCTTAGTATATCAACCAGTTTTTAATAAAAAAAAACGATAACAGTCGTCTAGAGTTTTGGGGTTTAGAAAAAAATGAGGTATGTATTAAGACATAATCAATTACAATAGATGCAGGTTGATTGATGGGTACACATTCAATATAAGGCACAGAGCAAGCTTTAACCTTTAATAATTAGGGTGCAAACTGGCTAGTGGTCTATCTAACTTAGATTTTACATCTATTACTTGACCTTATAATAAAATTTATTACCTCAATCAAAATTTGAATCGACAACTCGTTACAATATTGAAAGGCTTATAGGCAAGCCCTTCTAATACTAATAAGTACTTGATGACAAGTATAGATAAGTTAAGTAAAAAAAAGCCGCTTTTTGGTTACATTTGGTATAATTGTAGGGTAAAAGAAAAATTCTTACAAAAGACTCTTTTAAACTACATTGGTTATTACAGTAGTAAGTATAGAAGACTTTTTAGATTGTGTTAATCTTCACGATAGTCTAAAAAGTAATGACGATAACGCCAGATCATTAAAATATCTTTATTGAACCTATAAAGACTAAAGCGATGCAATTGGACGTTAGAAATCTTGCAACTACTAAGGAAACAATACTAAAATAGCTAACTTTCTAAGCAAACAAATCAAAACCACTACTCAACTTTATGTAACAGATCGCGAAATGGTAATAAACAAACAACGAATACAACAATTCTATATGATAGATTACCAAGTTGCAACAAACAAATAACAAACATATAAATCCTATAGAACAGATCGTTTAGTCGTAACGAATAAGTTAATCGCCAAGTTGTAACAAAAAACTATATTACATCAAATTGTTAAGTTTTTATCTTTTATTTGAAATAAACTTCTAATTGCCAGCTAAAACATCAAAATAGCAGTCGATACTAAGAGAACGAAAGAGATTAAGGCGTTCGGATCCCTTTTCACCAAGTATTATAATGAATATCTATGGTATAAAGAATAAAGACTTTACCAAAGAATATTTGATTAATTTCGTCGATTAGTACAAATTCGATTTAGATACTAGCAAATAGTTCGACTGCAACGTTTGCGCCTTTTACAACTTGTATAAAATATTTTAAAATGGAACCGTTAATATTGAAAACAATTCAAAAGGGAGTTTATATTAAATAAAAGAAAGAGATTTACAAATAGGGTGTCTTCATTAACAGAAAGATTATAAATAGATTAACAAACACTTTTTTTTAAAAAATGACGCAAATAACTGATTATTATTTGTAGGCTCTTATCTTTACAGCGTAGTCGATTCGAATCGTGGTCGAAGTAACTAGTATTGTATTGAACCTGGTGATTTGGTGTTGTTTCTAAGTTTAGTAGACCGCTAGCAGGTTTATACACTAATCTATATGGGCAATTGCTTGGCCCATGCCTTGAGCTAAATTAGGCACTGCTCATACTTGATTTGCAGTTAATATAGTCAACTTATAAATAATGCAATGAACTTGCAGTTAGTGTAATCAATTTATAGTTAGTATAATTAACTTGATTGTATTGCAATGAACTGCTATTTCAATACCGGCAACTTTATTTTTGATGCGTGCGTGTCAGCGTAGCAAATCACTGATTCATAGTAATTACTCAAGTCCCCCACATCCCTGTTAGTAAGAGCCCAGCCAATTCTAGCATGTATCATAACCAAATGAACTCTAATTACAATTTTTTCACTATAGTTTTTAACGTTAACTTTTACAATTTCCGTATATAGATTTTCCGTTACAAAATTATACGTTATTAATTGTATTTTTTTGCAAATAGAATTGGGTACGTTTTTTATCCTTTATTTTATTAGGATTCATCCAATTTACCAGAGTATCTATATTTCTCCACATTATGTACCGGTCTATTCATATATTCTTTAATCTATACGGTTAGCTAATTATTATTTTTGTATATTACTATCACCAGGCAGTACCAACTACAAAGTGTTACACTAGCTTCTACGAAATAATCCTGTAGATACCGGCGGAAGGAATCGTAACACGGGTTCGTTGGGAGCTCGTACAATCCTCTAGGATCCCGTGTTATTCTTTTAATCAAGACCTTAGGGTACCCTATAGTTTATAGACCCGTACACGTATGAATTATAGCCTTAGTAAGGCCATACAACGTAGTTATCATAGTCTGTTCTTGGAGTATATTTATGTTAGGGATGCGATTAGGTGGGTTTTTGGGGGAAAGGACCCTATAAAACAAAATGTAAAAAAGTAACCTATGTAAAGGGCGTAAATAAAACGTTTAAAGTTGTTGTATGCGTGTCTTAGTGTGTGATATGATCGTTATTGATATTAGGGGATCCCTATACGTGCGTGGAAGCCTGTGTTTGCATCGTCTAAAACAAATAAAAAGCATCTCATATTAATACGACTATTAACTTTAAACCTTGCTCTATAAAATAATGAATCGAAATATTAACCAATAAATACTATTATATATTATCATATACTCCTTTACTCAAATCACCGTCATTATATCAATAAAAGTAACAGTGTTTTTTCTTAAATGACAGGCTTTATATTTTAAAATTCAATGCGTACAAGCTTCTACAAGGGCGCTCTGAATTTCATAAAAAATTAATCGCATATTAGCCAACCCTCTACCTCTTTTTACCACTTTTCCTCCCCTTTGTTAACCCACGCGACCCCCCTTTATTCCACCTCTACTAATAGAGAGCAACCTTATACGGATTATATAAAGTCCTTATTCGTTAGAATTGGAGACGGAGTTTATATCAGTGGGGGGAAACCAAACGTTAAATACGATCGTTACACTTATATAGGCTCTAATATACCCGCCGATCTCATGTGCAGGGATTGAATATTAATAAGTAATAGTAGCCAAACGCAAAGGTGGGTGTATCTCCATTATTGCTAATATTGTCGGGCTATTAGCCGCCTACTGTGCCGCTGTTGCAGTAAAAACGCCCTCCGGGTGCCTAACCACCTTACATCAGTCATTTGGCATTGTTTTTAAGGTGGTAAAAGGTGGTGTGGCCAGGTAACGGATATGATATTATTAATGCGATGGAGTTTCGTTACTGGCGGGGCTAAAGCCGAAATTAATGTTGATAATAATGGCGACAACGTTCATAGTAATAAGAATACGGATTCTATCCCTAATTAAACCATCTTTTTATCCCTGTTGCTGCTACCATTGCATCTATTGCCGCCGGGACCGCCGCTGCCTCTAATCCCTTCTTGAATACTATTAATTCTAGTCGATAAGATTTAATTCACTGGGAGATGGTTGTAAAGACACTGGTAACGATTGTGGTGAAATTATAAATAGGAAAATCCCTTAACTAGTTATTGGTGTAATAATTATGGTTGTGGTTAATAAGATCGGTAGAGGTAAAGATAAATTAATGTTTACAGGTATGAAATGTCATTCCTACTAGTGGGCGAGAAGCGTAGGACTTGAAAACTATATTAATTTAAAATACGAGTAAAGGCCCTAAAATGTCTAGAGTTAGAAAAAAAACTTTTGTATATATATTTTAAATATCTTTTATCTATGTGTTTCTTTAGAGGTTGTAATTAATGTTTGAAAACTCTAAAAACTCCAGAAAATGCATTTAATTGGTAACACTTTGTTTTCTATCATATTTAATACAATGTTTGTTTGATTGAAAAAAATTCAAAACGTGGATAATATAATATAAAATCATCATAACTATACGTGATCGCTAAAAATAGATATAATAAAGGCTGAAATAGCGTAGTCGAAAATAGGGAGGAGCTTATACACCGAGATTTACCAAACTTAAGTTCGAATTTAGTTGAATAAAAAAATCACCAACTTTATATTAAGAAAATAGTTAAGCCTAGGTTTGGACATACCATTCCTCATTTATTTTTTTAATCGTAACCGAAAAATGGAATTGACTCTGTTAACAAAGGGTTGGTCATCGTCATTAAGACGGTTGAAAACATTAGTGCCGATATTCACAAACCTATTCGCGGCTTCGTTTCCATTACTACCTATATGTCCAAAACTTCATTTTACTGTAATAATGCTAGGGTCGTCTTCGATAATGACGTAAAAGTGGTTAAAAGCCTATTGAAACAAGATAATCCGGTTACTTTTTAGGTTTATAATTATAAAGATATTATCTATATACATTGTAATTTCGTTTAATATGACGCAAGTAACCGTTTTAAGGCCCCGAAGCATACCGATAACCTCACCGTCTAAATTATAGATAGTAGAGTAAATGTTACCGGAGCTTTTTATAATAATAATATTGTTATGAAAGATTAAATATTTGTATTCAACGTATCTTTATCCGTCGAGTTATTATTCAAAACTATGGGTAAGAACTGTAATGTAGATTGCGTTAAAGCTGGCGTATAAACACTTAAAGGATAAGGTGATAATATCTTGAGTTTATCCACCCGTAAGGTATTTTTTGGATTCTAAAGAAAATTGTAACAATAATAGCATGAATCATGAAAACTCCGGGAATTTCTCATTAACTGTTAATAAATGTGATTTAGATTAAGTTATTTTACGAATTTGACGAAGTGATTGAAATATATTGTTGAAATCAACGAGGACGTATAAAATTGTCTATAATATCGTAAAAGGTCGTACGAATCGTCAAAATACGTAAATAGGGTAATAAAACCCCCGTTTACCAACTGAAAAAGGAGGGAAGTCTTAATACATAGCTTTCGGTGGTGAAGGAGTAAGCGAAATCGTAATACATAGGATAAATTTGTATTTAACATCAAAGGTTTTTAATTGGTATGAAAATAGAAAATGTCATTATTTTAAAGTCAGTTTACCAGAGGATAAAACCAAATTTTTCAAGGCAAAAACGTTGTGTGAAGTTTTATAGGACGGGACAACCGCCTCTAATGAGATAATTAACGAAACTATAACTTTTTTTACGAAGATTTTTTACCTGCGTCTGGTATATCAACTCTCGGTGAAATAGGTAAATATAAGAACAACTATAGCGATGATGAATATAAATAAAAGGCATGGAGAAGTCCTGTGTTTCATACGAAAACGTCCTTTATAATATCGGACGACTTTTAAAGCCATCTTAATACGTTTACCAAGATATACCCGTATTAATAAAACTCGATTAAATTAAAATACTAATTCAAGTATACTAAAGAATTTAATATTTGGAAAGGGATTTGTAATCAAATAAACTAGCTTCAAGGCAGCTAAAACGACAGAATTACCACGTTTTATAAAGTAAATGAAACATTAGCACCCGGTGATATATAAAAGTTCAAACTTTTCTAGGGCGAAAATAAGTTTATTATTAGTCGTCCACTAGTTCACTTCCCGTAAATTAGCTTCAAGACCCACGGTATTAGGTTTTAGAAAATATAAAAACCGAAAGAATAAAACATCGCTAACTTAAATAAAAATACTATAAAAATCAAGTTTTACGAGGTCTGATATTTAGATTATATATAGGACCGGGAGAAAAGAGTGTTTCAAGGAGTGTTTTAACTACAACTTTTAAATCTTTTAGTCGCTGTTCAATATAGAACCTTTATTACTCTATATTGAAAAAAAAAACTTCAATTAAGGTTAGTAAGCTCCTATAAAACCTTAAAAGCCGTGTTTTTTTGTGTAAGGAGATTATATAGAAGGGTGTTGAAAGAGTCTTGTATGTTTTAGCAAAGGAAATAAGGTAATTTTATTGTTTGTTACAGCAGATTCGATATCGTAGGTAATATAAGAAATAAGGTTTAAATTGAATCTCCTAGGCGTGCTCCTGTCGTACTAGAAGTTAATTAAGCTTTGTATAATAACCGATGAAGAAATTTTTAAGTTACGATATGCTTTAACCCTTTGGAATACATTGGAATTAAAGCGATGTAACTTTATAAACGTGATTTTAACAATTCCCAATCGCCTAATTTCGGTACTATAAATACCTTCGATCATTGCTGTACCTTGAAATTTTTTTACTGTAAAAGCTTATTATAAAAAATGTACGGAAAGACGCTGGTATAAATTCTTAATACGTTTTAAATAGGCGTATGATCATATTGTTAAGTTTAACCGATATACTATGGATTTCGATATTATTGCGGCGAATCTTTTTATCAGAGACATCGCAACCATGGGTGACGGAATATTTGAACCCGTTCTAATCATTCGAAAGGTCGTGTACAATATCGTTTTCAGCTTATAATTTGTTAATGTAATTTTTGTTGATTTAACTATTGATGTAAGCGGTTAATTTATATTTAATAGCCGAGATATAACGTAAGTGTAAACGTAGTTCGCTACTGATGTTTAACGGATTACACTGTTAGAATTACTGAAAAAACTGAAGGATAAGTTTCCGGCTGGCACGGTAATGCGTTATATTAAACTTTTATAGGGATTTACCGAAGTAGGGGGTTATTAGTTTTGAACTTACCAGGAGTACTTTCAAAACCGACTCATTATAAAGACTTTAACTTTTGATCCGTATTCATTAATTATGGAGGGTAATGATTTCGGTATCGTAGGTATATAAATTAACGATATCTTCTTTTTCAAAGATACTGGGTTTCTCATGACAGAATAACGTATTATCGAAAAATTAAGTTTTGGGAAAGATTAGCTAATCAATAAGTTAGTTAAGGGTACCTGACTTAACTTTAATAAAAAGTTAATCCATATTTATGGTGTGAACGTTGAAAGCGGCATTTACATGAACATACTTTAAGAAAGAAAATCACGAGAATCACAACTATCAATAAGGATAACGAGGTAAAATTACAAAAATACCTGAAGTAAATGATCCATATGATTTACATTGATACGATATATTAATTAAAGGCATTATGCGATATATGTATTACGTTATAAGTATAAGATTAAGAACATGAGGACATTGATAAGTTGAAAAGAAAGATTTAATAGTAATTAAACTATTTTGGAAGGTGAATTGATATAGTTTCGGTGAATTTGACAAAAGAAAAGTTAATAATTTTCACGAACAGGTTATATATTCATAATATTTAGCCTATATCGTAAATTTGATTTATTTCAATATTTGTTAACAAGGAGATACTTAAAGAGTAATTTACAATTATCGGAAACCTTATATACTATATATCCGTTAAGTAGAAACGTATAATACAAAGTATATTAGTTTAAAATTTCTACGAAATAATTTCCGGTTTTAATATCAGTATAGTGACTAACGGATGGTGAATGATTATCATCCAATAATTTGAGTTAACTCCATTATTTCTTATAGTGTATAGAGACTTCCGAAGTTTATACTAATTCTTATCAAAGTTATAAACAATTGATGAAAAACGTTGAGTAATAAACCGAATAGCTTTAAGTGAGGTATACAATGTAAATAAGTTTTTATCGAAATTCATTAGGGTATTGGTGAAGTTAAAATGGTATACTAGTTTCCATATAAAGCTTATGATATTCTTACGTTGAAGTTGAGTAGTTTTATAAGCCTTGAAACAAGACTGTGGATGGTAGTCAAATGCTTTAAAGATATTCTTGGTTCCAATGGTTTAATACCAACTTTACCGATATTTAAAACGTATTTACGTATAACAACTAAATTATTTACGTTAAGAATTATATGTTTCTTTCTTTAAAATGATTTTGAAGAGTTTAATATAGTAAAACGTTATTGTAAAGTTAACGACATACAGCACATGTTAGCTATCTTTGAAAAATACATTAACGAAAACTTTAATGTTAAAGTTTTGATTTTTTTTTCAACGTGAAATTGAATTTAAGTGGGGTTTGAAAGTACATTTGGAAATTAGGACAAAGTTTCTTTTTCTATTGCTTTCAGCATGAATAATCTATATTTTCATAAGTGGCTGCCTTGAAAACTTCATATAACTTATTAGCAGTAGATTGATTGAACCATCAGTACAGATAATGAAGTTCTCATTTGATTTTGTTTAGTATAGTTCGCTTTGGGCTTGAAAAGTAAAACAACATGTGTCTCTACTTTAAATTAAGTCAAAGTATTTAGCTGTTCCATTTGATTATTATCCTAATTTCAATATTTACGTTAATGCCAAAGTTCTTTATATCTTTCAAACAAACGAAAAATGGGGTAGGGAATTCTAAAATATGAAAAATGATATAGTCAATGATTTTCAATCACAGTCATAGATCAAAATTAAAATATATTTTTTCCAAAGCTAAATCTAACTTAAGCTTCACCGTTATTAGTATGGTTCAATTTCGAAAGAATATCAATAGGTTTTCATAATATGTCGTTTTACTAATAGCCTCACTACAATAATAGTATTTTAGTTTACTAAGGTATCTTTATTTCTTTTCGTTATGTACTGGTCGATCTACGTACCCCTTATTACAAATAGTTGATTTCTCATTATTTGAAAGACTTTTTAGAACACATTTAAATAATGAGTTAGTTATGATATAAATGTAGTTTTATTTGCCGTTTATCTACCTCAAATGCTCCTTTTTTGAATTTTCAATACTTCGTTTAATACTATGAAGATTATTATCAAACATTTTGATTGATTACCACAAACTTGAAAAGTTAATTGTAAAGGTTATCAAATTTAATATAAACGATTATAAGTGTCAAGAACAATTTCAAGTATTTGGAAATAATACTTAATATAATGTCAGTTCCTTTGCCTATATCGAATCCTACCATTATACCTTAAACTCTAAATATTAATACATCTCGTATTACTCGTTTATAATGAACTAATAATCCATGTAAGTGATTGTAAATAATTGTAAATATTGTATTAGATCAATCTTTATTATCAGAATATCAGTAATTTAATTCAACAATTTATATCAAGATAATTAGAAAAGGAATTATTCGTAAATATTATCAACTTTACCATCGTAAAGTTCACCGGTATTACATTGATACAGTTATCAAAGTTATATATTTACTGTTCTATAAATTTGTTTAACTTCTTAAAGTATTTTTTTTCGTGTACATTAAATATATTTTTTAATTGATGTATTGTAAGATATCTTCTATTAGCAAAGCTTGTAGATGTAGGTTGATTTAATCTTTCGTTCAAGGTAGCGTTGACATTTTATACCGTTAATCCTATCGATTTTTTCCAAATCGGTACGCTATTCCATAAGGTGTAGGCTTAAGTATGTGTAACCATAGTTAAAATTAGGGATACGAATTAACAATCCATCAAAATCTAATTGCATACCCTTAAACAAAGTTTCAATTTCTATATACCTGAAACAGCCTAAATACTCAATATAACATTTCTTGATTTCAAAAAAATTAATAATACCTAGGAAAAGCGTACCGTCAATTTATATTCTTAACATACTTAACGTTTCACCGTTTATAATTCGAAAATATATGTTAAACCATAATAGCTTTATGCATAACCGAGTTTTGAAGTATGTTTCGTATGTCAGAAACAAATAAACACATGTTTTGACTAGTCTGTAAAACAGGTAAATATATTGTATAACCGTTTGAATAGGGAACTTATCCTGTAACTCTTTTAACAACTTCAACAATACAATTAGTTGAAAATTGGAAGTGGTTTATATATACTATTATATTATATCGTAAACATTGAATGTGAATTCACCGCTTATGTTAATAGTTAAATTAGCAGCAATTACGATGATGAGGCGTTGGCTAAGCTTCTGAATTTCAAACGATTAAGTAAATATCTAGTTTCTTTTTTATTACCGTAATTTTAAGCTATTAATCTGAACTTTTTATATGGTCGATTCAAGTTTTTCATCTGATCTAGTATAATATTTTCAACTTGAAAATTGTCAAGTTTTAGCTTTCAAATTAGGTTAGTGGGAGTTGTAAAAACATGTTATACGTAACAAGATAATTAATCTCAACTCGGTTGCTTTCTTGAAATAATTTGCCTAATGTATTAAAAAGTCCTTGAATATACAGTTCAACAGCTACTTCATTTTTAACTTTTGATTTCTCAATACGTAAGCCATAGTATATACTCATCCAGGGTCTTAATATTTAATACTATAATTTTTTTCATCATATATATTTCTCTTAATTGATCTTTTTTGTTTTCATCGTTTTATTAACCGTCAAAAAATTTGTTTAGCCAGATTGTATTATTTAATACGCCTGGCTTGAAAAGTTGCAACTTTAACTTATATTTGTATTGTTGAACTTATATAATACAAAAGTAGATTAAATACTTAACGATTTGGACTACTACGTTTAAGTTCGTAATATCTAAAATATAATAAAATCTATCATATTTCTAAATTTATTCACATGCAAACTTTGATTTAAAGTGCGGAATGAAACATATTTTTTGTTATTGGTTCTTTTATGTTATTATGGGTATGGTTGATTTTAATTTTTTCAAATTCCGTCATCAACTCCTTTAAAGCTTTGATATATGCTCACACCCTTTTAAGTATTCGGTAATTGAGTCTATTCATTCTTTATACGTAGGTATATACTGAATACCAGCAGAATTAACATTGAACCGTTAGCATCAATGGTATAGCTAAAACCATTTACTGCCATCTGCAATCTTACCTTTACAATTATTGAACTTCCAATTTCATATGTAGGTATATCGTAAGTTTTGCGTAAAAACGCGTATGTCATTTAAATCTTACCTATACTCCATTGGATTCTAACAGGTATCTATTCACAAAAAGTCACCATCTATTAAAATTTAACCTAAAGCTTTACTATAATAAAGTTAAAACCAACACTATAATCTTGCGCATTTCAAGTTCCAAAGTAAATTTTAATCTATAACATACATCATGATACCTATATTTCTTTTGAGGTAATAAATTAATGAAGTATGGAGGTGTAAAACGCCATTAATAATAAAGTATGTAAAGTATAAACGTATCGTTTAACTAAATACGTTAATAAAAACTCTAGAGTTAAAGTCTTAATCTTCTTTTTACGTAAATTTAAATCTATGAGGTATTTGTGAATACATTTGAAAATATTGTCAAAGTTTCCTTATTCTTTTCAATATAGATAAATACATAATTTTGTAACCAATTATTTGAAGGGTGTTTTATATCCTCTTAATTTCATGTTGATTATTCTTGTGATAAAGTTAACGAAGCTTTAACCTCGATAAATTTAATATTGTGACCTTCTGTTCTTCAAAACGAAATTGAAAACATTTTCATTTTAAACTAAATAAAAATCTTTAGTAGTTTCCTTGAAAATATTAGTTAGTTTATACTTTAAAATAGATACTGAAGTTTTTAACATCTTCCAAATAAAGAAGAAAGTAAGTGAGAGATTACTCGATAGATAAAACAACAAGTTTCATAACTGTAATTACAATCGTCGACCTAGGTAAAGAAAAAATCCTTCTTAAAGCTAAATCTAACTTTAATCTTGCTAGCATTCATATAATTGTTATGGACTCAGGCTATTGGCCATTAATTTTATAGGTTACGTGATTGTGTAGGTAATGAGATAGGCAGTACCTAGCCTGGGCCTGGCATGGGTACGGACCAGGTACGGTCTGGGTATAGGCCGGGTACGGTCCGTATAAGGCACGTGTAAGGGCACTTGACGGGCTGGGAACTGGTCCTGCCCAAAGGTCCTACATGTTGGGCCACGGTAGCCTCTTCTAGTCTTCCTCCACAACTAAATAGTAAATACCATTTGACACCTACTTGGCTTACCATCGTAGGTCGGACCATAACAATAATCAAATTCCATAATAAAATAAATATCTTTTCACAGTAAGACCTACTGAAAATCACGTCACTATATGGTATAATAGCTTATGATACCTGCTTAACATAGCAATGAAAAATGACAGATAAATATGTAAGTCTATAGTAATTATTGTTATTGTTGGAACAGTAGTGGTTGCGGTAAAGCTAGTCAACTGTACTATTAAGTAGGTTGAATGTACCGACTGCAAGTTGAGTTTATAGTCTTATAGGTTAACTATATGAAATGTTAATTTAAGTACAATATAAGCCAAATTCAGACTACGGCAGGTTCCAAGCAATTGACCATAAAAATTAGCGTGCAGACCAGCTAACAATCTGCAAAACCTAAAACAATACATCTGCCAATTGACTATGCAATGCTACTGGTACTTCGACCGATTCGAATCAACAAGGTTATAACGTCTAAAATCCTATCGGAAAAGACTTATCAACACTAATCAGTACTTATTAGATTAAGTACAGATTAGCTAGGTAAAAAAAAAAGTTACTTACGGGTTACGTTTTGTCTTGTATTGTAAGGTAATGGAAAGATTTTTGCGAAGAGCCCTATTTCTGCGTCTACTTTTTAAAGGTAGTAAAAAGAAAGATTTTTGAGTGAATTTTCTGTTTATAGACACTGAGAAGTGGTGATGGTATCGCTAATATTGAAAATAACAAGAAATCCTTATTTAACTAGTCTCGGAAACGTTGAGCTTATCCGCCTTAAAATCTTAAAGATCGTCAAGTTGGTAAACAGTTAAGCTTTTACTACTATTGTTAGTATTACTATTGCAAATTTCAAATCGTATAAAGGATTAAATCTCACGGTCTTTAACTAAGAACAACAACAGCAAATAAACTTCAACTTTACCCTTTATACCAACTTTTTACTTTATACCACGTCTTTCTCCCCTATATTATAATATCGTTTAAAAGATATATTGGAAAATACGTTAAGGTTGCTACTCTAAGCGAAAACACCAGGAATCCTCAAATTAGCCAAGTTCCTCCAAAAAAGCTACGTCGGGCGACTTCACTTTAAATCGCTAAATCCGTTTACCAAAAAAATCAAGTTCTCATGTTATCAAATCACCAAGTTCCTTTACCCAAATCTTTCACACCATCTAAATAAGCATTAACTTACCAACTAAAACGTTAATATGGCAGCGGAAAACACGAAAATGAAGGTCGTTAAAGTACTTGAATCAGTTTTCGTCCAGTGCTACGACGAAGATCCATGGTTTAAAAATGTTGGCATCAATTTAAGGAAATGGAATTTCACTAACTACGTTAGCTAATTTATACTCAACTCAAATCCTGATAAGTTTAATCGAAGGAACTGGGCTGTTGAAAACTTTAACAAATACTTTCATCATTGAACTACGAAGGCGTAGAATGAACCCCCCCAAAATTAAAAGTAATCTAAAGTCAACTTTCCGAAATCATAAAACCCCTATTCTAAATAGGAAAGGAAATCTATCACATACCGTCTTCAACTTGGCCCAGATGAATGAATGCTCTAAAGACCTCAAATACAAAGAATTAAAAGGCAAAGAAAAGATCTTTACTTAAAATTGTTACAATATACGTTCCAAAGAACTAATATAATCTCCAGTTGAGTTAAGGATTTATCATCTAATCTTAAAAACCTGTTGATTTATAGGGTAGCCTATTATGAGTTCCTGATATCCATACCATAGAATACGCGATTAGTTGAGGTAAAGTACATGAAGAAGTAGCTTCCAAAGCAATAAAAACAATTAACGCTAATATTATCTAGTGGTTAATTAAATACAATTGTTTAGTCCTATAAAACCTTCTCTACGATCGTCAAGTTCTCTTTGAGACACAAAGATTTCTCGAGAATAGTGAAGTTCCTTGAGACGACGCTTTCCACGGTAGTTACGCTTATATATATAAACTTACCATAGGTTTTACCATATAACTTTACCCTTTGAACTGAGAAAAAGATAATTATCCATACTACCAATATTCTTAAGCACTAGAAAACATTATTGAAAATTAGGACAACTATTGTAACCTATTACCCAAGTCTGTTAGAATGGTTAACATTAACTACAAGCCTTGAACGAAGTTTGTTAAAATCTAGAATAACGTAGAAGAGTATAAAGATAAACCTTATAATTTGTTTTAAACGAAAATAATTCTTATTCGTAATATTTGTAATTGGATCAAGGTTTCTTTTTCAGATTTTAATCAAAATTCTTGGGAATTCTTACAAGTTATGCCAAGAGTTACTACGTAACACTGGTAATAAGGGTAAAACCGTTTCGAGAAATTTACGATAGTATAAATTTTTCCTTCGAATACGATATTCATCTTACATAATATTACACAAACTAGGTTATAACAAGGTGGATAATAATAATAGCTCCAAAGGAAGAGTGGAAAATACTAATAAATTGTTTGAACCAAATGTTTAACAAGTTATTATAATATCAAACAATAGGAAAAACATATGTTAGCGAAGCTATTTTCTACTTCATATCCTTCTTAATTGTAATTTATATGGTTAACTTATAGTTAATATAATTTACTCACAATTAGAACAGTTTATCAAGCTATGATTTAATTGACTACTAAATTGAACATTAGCGAATTCATGTTTTTATTAGTCGGAGTTAACGTGGCTAATTACCAATTTACATTAATTACTAAAATCCCTCCCATTTCCTCCTGTAAAACCCCTATCAATTGCAAACTATTTCGTACCAAAAAAAACTCCAATTACAATACTTCGCCCTACAGTTCCAAAACGTTAATTTCGGCGATTCCTGAATATAAATCTTTCCTTACAAACTTATACGCCGTACCTATTACTAATATAATTAAAGTTTTTCTTACATACTACTAACATGGCAATTATTCAGTTAACCAGGACTTCCATGTTTCTCTACGTTACATACTAGCCGATTTACATATCCTTTGATTCGTACGATTGATCTATGACTATCTTAAAATTCTTTTCAAACTTTATTAAATATAGCTTTATATATAATGTCGATAGATTTGTTCTTTCTATTATATACTTAAGCCATTAGCTATTGAGCTCATAGGTTACGTGACTGTGCACGTAACGGAATGGGCAGTACTCGACCTGGGTTCGGCTCGGATGCGGACCGGGTACGGTCCGTGTATAGACCGTGTAAGGGCACGTGACGGGCTGCGCATTAGTCCTGCCAAAGGGTCCTACACGTTGGACTACGATAACCTCTTTAAATCTTCCTCTATACCTTTATAATGAATTTATTTAGCATTTATAAGGGTTATTATCGTCGGTCGAATTATAATATATTATTAAAATTTATTTTTATTTCTCTGAGAAAATTATACCTATAATAAACAAATTAATAATAAACATTAATCATTCGGCGTTATAATTTAACGTTATCAGAATGAATAAACCGTCGGCGAATATCTAATCCTCCATCTATATAAATTCACCTGCTATCTTTTTAAAGCTGATTTAAACCGTTTTTTTTTGTTTATAGTATACCATAAGCTATATCGTGTTTGCTATAAAATAACTGTAATAATCGGGTAAATCGACTTTAACTATCAACCTTATATCCGATTTCGTTTAAATTATCGCGAAGATATAGTAATTTGAAGTCGAATTAACCGCGACTCGCGTAAGGTTTTCACTGGTTTAAGGCGGGTAAAAACGAAATAACCAACCGCAATTCGACGAATCTACTTTTACGTTAACTGCAACGCATTGAACGATGAAATTTATACTAAAAGCAAATAAAATATAAATTGGAAAGGATCGGTATGTGTTATTTTACCCATAGGGATATTATACAGCGGTGGTAAAACAGGCGGTTACGACGTATTACGAAACTGTAGGATACAAAGGTATATATAATATAAGGAAGTTTTTCGACTATATTAAAGAGGCTTTTAATTACTTTTATAATGCGGATAATGTATTATAAGAATTCAAATGTTTAGTTATAAGCGATAAAGACTTATATATACTATTTATTATTAAGTTGGAAACACTTTTTACTTAAATAGGCGGCCTAAATTAACATTAGGCCATAAAGGAAAATTACTTACGTTTTGGTATATCGTTACGTATCCGCGAAAAATCCATTACAATAAATATTAACCGGGTAAATTATATCGTAGCTTTGTAAAAATACCGCGAAATCGCTGACGAATTAAAGTTTTTCAATTTGAAACGGCGTTTTGGTCGTTGATTAACGAAACCAATCTAAGCTCAACAGCTGAATAGTAATACGGTTATTACTAGAGTTTAAAACTTTTGAATGTATTCGTGAAGGAAGCATGATAATTGTAACTCATTATTTTAATATCGCGGTTAATTACTTTCATAAACTTATTTGATAAACGTTTAAAATTAGAAACGTAAAACAACGTAGACGATCATAAAAAAACTTTAGGCTAAATTTATTTCGAAAATTTACGTACTTTATAACTTATTGGACTATTACCAATTTAATTATGATCTCCGTCCAACATTATCTTATACATAAATATATACAGTCTATGTCAAAAAGGTTTAAAAAGGTTTCCCATTAATGGCGACTGGGGAAACCCAACTCTTAGACATAATCTCGTCTAGGGGTTATATAGCCTTAACAACGTAATAATAGAATCGAATAAGAAAGGTTTAATTTAATTAAAATACATATAAACGAGGATTTATTTTTTATCCTTATACTCTTCAATAATAACTATTTTCTGGATATTAAATTCGATTCTAGTAATAATTTTCATTATATTATAAACGAGGCTTTAATATAACATTTAAAAATGATATAAATTCGTCTATTATATTCGCGAAATTTTGATACAATATTAGGGTTATGAAAAAAATAAATTTATTAACCAGATAACTGAATTTTGTATAATATTAATCAAAAGTCGAACTCGATATTAACATATATTATTCCCGTAATAATACGGTATATATTTTTTCGAATACATTAGATGTGATATTAATAGGTAACGTTAATCGCGGATGGTAGCCGTTTTTCAATTTAAAGTTAAAAGGCTAAATAGTTGATGTAATAATACGATATTTGAGGACGGAAAATATATAAGCCGTAATAAGTTTGGTTTTATTCGAATTGATATAACGTTTATATTAAAAGGTATAACATACGGGAGGCCTGTTTCGAATATCTTATACCATAAATCTTTACAATATAATACGGATTTTACAAACGACTGTAACTACTACAGTTAAATATAAAGGGGATTAATTACATTTTTTACCAAAATTAGCTAAATTTCACAACTTACTCGATGAGAATAAGTTCATAGCCTTACCTTTATATAAGGGAAATTCGACTATTATATTTATATTAAACCAAACGAAAATAGATATTTACTGGAAATACCTTAAAGGCTATTATATTCGATCTGACGAAATTAATGATTTAAATTTCGATAATAACTTAATCAATAAATCAAGGTTAGGTTCAGGTAAGCTTATTATTGGCGGTAACGCCGGTATCACCTATTCGTAAACCGAAAAAGAAATAGAGGTTTTATATCGATTACCAGGTATTAAATAAAATCATAAAATGTAACCTTTCTTCTTCATCTTTGATTGAGAAGGTCTTACGTACGTTATCGAAGTCGATATAATTTACGAAATTGAATATTTCAACAACTCTTTACCTCATTCAAATTATACCTGGGTAAAAGGAATTAACGGCGTTTTATATGAGATTTAGGTTTTTAAATGGTTAGTTACCCCCTTTAGGCTATCGGGAGCATTGAAAACGTTTTAGCGATATATTAATCATATAATTGCGGATATTTTGGATAATGTCGTTACAGCGTAGTCACATGAACTTTTTAGTTTTTTTATAGTATTACATGGAATTAAATAACGAAAGTTCGCGTGGTTTTGAGACGTTTTTATAATACTGGGTTAAATTTGAATTTGAAAAAGTACGACTTCATAGTTAAAGAGGTAAAATACCTGGGTTTTATTATAACGTTTAAGGTAAATATCTGGGTTAACCCCGAAAAAATCCGGGTAATCCGCGAATAGAAATCACCATGTGTAATCCGGAAAGTTCGAAGTTTTTTAGGTTTTAACAACTTTTATCGTAATTTTATTAGTAATTTTTCAAAGCTAGCCAATTATACAGTCCGCCTAACGAAGTAAAGTATTCGTTAAGTTTGGATAAAGCGGAAGAAATTCGTATTTTAAATCTTAAAAAATACCTTTATTACGGCCCCGATTTTAACATATAAGGATTTAAATTAATTAAAAATAATTAGAACCGAATATTCGAAAACGACGTTAGAAGGTTATTTATCGTAATGGGATAAGGATAATATCGTAAAGCCAATAACTTATTATTTCGTACGATTAACAGATATGAAACGTAACTATACTATTTACGATAAAAAGACTTTTACTATGATATCCTATTTAAGGGCGTGGTTTTCCGAATTACATAATATCCGTATATCGTTTACAATTTTAACTGATTACACAGAATTAATTTTTTTTTTTTTTACTAGAGTCGATTTCAGAACATTGAATTAAATAGATCAATGTCTTTTTACTTTTTTGATACCACCTACAGGATAAGCCCGCAATATAAGGCGCCTGCTCGAATACGTTAACCCGTAAGTTATAAGATAAACCCGAAGTTAAAAAACGCCGTATACAGGTTTTTCGACTTATTTTTATTATTATATTAAAAGTGGTATTAATGAACTTATATATTGAAGGGATGTAAATTACGACGACTTAGGTAAAGGAATTTGATGAAACGAAGGCTTCATTATTAAATTACGATGAGATATATTTTAAAAGGAGGTTAGGGGTTTTCGAAAGGCCGCCAAAAGCGATACGGCCCTAGACTAGGCCCGCGTCCGGATTATTATCAGAAATAATGTTAGGGGATTTCAATACGACGGTATCGATAATACCGTCGCGAGTCCGGCCCGTTTTAAACCCGCTAGTATCGTTAACTTCAAGTAAATATCTTATTTTCGGTTCGAGTACATTAACAGAATTATAAAATTGAAAAATAACAAACGACCCGTTATATAAAGTTCGCCTTTTAACGGTTTCTGAAGGCGTTTGATGTTTTCTACCTGAAATAAGATGATTAATACAAATTACGAATTACGGATTTAACATTCGGGGTATATTACGTTACTATAATCGTTAATAATTATCGAATTAAAAATTATTAACGACGAGGATTATATATTGAACCTATGACTCGTTTATTGTAAGTTATATGGGTCAAAATATTTTATTTCGCGTTTTCTAACGGGTTAATACTAAAAGAGGTTAATTACAGATATTGGATGTTCATATCGAATATATATGTAATATAACGGAACGAAACCTCAGCGTGCCTTATGGTAAATCCTCTTTTAACCTTTTTTTTATCCCTAACCGATATTCAACGTATATTTTGGTTGGCTTTATTATTGACTTACTCATTATTAATAACAACCTCAGATATTTACTACTTTTTACAAATCTCTTTTCCAAGATTATCTAATTAAATACCATATAAATTATAATTGCCGATACCTATATAAAGCGCTTCTAGAATATATATTGAAAACCTTATTAATTCCTAGCTTTTATTATTTGTAACCGCGGTTCGAATGAGGTAAACGTATTTTGAACAACCTTATGTTCCCTAATATGAATTAAATAACTTTTTTGCATGACGTATTGATTATAAATAAATAACGGTATTAAATAAGTAAATTAAAAAACTTGAAACTATTTACTTATCGTCGTCGTCCTTTCGTAATACGACTATACTTTATATTTACCCGTTTTTCTATTTACTTTAAATAATCGAAAGTCGAAGGTTACCAGGTTTAACGCGAATTGTTTAGTAAATAAATAAGAAATATTACTTATTTTAAAAGTCAATGGGAATACAAAGTTGTTAATTAGTTCGACGAAATGAATTGTTACGTTTTTAACTTATTTACACGAAAGGACGGAATTTACCTAGGCGGTAATGACTTATATTTAGTAATAAATAAAAACGACGGCGAATCGTAAACGACGTTCGGAGACGCGATTTAAAGTGGGGCTTTGAATTTAACTAATATTTGATAATATTAAAACTAATCGTCCGAATAAAAAACTTAAATAATTTTATAATTAGTATCAGATAATTGATATTTTAAACCCGATTAATATCGTGTTAAATATCTATAATAAATACTCTCTATTTATATAAACTTAATTAAATGGGTATCTACGAACCTTTTTTCTTTATAAATTTTATCTGATATTTACGCGGAATTAGTTCAAATAACTACCAATATAAAGGAAATTAAATATAAGGAATTCAAAATATAGAAAATCCTCGCGGTAAAAAAGGAAACTGGTAGGGCTCGTTATATATTAGTTCAATAAAAGAGTTATAATGAATTGAAAGAAGAATTACAGGAAAATTAACCATATATTATAGCCTTAGATAAATTTAAAGCAAAATAGGGAGATACTTGTGTTTCCAATAACCCGGTATCCCGATGTCGACGTTAAGTTTATATTAAACGATAGACGAGAGGCAAATCGCCTATACCTTCGTAATAATACCTTATTTACCAATAGAAAAGATATTTTATTATGAATCGAAGCTATAATATAATAGGTAAGGTTGGGTAAATACTACCCAACTTCTTCAAATACGTATCTGACAGTAAAACGATTTTTATTATGACCCAGTGAAAATTTACCTATTTATTATTATTATCTTTATCAAGGTTTAACAAATACCAACGTTATTAACGTTAAGGGCCTTATTATAATTAGTTCCGGATACTAGGTAATGCCAGAGAAAAGGGACGATAAAAAGCGTGGTGAAAATGAATGGGCGTTAAGAAGGGTGGCTGGTAAAAAGCGGAACGGATATGAAGCGACTCGAAAATGGAAAATAACATGAAAAAATGCAAACGTTAGGAAAAGCCGATGACAGATAATATAAAGAGAAATAGATGTTAAGTGAGGCCGATGAGGGAAGATAACGTTAAAAAGAACAGGCGTTAAAAAAGCCGACGATAACGGTTAACGAAAAGTAGGTCAAAGGGCGGGGCAGGAGGAGTAACCTTTTCAACGGGTTACCAAGAATTATAATATATTAATTTAGGTCCCAATAACGTAGTTGGTTCGGATACGATCCTACGCCTGTTTGCAATCGGTTCGATTTACTAGTTTTTGTTCAAGGTTAACAAATGGGATATCGTTGAAGTTGGGAATCGTAAAGTTAAGCTTTAGACATCGTTTATTATATTTTATAAGTTGTGACCTATATTAATTATAAAATATGTAACTTAAGTGGTTAAATTATTTTAAATTTTTAGGCTAAAACTATGAAAAGGTATACAATGATAGCTAAAAGGGGCCTGAGTGAAAACGTTCCGCGTTGAAGCCCAGTCGGCCAAAAGCGTTTTGTCTTTATAGATAGGCGATATAATAAATGGTAACGGAAAAATTCGGGGTAAAACTGGATTCAGAAGAAAAAAACGACGTAAACGTATAGCTAAAGAGGTAACGACTTATAGGACTAATTTGATAAAATCTCTTCATACCAGAATAATATTATAAAGTTAGATAAATTAATTAATTAACTCAAAGAAGGTGGGGGTAAAACCGGGTCGAGAACCCGGGATATCTCCATAACGTTTACACGCAAGGGATAAGATATAGCCTTTATACTTTGCTGTAATAATTAATTCACGTAAAAAGACACGTAAATAGGGTAAAACCGTAAATAACTTTATTTCCTACATATATTATAAGACAATGTTAATTTACGATTGAAATTTTATAAAGTTAATTTATAAATTTGCCTTATTATAAACCTTTCGACGTATATGATACCCTTACCCTCCATAAATTTGAACGTAAAAAAGAAAATTCTTAAAGTTTAAAGGGCGATTAATATATAATATATAAACATCTTTAATCTATAACGGAAACAGCTTATTTTTATTCTTATTATCTTTCAGGACTAAAAGACATTTTATAACGCAAAAATGCAATAATAAGTAGTTAATATCAAGATATTAGTATATAATAGGGTAATATGCATTACGAAGTAGATAGTTATCCCTTTTAAAAGCGCTGGCGACAACATAACCTAAGTTAACCCCATTATATACGTTGACTATAATAATAAATTTTTAAAAAAGCTAAGATATATTAACGAAAATAGTCAATTAAGATATATGAAGGAAAGGTAAAACAATTATAAGGAGGGAAATTAACGAAGGAGAACGGTAATTTAAAAGGGAAAAGGAAGAAGTTTTAAAAACTATGGGGGTGTTCGTATTTAAAAGGACTGGCGAGCCAGATTTGACAGGGGTTACGTATTACACAAGGCGCGTCACATGGTAATAAAGGTAAAAGCGCGACTTTATAATTCGCGTTATACTATATCAGCGATGAAGAAAATTACATTATATAACGCGTTAAAACATAGGTTATACGGCGCCAGCGACAAAAAAATATTATACGGAGCGTTGACGGGTACTTTATACGATGCCGACGTTAAAAAAAAAATTATATATCTAACCTACGGGCGTATTATATAGTTTGGGAAGTAAGGTTAAAAGGCGTGTTATACGACGCCGAAAACTTAAGGTTAAGCCGGTCGAAAAGTTATACGATATATTAAACGTAATGTTACCAGCTTCTACCGCATCCGTGTATTAGGCGGATACAGCTTACGTTTGGTGTTTATTTAATAGGGCGCCGTAACTTTTACAATATCCGGGAAACAGGGGGGTATATTACAAATTCAGGTTATCAACATTAAGACTATAGGTTACGTAAATATACACGTAACGGGATAGGAAATACCCGGCTTAGGCTCGGCCCGGGTATGGACCGGGTACGGTTCGGGTATAGGCTAGGCACGGTTCATATACGACACGTGTAAAGGTACGTAATGGGCTAGGCACTGGTCCTGCCTAAGGTTCCTACACGTTGGGCCACGGTAACCTTTTCTAGTCTCCCACCGCACCTTAATAGTAAATCCCATTTAGCACCTATTTGGCTTACCATCGTAGGTTGAACTATAAAATTTTCCGTTAATTTCCGTCAATTCGTTAATCTTCTGATCTTTATATACTTTCCTTAATATCATTATGCTTCTTAACAGAAGTTTTCATTAGTTGTGTCAATCTTGAAAAGGTATTCGTAAAGCCTCTAGGAGTTAACATAAATAATTACAGGTATTGAAGGCAAATCCAACTATTTAGTAAGAATCCTTTTTATATCGTTGGTTACTATATAGATATTCAATATTACTATTATATCATTAACCTTCAATATAAATACAATTGGTAGAATACTTTGACACTTAACGGTTATTTGAAATAGAATGTTTCCGATGATTGTAAAATGATTTTCATACCTATTTTTATTAACGAGTATTATAATAAATACAATTTACGATAGAATTTCGGTATCATTCGTGAAAAATCCGTTCGTCAAGATAATTAACTTTGCTATCTTCAATTCAACCGTGATTGTATCAAGAACTTTATTCAAATTATCTATTTACTATGGAATACGATTATCCATCCTATCGAAACCTTATTTTATGGAATTTGAACTAATAATATAATCGAAAGGTCGTAAAATACCATCGGTTAACATAAGTAAACAATTGAAGCTACTCAAACCTTTTATTTAAGGTATCTGTTCAAATTACTATGTAAGAATATATTGTATATGCTTGTATATTGAGGGTCTAGATCCGATACTACTAAGAACCAGTGTAAATAGCTGAAACTAGCTATAATCTTCATTTCGATCCTTTTATACCTTTGAGTATACTATTTCCTAGTGGTATATGTAACTCATAATGCTTTTATTTGTATTTCTACTAATATTTTGGTGAAATTTTTATTTCCGGACTATTTCTTTTTTTTGTATTAAGCCGGATTAAGTACAGACTATATATGTTGTATTTTAATGTACTTCTTTAAGTGATACTATTTGCATAGTGATAAATATAAACATAAAATAGGTAAAAATAATTAAAGAGTGAGTATAGAGCACAAGATGAAAGATACAAAGTATGAAGTTGTAAGTCATTAGGTATAAAAACCAATTAAATTTATGTAATCCGATTTAAATCGATGACCTTTAACAATGGTATTTTATTAGTATTTTAAAAGTTCGTTGCAATTATAAGTCTATCCCAACTCACCTGTAATATCATAAGTAACTAAAAACATAAATATTTGCATACAATAAATCGCGAACATTCTTTAACTGAACTAGTCCAAGCCTTTGCTTTAACAACTAGTATTTTTTCTTCAAAAATTGTATCGTTAAACCGTTAACCAATCATTTACTCATTAGATTCTACTTGATTCAAATTATATTACGTTTCATTTGATTCCTCATAAGTAACCCCTGAAAAGAAATATGCAGTATATGTCAGTAATATTTTAGGTTATTAATCAACTTTATAATACCTTCATTATTATAGTCGATTGAGATAATTAGAGGCATATTTGACTTTTTTAATGGTATTCCTAGCTGAAGAGAGTTTGAGGTAACATTTACAATAGTAAAAGATTCAGTATTGATTCAAGAAAGATATACTTTGGATCCTTATTTAGGAACCTAGTTAACCGTATTTTAAACGATTTGAACTGTATATTTATCGTTAGATTTTATTATATAATCGTCTTTTTTATATTCAGAATTGTACTAGCCGTTGATTTAAAGTCCGTCGTAATTTTCATCATTATTTTTAGAAGAGATTGGTAGGCCTCCACGTACTCAATTCGAATCACTGTAGTCGAAGTAACTGATTCTGCATTGAAATTGGTTGATACGTAGGGAGTTATAAGTTTAGCAAACAGCTAGCCGGTTTACACACTGTATTGTATAACTAAATACTTTTGTCAGTACCCCACTATGAAGTGGGCGCCTACTGTATTATATTTGCAGTTAATCCCACAAACTGCAGTCAATTTGCAATAAGTACAATCAACTAAATGTAATTATAGTTGACTTAACTATACTTTATTTGGCTGCTATTCTGACACTAGCGGCTTTTTGTTTTGTGCGTACACGCCAGTGTGGCTGGCCACCAATTGGTAACAACCTCTGAAATCCCTCCTCAATCCGTATTCCAAATCCCTGTCAATTCTAGTTACTTTGTATTCAAACTAACAACTATTACGGCCCTTTGTTCCACATCTTAGAACCCTTCGTTTCTCAACTCCTGAGCATAGGTCTTTTACCACAAACTTACGCATATTACCTATTTCACCATTTACGTACCTTTTACCAATAATTTGGCCTACTACTATTACTATCTTTACCATTACCCTGGTAGTCCTCGAGTTTACTAAAGCATTTCGATTCCTCCACGTTACGTGTCAGATGATCCATGTAAGCCTCGATTCATACAATTAACATATTACTATCCATAGACTGTTTCAAGGCGCCATTAGAAATAACTCTAGTTATAAAGTAAACGGGGTAATCATTACCGTTAATTTACCGAAACTTATCGATTTTTCTGGTTTCGTATACGTCCCTTCAAGTTATTACATCTATTATCAAATGTTTTTATTAGTTATACTTAACTGTAATAAATATTTTTAAAATTCCCGGAAATATATACATACTATTTTAAATATTTAAGGTAATTATAATTATTAATTCATAATCATTAAAAAATTGTTCAATTATTATATTGATATAAAAGTTTATCATTTTACTGTAAAATTTCAATATGAATACGTCTTGTATTACTTACTAATACTTAATTGATATCTAATATAGGGGGCTTATAGAAATTATAGGTTTCTCTTTAAACTTTTAATCTTTAATAAGTATGATGAAAAAAGAAATTTACGATATAAAGTCAATATTATTCATGAAAACTCCGCCGGAAAAATCATTAACTTCGTTATAGTTTAATCCACTAAAATTATAAGAAAAACGCTTTTTAAATTATGTAATTATTTCTAAATCTCCATATTGAACTTTTTCAAATCCTCCTTGAATGAATACTATATCTAAGCTATAATAAAAAGGGCGTACGATACCTCCGGTTCACAAAAGGTAACAATAAAAATTAAACGAGCTCTCTACTTTAGGTATCAATGTAATATTACCTCGCTATCCTTATTGATAATTATTAAACTAGGAACTTTCCATTTTTAATATAGGTTAATATACGTGCTTTTTTCAGCCCTAATGTCATAAATACAGATTGACAATCAATTCAAATTAAGTTATATACCTTAAACCAACGTTTCTACCGCTTTACACATTTAGAAACCTTACTTTTCAATAATACATTATTTTGCGGCTATTTACCAGATATTTATGAGGAAAAAGGTATTCATAATTTATATACCTAGTATGTCGAAGTCTTCATATTACATAATCAATAGGTATGGATTCAACGTTTAAATCTTGGTAACTACTCCATTTTAATGATAAGTTTAGTATATTGAAAGCTAATAAATAACTTTTTCGGTTCATTTATACAAAGATTTAATATACGTATTAGTATCCCGGACTAAAGCTTATTCCTTTGTTATTTCGATAATTTTAACAGTGTAACCCGTCAAAATAGGTAAGAAACTATATATATATTCAAGTTATATTCTGGTGATATAGTATAAATTCACCGCTTATTCCAGCATTAAAATTAGTATCAATTACAATCATTAAACGTTAACTAGTTTGTCAAATTTTGAATGATTTAGTAAAGACTCAATTTTTCCCTTAATGACCATATCGTGAAGCGATTGAACGAAACGTTTCGTAAAAACGATCCGGAGTTTTACCCTTCACCTCATGAATTATACTCGATTGAAAAATAATCACGTTTTAGCCTTTAAATTACATTAACGATTTTCGTTAAATAACCCCTTATATAAAAAAAACTTTTAATCTTGACCAGGTTATTTTCATTACAAGGTTTAGTGGATATGTTCACAATTTTTTTAATACGTAACTTAAAAGCCAAGATTTCATTTAACATCTTTTTTGACATAATTACACCGTTGCTTATACTCTCCTAGACTTACCATCCTCGTTACCGTTCTTTTTTTAATATATATATATATATATACTCTTTTGAATCAGTTTTCTAAGTTGACGAAGTTTTATTAAGTTATGAATGATCGGCTCGAAAGGATTATATTTACTGATTTTTCGTACTTGGGGGTCTTCGATATGAATGTTTTTAATTAGTTTGAACGGTTTTATATACTAATTTCGTTATATAATTGAAAGGTAATAAGACTGTTAACGAATTTTACTGTTATATTTAGTTTAATAATACTTAAAATCTTACATATCGTATCCTACTTTGCTGATTTTTACTATGTGAGAATATTAATTTAAAATGGCAAGGATAATACATTGAATATCGATAATCCATTCCTATCATTAAAAGTATCGTTAACCTAACAGCTTACCGATTCCTTCTTTAATTCTGTTAAGGCTTTACTATATACTATAACACCCTTTTGAATATTTAACGGAAGTGGTAATTCAGTCGTAATACATACGTAGACATTAAATATTATTAGAGTTAATATTAAGTTATAAAATTAAATATTATTGTTAAAGTTCTTCACCGTTATGTCAAGCCGTACCTGATAACATATAAAATTTACTATTTCTAAGGTAAGAATATTATTATCCTTTTACAAAAATCATAAACCTTTTAAAGCTTACTACTACCCTAACAGACGTTAATAGAAAAATTTATACTAAGTCTCCATCGACTTGATATTGTCTTGAAATTTTATTGTATTAAAATTAATACTAGCGTCGTAACCTAATATGTAAAATAACTACAAATATATATTAATCTATAAAGCACGTAACACCTTTCATATTTTATTTACCGTAAAAACTTCGTAAGATTCAACGTTGTTAAACGGTGTAACAAAGTTAATAAAATAAAATATTAATTTACCGTTCAAGTAAAACATAGTAATAAAAGCTGAAAGTAAATTCTTTAATATTTATTGAACGTGAGCTTGAACCTCAAAGGGGGTTAAAATATATTTCATAATAATAATGGAGACGTTGAATCACTTATAACGTAAATTAGTCGATATTTTCGTAACCAACCTCCTTTTAAGCCTTATAAAGCCTATTAGTTGCTGTGTAGTTAAACTAACGATATGATTAACGAAACTCATACCGTGTTAAATTTAACACCATTACCTTTAAGCCTATAAAATAAAATTATAAATACTTGAATTCGAAGTGAAAAAAATACCATTTATTACTCCGGACCTAAACTAGTTCATTAATCTAAATATTAACGTGAAAGCCAAGAGTTTTCATATTTTGAAGGTAAAAAATATGGTAGGGGATTACAAAATGTAAAAAACAATAATGCTAACGATATTGATAATAGTCGTCGATTCCAGTAAAAAAATTCATTTTACAATACTAAAACCAAGTTTAACATTACCTTTATCCGTATGATTTAGTTATATAACGATATTCATATCCCTTCACAATTTAATATATTGCAAATAACCTCCTATAAAATACCGTATTACCTCATTGTCTAGCATAATACCTTGAAAAAAGTACATAGTGTAACGGTCGCGAATAATTAGAAAGTGAGTAAATCCAGAGTATTTGTCTTTATATTGTCGATGTGAGTCTTTACCTATCAAAAGATATAGAAAAACATAATCAACGATTCATTACATTTATTCCGAACCAATACCAGGATTTTCGTGTCAACCGATAACTTTTAATTGATTTTGCCCCTTTTCAACCTCCTTTCCTTTCATGACTACGATATAGTTAACATAATTTTTCTCGGAAAAGGTAAGGTATTAACCGTAATACAATGCCTATTAATCATAATATTAAGCTAAAGGGTAGCGAATGAAACAACAACCTAACCTATTACAAATTTCGTATCTTTTATTTTTTGAAATAAACTTACGAAACTAATTTGAAAATTTTAAGGAAAAGACTTATCCTAGTTCGTATATTGCTTAGTGATTATATTCCCAGGTTCGTACCTTTTGTCAACCGTATTAATCGAGCCTTCCATATTATCAATCAATGTAATAAGCGTAAAAAGAGTCTTCTTGATCGTTGCTAAACTTTAAAACTTAGGGGTATATATTATTCGAACTCAGGACTCATGTTATTGTGGTTGTAAACGAAAAAGGTAACTGGTTAAAACAACCCTTTATAACTATCGTCAAGGTACTATTCAGAGTATTCCAACTTTTTATAACCCGTGAAAGCTGGCCGAACATTCTAGCGTAATAAATTTCGCCAACTCCCACGTTCCCTATAATTAATAGCAAACTATCAGCCTATAGAACATTTGATTAATAAAGTCAATTTTGCTTTCCATCATTTTCTTATAATCAAACATTCAAAACCAGTTAATAATATTTCATTTTTGATAATAGTAAATGAACTTAATATCGTATTAGAAATGATCTTTAGAACTGTTGTAAATATTTCGAGAAAGAAAAAGCAATTTGTTAAATACCGAAGGTAATAATTCTTTGTTTAACCGGTAACAATACTATAAAAAAAGAAGTAAAAGCCTAATAATTTAACCCTCATCCAACAACAAATATTAAAATACGAGCGCAATTTGACTTTGAAGAGATTATACAGTATATCGTTATACTTCTTATTTCTTCCTCAAATCTTAACGAACGTGGTAATTACCGTGTAATCAAAATTCGCTATGGGGACATTTGGAGGAAGAAAAGTAATAGAATAATCGTAAGAACATTCTAAATTCCGCAACCGATATTAGGGAAGATACTAGTATTAATAGGCAAGATAATTACCTCCAGCCGGGTTTAAAGGAAAAAAGCTAATAGTCGTACCCACAATAAGATCAAGTGAAAAACCAATCCTTCCTTAATTTAACTAATAAAACTATATATACTCAGGGGCATATAAGAAATAGATTTAGGCGTTTTCATGTGGGGCTTAATAGTACTATTTTAAATATTAAAGGTTACGTCGAGGTTGCTATTTAAAAAAGTAATAGACCCAAGGACTTCCGACATGTAAATTAATCAATTTTCCGCAGCTAATAACACTAGCTTGTCGAAAACCTTTCGTAAAATGGTTTGTAAAACTCATCTAGGCCGAAGTAAGACCTTACAAACGCATATATAAGCGATAAAGAATATTGTCGTCTACGATAATTTTACACTTAGCCTTAATTGATTAAACCTTTTTATTTGTTACGTATTCATAAATACTTTTGTCAAATTAATCTTCTTTCTCTTTTTTCGTAGGAAGTCTCACATTTCGGTTTACGAGTTTAGTATTAAACCTAATCTTAAAGTATTCATTTACTAATGTTCACATATCTAGGTTCGATTTTTCAAGAAATTTTTCAAAGTTATATAATGATTTTAAGCCTAGGAAGGTTGTGGTAGAGTTGAAATCGAAAATATAAAAGTCGATTACATTAGTAAAGTTCTTGATTCAAAGTCTTTGTCAATATTCGTATACCAAAAATCGTTGTTAAAGAGCTTAATAAACGTAAGCCCAAGGTTTTTAATCGCTTTCCCCCTAACTAGGTCTTCAATGATAATCATGTTAACATGCTCGAAAGCCATATTAACGTTTTGGATAGAATAAGACTTAGTAATATAAAATAAAGTGAACTTAGTAATTCATAAATACAGAGAATTGGTGTTTTGGTATAAATACGCGTAGGGACTTGATGATTTAGCGTAATGTCGCGCAACGTAGCTAATTTAACACGACTTGCAAATTCTTGGTATTTTTTGCTCTGAACCAAGATTCAAGCGGAGGGAAGGAGAAAGAGTAATATATGAAGAAAAAAATGTAGTATACAGAGGTAAATCGAAGGTTTGTTATCTAAATTATGGTTTAAAGTTGAAGGTCGTGAGACTTACTTATTTTTAATATTGAAAATGTATAATAGTAGTATCCGTGATGATATTGACCTAACCGTTTACTAACTTGTTAACTTGGTAATCTTCAAGAATTTTGGGCGGTTAATATTAACGCTTTTCTTATAAAATTATCTAATAAAGGTTTCTTAGTGTTTTCAATCACGATACCATCGCTAACTTATAGACGGCTGTAAACAATAAATACAGATTATAAATATTTCCTACTTATTACTGAAAATAACTGATACAGCATATAAAAGCCCTTCAAAAAAAGCTTTCCTCTACCCTTAGTCACCGTTTAACGTATAATGTAACTAGAAAGTAGCTTCTTATTCTATCTAGCTAATCTAAACTTAATCTAATAAATACTAATCAATGTTGGTAGCTTTTTTTCATTATAATGAAGTTGATTCGAATCAGTATAGTTGAAGTAACTGGTACTACATTAAGATTGGTCAATACTTGGTAAGTTCTGCGTTTGGCATATCACTAGCCGGTCAGCATACTAATTTGTATAGACAAATGCTTTAGCCTATACCCCTCTTTGAAGTGGGAACCTATTGCATTACACTTGCAGTCAATCCCACAAACTGAAGTAAATTTTCAGTAACTACAATAATATAACTGTAAGTATAGTTGACTTAACTGTACTTCATTTGACTGCTATTCCAACATAGAGTTTATATTATTCTAATGCGATATTGTTGAAAATATTTTTTTCTTTCACTTATGGTTTATAGTCATTATAATATTCAAAGTATCTTGAGGAAAAAGTTTTGACAGTATTGTTTTAATATGAAGGATTGTGGGCGAATCGTGAAATTTTAAAAAAAAGGAACTAAATGTTCGGCCTATTTTGATATATCACCCATTTCAAAGCCACAATATTTGATCAATATTTCATGTATTGTAATATATTAACACGGTTTCCCAGATTCATATCGAACAATGAATAATCCAAGTCAATCGTAAATATAAGCCGGACTTTGACTTGGTTTTATAACTTTAGAATTTAATGTCTTTTTGATATATAAGTTTTAAGATGAAACGATAATCTATTTTTTTTCCAGGAAACATACCCTCAGAAAATATGTTCCATTTCCCAGGATTATGTAGTTAAAGAGCTTCTTATGTATATTTCAAAGTCTTTGATAGGTTTTCCATTAGAATGTATAATAATACAATCATTCACATTAGTATAGATAATGAGTTGGTGGTGATAGTTGATATATATGGTACTGTTTGAATTTAATCTTTTGAATTTCAGAGTATTAAAGGTTGTTGTCACCATTTTAAACTATTATTCAAAGATTTTTTAAGCCCGTATAGGCAGGCGATGATCTGAGAGACTTGATTTATAATAGTGCTAAAATCCATATTATTCCCCTCAAGATACTTTAAGAAGAAATCTTGATAGTAGTTGGAATTTTCTTCAATATTAGTTCCCCGAGATTTCTGTTAAGGAATGCTAAATAAATATCGATTTAATTAATATTTCATTATAGGAAGGGGAGAGCGTCATGAAGAATATCCATGTATAAGATTTTGTAGTGATAGCAAACTCCTTAATATATTTAATACTATATCGTCATTTAAATACTCATATACCTATTTTTACTTTATAATATTCGATCTATTTATTGCTTTTATATGAATAATGGTAACTCGTTTGCATTTAAAGTTTGAATATCACTTTTTTGGTATTCTTAAAGATTTCCCAAGATAGAAAACTCCCTATTTCATTTTGATAGGCCTTTTTCCAGTTTTCGGAATCTAAGACTTCCAAACTTCCTTTATAATCAATTTTTTCTCTTTTTTCTTTATTATGGATACAAATTAGACGATATGTTTATCTATAATCATATTTGTCAGCAGGTTATTTACTATTCTTATTATTGCTTGACAATTACTTTATTATTTGAATTTCGATATAACCGGTAAAATACTATATGCAATACCTACCTTGATTTATCTTCATATGATATCTTTTTTCTTTATAACTGTATTCTTCAGATGTCCAGTAACTGTTCTTTCAAAGTCCGTTGAACAAGATATATTAGCGTGCGTACTCGTCAAATTTCCGGATCGATTTGGTTAATAAATTATGAAAATATAACATGGTTTTATCATATTAGAAAACGGATACCAAAAAGAATTTCTTCCTTTCCTATATTTATAATTTTAACACTTTAAATTCGTTGCTAAAAATATGGTGATGATGACTCTAGAGCTGAAAATAAAGGCAAACTTAACGTTTAGGTAATGAATCATATTACAATATATTTTAAAGTAGAAACTCTCATGAGAGGTAGTTTTTTGGATGATGCTACTGTTATTAACCGTCAAGTTGACTATGATATCAACTCTTCGAAATGAGTAAAGCAACAAACGATATCGTATCTTGATTGACGACGGTTCAAGCCAGCATTATTTCCAAAATCATTTCACGAAAGAAATTAACGATTTTTTATGCTTTATGTTGGTATAATGAGGAACATTTGAAAGTAAATAGGTGTTTGATAACCAATTTTCCAACTAAATAATCAACGACATTATATCTTCTATAACGGATTATGAAGCAAATAATACCTTGAATATTTCAAATTTGGCAGAACGCTAGCTGATCTGCACACTAATTTTTATGGCCAACTGCTAGGCCCGCACCCTAGTCTAAAGTAGGCTCTACCTGAACATAACCTGCTGTCAATATATTAAATAACACTAACAATGAAATCAACTTACTGTCAGTATAGTTGACTTAATTCTACTGAAATTAACTGCTATTCCAATATTTAGGATCGTAAAAATAATCATGAAAGATCAAGATATTATAACTTTAATTAATTTGAACTCATATTTGTATTTTCCTTCTTCTTATAGGTTAAACTATATCAACTCCCATTTGTAATATCGGATAGTTGATGTATTGTTTTTCGAGTTGGGAGAACCATTTTTTATCATCAATTATATATTAAGATAAGCCAAAATCAGGTCTCATAATTTCTTAAAACTAAATTTTGTTCATTTTAAACCAATATGATAGTGTGAAAATAAGAGGGAGATCAATTAAAGTTGACAATAATTTGTAATAGTAAGACGTTGAAATTAGGTCTTATGAGGTAGAAATACCCGCTTTTAATATAGGTTTTGATTGGTTGTTTTGGCGGATTAACATTGTAAATATCGACTTTGACGTGAAAAATGAATACTTCAACGTTAATAGTAAGTACATTAGAATGGAATTTCGCGTATAAAATAAGACTTTTAATTAACTAATTGATTCTTATAACTTATTTTAAAGAATAATTTAGTTTCATTCAATATTGGACTAAATTTTGAGCATTATAAAATTATAGTGTTTTTCGTAGCTGGTATTAACTCAACCGTTATCAAGTGTAAAATCGTCTGCTTTTTTTTCTTTCCTTTTATTAACAAATGATTCATTATTATTTTCTTCTTCATTGAAACATAGACTTGGATTTCATTGATCTTTATGTAAGCTAAAAATATTCTTTTACGAAACTGACAGATTCGTTGGTCCCAAGTAGTTGAGTGTTACTTTGATTTCCCTTATAAGAAATAATTCCCTGTTTTTGTTTCTTGCAATCGTTGATTATTTGAAAGGCCCGACTCAACTTTTCTATGTGTTGGAAACCGTTTTTCCTTAATTTACTTCGCATAAGAATGGTCCAAAACAGTTATTATAGTTTAGTATAGATCAAAAACGAAAGAGAATAATAAAAATACTCAACTTGACAACTTTGATAGATAATAATCTTTAGGGTATTTTTTGAAGATATTATGAATATAGTAAAAGCAGATACGTGTGAAGGGCGTAAAAACGAAGTTCTCGAATAAGGTCCTAGTAATGGATCGATTCAGTACCTTAGTATATGTCAATCTTGAAAAGGTTTTATCCAAATCTTTAATACCAATTGTCAATCCTTTCAAATTTTGCAATAATAATCATTTCACTATGCCACACTCATTATATCATAAGTGATTTGAAGCGAAAAGGTATATAAACCATCAATCGTTGAATTGGTGCAATTCGATCAATCCAAGCGTTTCTATCATTAACTCGTAGTTTATCTTTATCAATGATTTCATTAAGCCGTTAGTAAATCGTTTATCTGAAAGAACACACTTGGTTTGAATTATACAACACTCTGTCATAACTTACCAAAGTTTCCTTAAAAAGAATATGCTATACATGTTGATGATATTCTAAATTTTGAAACAACTTGATAATATCCTGATTATTTTAGAAAACTACAATAACAATAGGTATATATTTCTTTGAAAGAAGGGTTCTCATCTAAATACTGTTTAAAATTTCACTTGCTGTAACTACAAACTCAATTTATACAAAAGAGATACATACTTTTGATCGTTATTTTGAAACCCAATTCACTATATTATTGATGATCTGAAATTTGTATCTATACGTCTGTTTTACTATGGATTTTTTCCTATCATTGTTGGAATTATAATAACCATTGATTTAAGGTTTGTTTGAATATTAATAAATTTTCGGGTAAACTTCAAATCGTTCCAATACGTTACAACTGATAATGATTTTTCTTCTAATTTGAATGCATAGACTTTATACCGTCTGATGTATATAAAGACGTAACTAATGAATATGATATTTATATGTGAAGAATTGTGTCCGAAACGTAAAACCACCAATATGATACACCATCATTTGGCATAATCAGGCACATTAGATAACAAAAATACCTAAAATTTAACCAATACTTTCTAGTCTATAAAATATCGGCCTGTTCTTTCAAAAGTATAACGTAAACAAGTAATACAGGTTTAATAGGAGTATAAGTTAGGAGTTTACTGAATTATTCAACCCTAGAATCCAATAACTTTAAGTTTTAGGCGTTTTAAGCTCGAAAGATTGTATATTCATCTTCATTCTTTGCGAAAAGTATTCTCAGGAAGTTTGTTGCCTTTCTTCGGCTTTTTGAATTGAAATTATGTTTATATTCATTTTAAAAGCCTTGATAGCCTTTTCCTCAAGATGATTAATAAACAAACCTTTGATATAAGTATAAATGATAAGCCTGTAGCAATAATTAATGTATATTGTATTATATAAAGCGAACCTTTTGAACCTAAAAATATCAGGAACTATGTTTAACCTCTTTCATTATTATCGTAAAGCCTGTCTGAGCCCGTATATAGAAACTGAAAGCAAAAATAATTTGTGAACTATAAGGTTTGAACCAACGTTATTTTCTTTACGAAATTCCAAAAAATAAATCCTTAATTTTGGTCGGTATTTCCATTAACACTAATTACTTAAGGTCTCCAATAATGAATACTAAATCAATGTCGATCTGGTTAATATACTAATGATAAGAAATAATAAGCGTGACAAGTATTATTCACTTACAAGACTTTACATTGAATGTAAACGGTTTATTGTAATTAACAATGCAACGCTATTTGAATCATCGTATAATAATTTTAAATTTACATCTCTCGATTCTACCATTAACATTAGTCTTAAATTTTCTGACTTTTTTGTTTTAAAACCATAGCTATTAATATCTATTTGGACAGTTTTCAAGATCTTAAGAAACATTAAGCTCCTTATTTTACTACGGAGGACCTTTTTGTAGTGTTTTGAATTTTGGCTTTTTAAAGCTTTTTTTCATTGTTAATTGGTTTTTTTCTGTTTGTTGACAGAAAGTACAAACTATACTATATTGTCATTGTCAACAGTATTTGTTAACAAGCATTTTTATACTCTCATGATTATTTCATAGTAAACTTTTCTTCGTTACCTACCTTAATGAATTTTAGCACGGTATTTGTTCTCTTATAACCAGAAACTATTGATGTGCTGAAATAATCTTTTCAAAGAACGTTAAATTGAATGTTATAACAATTTCCTAGTCGAGTCTCCTGGTAGGTCTGGTACGTAAGTCGTGAAGATATGATAGGGTTTCATTGTATAAGAAAATTACCACAAAGAGAATTTCTTCTTTCCACTAAAAAATAAGTCTTTGAACCTTTTACTCGTTTTTATAAAGATATAGAAACCATGAATGCAAAGCTTAAAGAAAGGGAATACTTAATATTTGGTGATAATTCTGATATCCCTTGAATTTTGAGTAAAACTCATTATTGAAAGTAATTTACTAGATCATACTACTAGTTTTGAACGGTGTTTAGTTTATGATAACATCTGTTTCGAATAGGTAAGGCCAAAAATAACATGTTACTTTTCTGACGAAGATTTATGTCCGTATTATTTCCAAAATCACTCTGTTAAAACGGTTTAAAGTCCAATTTTTGGGGGTGTATGACAACAAAAACTTGGAAGAAAATACTTATTTAATAACAGTATTTTTTACTGAAAAAGAAAAAAGTTCATATCCTCCGTCAAAGATTGAAAAGTCAATAGTATACTGAATACATTTCATAATTTCGTTGAGAATATAATAAACGACTTTTTATACTTCACCTGCAATAATAATTGCTATGTAGAAACTTTCAAGCAGTACTTAAGTTTTATCGTTATCAGGCCGCGACTTTAGCCTTTTATATCAGTAATTATTTTGAGAAAGCTGTTAAGGATCTCAATGGGTCCCCCTCTTTTTGGGCTTCCATATCAGAAATTTGATTGCTATTGAAAGCTTTCGGAAATTCTATAATGAGTACAAAGAAATTCCAAATGTTTTTCTTCTTCATATTTCTTAAGATTGTCTCATTATTCATGATATATATCTATTCATTTAAGGTTAGTATCATCAAACCTAATATACTAAAAAGAAGTATCGTAAAATTTTAACAGAATAATATAAATAAAGTTTCAATGCTTTAATACTTCAATGATAGTGTAGTTGCTCGTTAAAGCAACGAGAGATACCTTGGTTTGCAAGTTAACGAAAGACAAATCACTGACTTTAATACCCAAGAAATAAATATTTAAAGGACTTATTAGATTGGGAATGAATTTAAGAAAGTAAAAAAAATTGGGGATGGTCAAGGTATTGTAACATTGTTCCAATTCAACTGATATTCTTAAGGGAAACTCAACTATTACATTTATAATGAATCGAAGGAAAATAAACTTTTACTAAAACGACTTTAAACGCTGTTATACTCGATATGACGAAATCAACTTTTTTAAATTCGACGATAAGTTACGAAATTAGTAAATAAAGGTTAAATACGTGCGAGCTTTTTATCGATAGCGTCGTCGATATTATTAATTCGTAAACTGAAAGAAAGATAACGGTTTTATATTAAATATTAGATATTAAATAAAATTACAAAGTAAAAACATTTTCCTTTACTTTTAATTAAAAAGACTTTTAGTACGTTATCGAAGTCGATGTAACTTATGAAATTAGATATTCAAACGATATTTCATTGTATTCGAGTAATAACTTGGTAAAGGGAATTAACGGCGTTTCGTACGTGATTCGGGTTATTTAAACAGCTAATTACACCCTTTGAATTGGAGGAAGCGCCGGCGATATTCCAACTATAATTAATTATATAATAGCAGATATTTTTGATGATTTCGTTATAACGTATTTAAACAAGCTTTTAGTTTTTTATAGATATTGAATAAAATCATATAACGAAAATTCGGGTAATTTAAGACGTTTTAATTGTAAGGGAATGAATTTGAATTGAAACAAGTATAACTTCGTGGTTCAAAAGATAAAATACTTAGGCTTTATTATAACGATTAAAGTAAGTATTCGAGCCTATTCAGAGAAATTCCGGTTAATGCGCTAGTAAAAGTTATTGTATATGATCCGAAAGATTTCAAGTTTTTTAGGTTTTATTAACTTTTATCGTAATTTTATTGGTAATTTTTTAAAGTGAACGAATTATTTCATTCTCTTAACGAAATTAAGTATTCGTTCAACGTAAACGAATTGGGAGGAATTTGTATTTCAAACCTTCAAAAATATCTGCATTACAGCCTTGATTTTAATATATGAGAATTTAAATCGACTAATAATAATGAAAACGAATTATTCGGAAACGGCGTTAAAAAGGTATTAATCGTAACGAAACGAGGATAATATTTTAAAGCTAATAACTTACCACTCCATACCATTAACTGATACGAAACGTAACTATATTATTTATAATAAGAAACTTCTTGCGGTAATTTTTTATATAAAAGCTTATTTTTCAAGTCACTTAATATTTATATACTATTTACGATTTTAATAAATTATAAGGGATTAGGGTATTTTTTACCATAATTCATTCCAGAAAGTTGAGCTTAATGGATTAAGGTTCTTGTTTTCAATATTATTTACGGTATAAGCTCATAACTTAAAACGCCCACCTGGATACGTTAACTCGTAGGTTATAAGATAAACCCGAAGTTGAAGAACATCGCGGGTGGTTCTTTTAGTTTATTTTTACTATTATTTTAACCGTGGTATAAATAAACTTATATATTGAGGGAATACATATTGTAGCGGGTTAGGTAAAGGAATTTAGCGAAACGGAGGTCTTGCTACTAGATTACAACGAAATATATTTTAAAAAGGGGTCGGGGGCTTTCGAAAGGCCGATGAAAACGGTACCGTCCTGATTCCAACCCGCGGCCGGGTTGTTATCAGAAATTACGTTGGGGAATTTTAATATAACGGCGCCAGCGGTACCTCCGCGGGCCCGGCCCGCGTTAAACCCGCCGGTAACCTTAACGCTGAGTAATTACCTTTTTTTTTAACCTGGGTATCTTAGCAGAATTATAAGATTAGAAAGTAATAAACGACCTGTTATATAAAATTCGCCTTTTAACGATTTTGAAAGGCGTTAAACGCTTTTTATCTAAGGTATGACAAATAATATAAATTACGAATTACGAAATTGATCCGCGAGAGGCATTAGGTTATCATAATCGTTTATAATTATCGAACTGGAAACTATTAATAATAAGTATATTATAATAAACCTACGATTTATTTATTAATAATTATCCGGGTACAAAATTTGTTTCGCGTTTTCCAACGAAAATACTACTAGGAAGGGATGACCGTAAATATTCGACGTTTATATCAAATATATACGTAATGTAATGGGACGAAATCTCGTCGTACTTGACGATAAAGCTTATTTTAACCTTCTTTTTTTCTAACCAGTATTAAACGTACATTTCAGTCGACTTTATAATCGATTTACAGAATATTAATAACGGCTTTCAATATTTACTAATTATTACGAATCTCTTTCCCAAATTGATCCAATTAAAAGCCATATAATTTATAATTACAAATATGTATTTAAAACGGTTTCGCGATATATAGTAAACATTTTATAGGTTTCCAATTTCCATTATTAGTAACCGCGGTCGGAATTAGGTAAACGTATTAGAAAAGATACTTCATTACCTAATAGAAGTCGAATAACTTTTATTTACAATATATCGCCTATAAATAAATAACGGTATTAAATGAGTAAATCAAAGGGTATAAAAGTACTTACGTATTGTGGTTACTTTTTCGTAATACTGTCAAACTTTATATTTACCAGTTTATTAATTTCCATTACATAATCGAAAGTTGACGGTTACGGGTTTAACGTAAACCGTTTAGAAAATAAATATGAAATGTTACCTATCCTAAAGATATACGAAAATAGAAAGTTGTTAACCAATTTAACGAGGTAAACTATTACGTTTGTAACTTATTTACGTAAGGGGACGAAAATAATTTAATCGATAATAACTTATATTTCATAATGAATAGAAACGGCGACGAATCGTAAAAGACGTTCGGCGAAACGATATAAGGTAGGCGACTAAGTTTAATTCAATTTGCGTAATATTAAAATTAACCGCCAGAGTAAAAAGTTCGATTAAATTTATAACTAATACTAGATAATCAGTATTTTAAACCCTTTAAATATCGTATTAAATATTTTTGGTATATATCTAGTATTTTATATGGATTCAATGGAACGTATGGCTTCGAACTCCTTACCTTTATAAGTTTTATACAATATTCCCACAAAACCAATTTTAGTAACGAATAATATAAGGAACGATAAATACGAGGGATTTAAAGTATAGGATATCCTCGCGGTAAAACCGGAAAGGGGTGTGGTTCGTTATATATTATTTAAATAAAAGGGTGAAAATAAACTGGATCAGGAATTATTAAAAAATTATTAATATATTATAACCTTGGATAAATTTGAAAAGAAATGGGAAGATGTTCGGGTTTTAGATAATACGGTATTTCAATAACGGTATTAAGTTTATACTATACAATAAACTCGAAGTGAATCGTCTACACCTCCAAAATTATACTTTATTTGTAAATAAAAAGGATAATTTATTATTAAACCAGGTTATAGTACCATAAGTAGGGCTGAATAAACATTATCTCATTATTTCGAATATATATCCGACTGCGCAACAGCTTTTACAATATTTTAACGAATTTTTACTTAGTTATTATTATTATCCTTATTTAATTTTAATAAGTATCGACGTTTCTAATATTAAGGGCTTTATTAAGATTATCTTTTAACGTTAGGCAATAATAGAAAAAGAGGACGGTAAAAGGTATAACGAAAACTAGTAAACTCTGTGAAAGGGAGCTGGTAGGAGGCGGGGCGTAAGTGAAGCAACGTTAAGGAGAGCGGATAACGCGAAGAGGGGCGAGCGTTAAAAAAGACTGATAGTGGATAATACGGGGAAAAACGGACGTTAAAAGAGGCCAACAATAAAAGATAACGTAAAAAAGGACGGGAGTAAAATAAGACCGACGATAACGGGTAACAAAAAGTAAAACGGAAAGTAGAGCGGAGGAAATAACCCTTTAGACGGGTTACAAAAGATTATAATACGTTAATTTGGACCCGGATAATGTAATCGGCCTGGGTACGATCCTATACCCATTAGCGGTCGGCTCAATTAGTTTGTTTTTGTAAAAGGTTAACAAATAAAATTCGAACGAAATCGAAAATCGTATAATTAAGCTTTAAACGTCGTTCGTAATATTTTGTAAGCCGTAGCCTAGATTAGCTATGAAATATATATCCCAGGTGATTATATTATTTTAACCTTTTAAATCAAAATTACGAAAGTGTACTCGAAAGTAACTAAAAGGGGCCGGGGCGGAAAGATTACGTCTTAAAGCTCTGTTAGCCGAAGGCGTCCTATTTTTATAAATAAATGATATAGTAAAAAACGATAAAAGGATTTAAAATCAATACGGATCCTAAAAGGAAAAACGGCCTAAACGTAAACCCAAAGAAGTGACGGCTTACACGACGGGTGTAATGGAAACTGCCTACGCTCGAAAGATATTACGGAATCGGATAAATTAATTAACCATCTTGGAAAACACGGGGGTAAAAACGGGTCGATAACCCGAGACATCTCCCTACCGTTTACGCATGTGGGATAAAATATAACCCTTATCCTTTACTGCAAAAACTAAATAACGCAAAAGGATACGTAAATAGGGTAAAGATGTAAATAGAATCATTTCCTAAATATATTACGAAAAAATAATAATTTATAATCGACCTTTTTAAAAACTTTTTCATTAGTTCATATTAATATAAACCTTTCGATATACCTAATATCCTTACATACGATAAACTCAAAAGTAGAATGAAAAAAACCGCTAAAATTTGCAAACCGGTTAATATACGATATATAAACGTTTTTAGCATATAACAAGAAAAATATTTTTATTCTTATTATTTCCGAAAATAAAAAGATCTTCTATAACGCGAAAGAGCTATAACAGGTAGTTTATGATAAAGTATTAATATATATTAAGGTAATATACCTTACAGAAAAACTTATCGTTTCCTCCGGGAGCACCACCGGCAACGTAACTTACGTCAAAACCATTTTATATCTCGGCTACAATGATAAAATAAAATAAAAAGGCTGAAATATATAAACGCAAATAATTAATTAATATATATAAAGGAAAGTTAAAAGAGTTACGACGATAATAACGGACGAAAGGGTGGGGGCGATTATATGAAATAGAAAAGGAGAAAGTTTTAAAAATTACGTAAAAGTGTTCATATTTATAGGAATTAGCGAATAGGATTCGATAAAGATTGCGTGTAATACGGGACGCTTCATTCGATGTTGAAATAAAAAGCGTAATTTCAAACGATAAGTTAACGGACGTATTATATGGCGTTAACGGTAAATAAGATACCTTATACAGCGTATTAATAAGTGTATTATACGGCATCAGCAGCAGAAAAAATACTTTACACAACGCGTTAACGGATATGTTATACGGCACTAGCGGTAAAAAGGATGCCTTATACGACGCGTTAACGGGTATATTATATGGAGTGTTCATAAGTACGTTTTACGGTATTGATGACATAAGGTAAACCGGACAAAACATTATACGATATGTTAAACATAATATTACCGACTTATATTCGACTCGCGTATTAAGCGAGTACGACTCGTATCCGGTATTTATTTAAAAAGGCATTATAGTCCTTATAATATCCGGAGAGAAGAAGGTATATTATAAACTTTAACCGTTAGCTTTTAAGCCTATAACTTACGTAACTATATACGTAACGAAATAGGTAACGTTCGGCCTAGGCTTGGCCTAGGCGCGGATAGGACACGGCCCGGGTACAAGCCGGACACGGTCAGTATACGGACAGGGCACGGTCCGTATACGGCACGTATAAGGGTATGTAACGGGCTGGCTACTAGCCTTGCCTAAGGGCCCTACACGTTGAGCCACGGTAACCTCTTCTGGTTTTCCTCCTCACATGAATTGTAAATCCCATTTGGCACCCACTTTGTTTACCATCATAGGTCGGACCATAACAAAATCAGTAATACAGAATTTTCTGAATTAATTATTTCGCTTGTCTCGGTTAATAGGTTTTTTCCCTAGTTTCTCTTAAAGGATAGAAGTTTGTTTTCTCTCTTTTTATGATCGGTTTTCTTTTGTAAGTATGATTGAAATTTTTGAATGATTTGGTAAATAGATTTTTTCAATTAACTTTGCATATGAACTATCGAGATAGTGAATCATTGTTTAATTATCGTCATAAATTGAAATAATACTTACTATTCGAAACTTAACAACGTTAATAAATTATAATCTCTCTTGTATTTTCCAACATTTCTACGAAGGAAGAAAAAGAGGAAAATTATAAAGGGCGTAAAAAACAAAGTATTATCAAATATTTTGAATAATGGATCAATTAATGTTTTGGCATATGTCTATCAACTTAAATAAAGTTTTAGAAAAGTCCGGCATACCAACAATAATAACTAAAAGATTTAATGTAATGAAAGAATTGGTTATCCAGTATGTCATAATTTTGATTCGCATAGATTCAAATGTTTTTCTGCTAAATTATGATCGATAGGAGCTAACAAATGTATTTCAATCGTAGCTGTTAATATTATCTTCATATTTATTTTGAAGATTTCTATAAAGATATTAAAATAGTCGTTACTAATAACACATATTTTGATTATTATTAGACATGTCTTTATATTTGGAAATGTCAAATTCTCCGAGTCTTTCAACGAGTGTAACTTAGGTTCTGATACTAACGTTCTATCCTCAACATTAAATAGGGTATTTTGTATTTCTTGTTGTACTCCCCATCGATTCCGTTTTAGATTCTAGCTTCATTTTAGGTTATGGTCTTGAGGTTTGGGGAAATATCTTATGGCTTTTCTCAAGCTCAATTGGCTGGTCGTCTTATGGATTGATAACTGACCCAAAATCTTTCCTTTTAGGGTTGTCTAAAGCGTTGATAACTTTAGCCTATGCTTTCTCATTAGATAGTACTATATAATTGACAGCTTATAGTTCCTGCACTGCTTGAGTTTTATAGGCTTTATAAGCTGATTTTATACCAGTTCCAAACAGAGCTTCAGAGTTAGAAACTAGGTGTTTGGGAGCGATTGTGAAACCATAGCGTACTTTAAAACGAAAAGAATAAAGAAACGGTAATTTAGTTGCAGGTTCAAAGAAACCTAAGGATCCAGAAAGATTGAAGGAACCGGAAGAAATGACGGTTCTCGATGATGAAGGTCTACTATTAATGGCTTTCTTATAAAATAGGAATGAGGGAAGAAAAAAAGATCTACGTAATTATAGGGATGTTGAATCAGGAGTATCTCTGAAAGAATCAAAATATCTGGAAGATATAGACATATTGATCCGAGTTGAAACAAATATTCGATCAATTTTATTAGATATAAAAGTAGAGTACAATCGTACTCATAATGTATTAAAGTTACTATATAAGAATATATTGTATAAGCTTATAGATTAACCAATTCCTAGAGTCCACTTGAAGAACTTCTTTATATATAGTCACAAGAATCCTTATAAATATTTAATATCACGATCGAAACCCTAGACTAGTAAGTACTAGTATATATAGCTGAAATTAGCTATCATCGCCATCTCTATCTTCCTATATATTTGAATATACTATACCCTATCGATAGATTTCAACCGTAGATATTATACTGGTGTTTTTACTAGTGTTCTAGTAGAAATCCTTTTGTTTGAATAATTCTTCATTTCTGGTGTTAGGTTGTTTTGAGTACAGATTGAGTTTGTATTTTAAGAGTATTATGACAGTTTTATCGCGTTAGTTTTATCAACTTTTGATAAACTTGTAATTTATCATTTTTCTAATAAATCAAGGTATACCATTTAAACTTCCTTAATATTATTAATACGGATTATCGATCTATTGCAGTCCAATTATGCGTTTCCAGGTAAACCTTTTATGAACCTGTATTTTGAAAAGACCAATTCCGGGATTCCAGGCTATTTAGTAGTTTTAAACCTAGCGTTTCCAAAGAAAACCATATTTTCAATCTACATGTCAATGATACCAAAATGTTTCCTTTATTTATTCAAAAAATAAATGCTAAACATTGAAATTCTTATGCTTAACCTCCAGCTAAGGTATATTGGTACTTCGAACACTAATAAACACATCCTTTGGCTAATATGTAAAAAAGGTTTAATACGCCGGATCATCGTCCAGGTAGGGAACTTGTCTTTCAAGTTCATTAGCAATTCCAATAATGTTATCAGCTGAAAATCGTTTTCCAAATACTTTTATATTTACGTAACATTATGGCCATTGAAGGTATTCTTTTCACTTACAATAACATTGAAACCAGCAATAATTACAACTATCAAACTCTAGATAATCTTCTAGATTATAAATAATTAAGTAAGGATTTGAATTTCAACTCTATCATCGTATTTTTAAGCGATTAGCCATATATTTCATTAAGGTAAGTCTGTGGTTTCATCTTCAACCCTGCGAATCATTCTTAACATTAAGGTTGTTACGTTTTGATCTTTGCGTTTTAATAATAATCAAAATCAAACTACACTACAGTTAAGAAAGCTGTTAATATTAACTTGGTTACTTTCCTTAAAAAGCTCGTTCGATATATTAAGAATGTTTTTAGAGTGTAGCCTAAAGGCTAGGTTGCTATCAGACATGTTTTTTTTACAATACACGGGTTGTAGTATACGTTCTTTAAAGTTTTTAATCCTTGTTGCCGTCATTATTTTCAGTATGTATCCTTATTTAAGGTGGTTTTCCACGCCTTTATAGTTCATTTATTTATTTTAAACACGTTTTTTAACAGGGTTATATTAACTTATTCGCTCGTCTTCAAAATATGTTTCGAACTTGACGGCTTTTCTGTACGTCGTAACCAACTTAATGCGGAAAGTAATAAGAAAATTGGCAGTTTCAACTATTACGTTTGGGTTCACGATATATTGTATCTTACAGGATCCATTTAATCTGCCCTAACCTCTTTACGTAAAGAATTTACTTTAAAGAGGCAGGGATAATACATTTTTTATTGATGGTTTGACTTTGTTATTAAAGGTGTTGTTGATTTGGCGACATATGGATTCCTACTTTAGTTCCTTCGAGTCTTAGCTATATGTTACAATTGACTTCTAATTGATTTATAATGGTTCAGATTCATTCATTATACTTTAATACACTCCAAAAAAAAAAGTAAAGTTTATATTGGACCGTTAGGGCCAACAGAATCGTTAAGGCCTTTCACTGCTATTTACAATATTCCGTTTTATCTTTTCAAACTTCCAATCTCCAATGTAAAGATATAGTAAGCTTTTCATAAGAGTACGTGGCACATTTTAATCTTACTAATTCCTTAGTAGGATTTAATAAGGATTTTTTAACGCTAAATTTCCATTGATCTATAATTAAATTGAAAATTTATGGTATTGAAATTAATATTAAAATTGTAAACTAGTACGTTTAAAGGCTTCAGGTATGTATTCATTCACATGGTACGTAATCCCTTTTATATTTCCTTCGTCTTAATAATTTTGAGGAATCTGGTATCGTCAAACTTCGGTATCAAGTTAACGACCTAAAATATATATTTACCTTCCAAGTCCAAACCGTTAACGAAAACCTTGGAAAGAAAGTCCACGTTTTCCATATATATAAATGTAAACCTAAAGGAGGGTTGATAGTGTGTTTAATAATATTAACATAGCATTTTAATTGTGTTTAGCGCTGAAAGTTTCATTTGTTTTTACCTGTTGCCTTAAGAAATTCATATAGCCTATCAATTGGTGGATGGTTAAACCATTGATATTATCATCGAAGTTCCAACGCTATTGGTTTAACACTATTAATTTAAAGCCTTAAAAGTAAAATTTCAAGTATATCTATTGAATATTAAGTGGAAACCCTTTACAGTTAGTTAGAAACAGTTTGTTGGGTTGTATATTAATGTTAAAGCTGAGGTTTTATATATCTTTTTGGTGGAAGAGGAAAGGGTTAGGGTATTCCAAAATGTGGAAGATAATTTCTCTAACGACTGTAGTTACAGTCGTCGATCCAAGAAAGGAGAGTTTTTTCTCAGAGCCAAATCCAACTTTGGCTCTACCTGTATCCGTGTAATGAAGTTTCGTACCAGTATTTATATCATTTCGTAAAATAACATATTACAAATAACCTCCTATTAAGTATTGCGTTACATCAATATTTGGAATAATATATTAAAAGAAACCGATTTCACGTAAATATCGCAAATAGTAAAAAAATACGTGGATCTAAAATCATTATTATTTTTACGAAGATGGAGGTTTTCATCCATTGAACGATATAAAAAGACGTAGTTTTCAAATCATTTCGTTTCTCTCAAGCCAGGTCTAATATTTTAATACCAGTTAAAAACTTGTGAAATATCTTCCTTATATTTTGCCTCAGTACTTTCAAAATATACAACACGTTGATTATATTCCCAGGAAAAAGTAAAATGCTATTTGTTGGTAGTCATTTATCGTTTTAAAGTGGTCGATTCTAGTCGTGGTCAAAGTAAGTGGTGTATTGTATTTAAAGTGGGCATATATTATTTCTCTATTTAATAAACTGATGGGTAGTCTACAAAGTAACGTTGATGGCCAATTGTTTGGCTCATACCCTATTTTGAACTAGATACTTGTTATGATTGTCTCATATTCAATATAGTTAATTTACAAATAATATAGTTTCCTTGCGGATGATATAATTCACTTATAGTTACCACAATTGATTTGATTATACTGTAATTAACTGCAGTTCTAACACTAGAGACTTTTTTTGTGTTTAAGCTTTAATATAGCTAATTATCAATTTGTGGTAATTGCTTAAGTTCTTTCTAACTCTGTAGGTAAAACCCCTGTTAATACCAGTTTATTTTGCGCCTGTATTATCACCTCCATCCTACCGACGTTTCTTCCATCGAATGTGAAATGTTTTTATGCGTTACAAAATACCGGAATACTTAATAGTAGTAAGTAACCTGCTAACAAGCGGCTCAGAATGCTCTATTACGTTAAGAAAAACACCGTGTGTATCAACGAGCGTGAAACACCGAGGTAAGTTTATTAAGGTATCGGAGTTCCTACCGATAATAACAATAATAATGCTGTTTCCTGCCCATAGATTATCCTCTCATCTTTCAATATCAACGTTCGTAAACTTGTTCCTTTGAACAACAACTAGTTTTATTAATTTAAGAAATTATACCCTTCAATTTAACTTATTAATTCACAATTGGTATTACATTCTTTTTTTGGGATTAAAACATATATTTCAATCATTATTACGATAGACGAACATATTTCAAATATAACTTGTTGTTGTAAAACCTTTTGTAACACCCGATAAGAAATAACTAATTTCAATTTATGAAACTTATTAACGTTTATCTAGAGGCATTTTGGTATATACTTACATGGAGGGATACATGAATTAGGAGGGATGGAACGTACCTATGACTGAAAATACATTCTCAGCTTTCGCTGAGCTGGCTCCAGCGGGTTTCTTCCTTTTCCAGCGTTAAAAAGATACACTGTTTCAATATTAGGATACTTTTCTACACGCGTATCAACAATTTGTAGTTGTCAATACATGAGTTGAAAATTCCCAGAGATTACCTTTTCACCAGTTCGAATAAGTTAAAACGGATGTAGTAATTTCGCTAGTGTTGTTGCCTTGCAAAAGCAAAACAAAAAATCTCTCTGCCTTGCTAAAACCTCCCTCTTTTCGCTTTTCAACTTCACGATCATTTACCTTCCCCTTAATTACAGCAACTTTGACCTCTTTCCCATACTTTTCCCGCCGCCATCCCATCACCGCCGCCGCTATCTCGCTGCCACCGTTGTCATCGTGCTATCGCCACCACCATTTCTCTTTCACCACTGTTATCGCTGCCGCCGCCAATTCTTATAAAGAAAAGTAAACTCGATTTTTTAGGTTTGGATTTGAATGCTAATCCTCTACCAATTACTCCTCGTTATACTTGTAAGAAAATTTGCAAGTCATGAACAACTCCTTTAAATATTAATTTACTCATGTCAGTTATTTTGTCAATTATGTCTTCATGTTTTTATACACCTATTAATTGTGCCACTATAAATCCCTCACCCGTGTCAAAATAGGTTAGGTGTTAAGAGTATCTAATAAACCTAATGAATACGAACTTTAATGAAAGCCTTGATATTATGAATACAAGCCTATAGTAGCAAATAAGTAATTATTAAATCATTACGATGAGTTCATTTAAAGCTTTTAGCTATGAAAGTAATTAACGTTCTTGTTCTTGCAGCCCTAAGCTTCGTTTTCGAAGTCCTTGGCCTTGTCTTCATAATCTTAATCCTTGTTATAGCTTTGAGCGTCCACATAGTAATGAAGATTGAGTTGCGTAGGTGTTTCAATTTTAGACTACTAATGTCTTTAACAGTTTAAATTGCAAAAATATAAGTATATATACTCCGCAATATAATAAGACATTCAATATGGGCAATATTAATATAATCCATGATATAATTTTTATTAATGTATTAAGTTATTAGGCGCGCCTTATAAGTGGTATCAAGTTCAATCCTAACGCCAAAAGCTAAATCGTATGAATATTAAATACTTTGATATAAGGTTCCGCTATCATATCGTAAAATACTGAGATTTTTAACGAGAAACGCATGAAATTAATCTCTTCAGGTCTGAAAACCATTATAAATGTACTAATGCAACGCTTCCAAATGAATTAGGGCCGCGTTACCAAAAACGTTCTGAGAATCAACCTTCACTTTACGAAATTTAAAAAACCAAGAGTATGATTTCCAAAACAATATTTAGACTAAGCTCAGGTACGCCTAAACAGTGGATACGATTGACTGGTGCAACTAAAACTAATGTAGAGTTACGATTAATATTTCGACCTCGCTGAACTAAAAAATTTAATAAAATCTCCTACTACTAAATTGCAAGTAAAACTTTTCCGAATATATATATTAAATGGAAAACTCTGCGTCACACTGAAAATACCCACACTATAAACCTATTACGAATAATAGACGCTAAATGAACGACTCGAAACACTCGTAAGAAAAACTACAATATAAAAACACCAATTTATCTAAAGACAAAAAAAGGATATAATAGGAAACTTGGTAAAAGTGGCTGTCATATTCGCGACAGCGAACGTAAACCTTGAGAGGCTCGTAAAAAGCCTCGCCAAAAGCTTAACGACAATAATCGTCGAAACAACCATAAGGTTCGCCACTACCATAGAAATAGTCGTCGAGATCTAAACAGATACCGCAACTGCAATCGCTGACGTAAACGTACTAATGATATTCAATCAAAATTAAAAGATTCCAATCATTCCGATTGAAGCAACAACAAGTTCATACGTTCTTAATCGCTTTTTTAATCAAAAGATTCAAGTTTCATAAACGAAATACCAGGTGTCAGGACTCTATTAAGCCTTCAAATGTACGTTTATTATAAACAAATTTTCAAATCTCGTAATACATTTTTTAAACATTTCAAATCAATTCTTAAATAATAACCTTATCTTCACAAGCCATAAAAAGAAGGATACTCTACATAGATTATTCAACTGCCAATAGGCTTTCCAATTGGTCTGTCAACGTTAAAGACGTCATATTACATACAAAAAATATGGAAGTTATCGTAGCTTAATCGGTTAAAAACAAAGTCAACCTTATTATAGTGAGTTATCGCTTTTGACAAATTGATATGCCTAATACGCTCTTGAAGTCAAATTATATATTATATTTAGACAACAATACAAATGAAGATTTCATTGCTAGATTTTGGCTAAACAAGTGTTTTCTCAGTCATTTCAAGACTAATATCCTGTCAAATGAGTGGTAAATGGTTTTCGGCGTCATAATACATTTTAAATAACTTATTACTAAAATTCGCTCTATATTTATAACCCATAACTATATATTCAATAAAACACCTGACCTTTTCAAGATAAAGTCTAAAGCTTAGGTTGAGTACCACGTAGATTTTCGCGTTCTATTCTTCACTAACTAGCTCAAAGCTAATAGGGCGGATCTTTTTACATAAAAAAATGTAATTGTTTAAAACCAGAAATTTCTCAGTATCACTCTGAATCTAGAAGGCCACTAAAAATCTCATTGTACACAAAGGTTTTATTAAGGTTTCAACTTGAACAATATTACCTAGAAAAACTGTATATCTCCATATCAAGTATATCAAGTTTCTTAAGGACGTTTATTTATGTTTACTGCTTAGTATTCTTGCGTATCAAACTTAATTTGAAAATCAACTATGCTTTGTATCATTCAACTTTATTACCCTACAGCTACCGCTATTGATTTTGCAAAACACCCTCGTTTCGTTACTAATAAGAGATGTAAAAATATGATATATTTTACACTATTTGTCATAGTGTTCTATTGCGAGTTTTATGGATAATATGAGTTGAAAATATATCGTCTCAAATTACTTAGTATATGAGTAAGGTTATTGGATATTCTCTAGTTGCTATCATCACCACAAGCGACTTAAGTTCCAAAATCCTACTTATAAACGCCGAATTTCAATTGGACTCTTGTACGGTGAAAATTGCAAAAAAAAGGCAATCTTATTCACTTCCAAAGACTCTCGTTAACCCATAATCAGATATATCATTTCTGAACGTTGTTATCGGCTTTATACAGGACCTTACGAGATAATTGGTGGGAAATGCACGAGAAACTATGAAAACAGCTCGAAAATACATAAAAAAATACGCGAAAACTCAATTTCGTTGATTCATGAGACAAGCCTTCGTTTCGAGGACTTTGCAACCTTTTTCAAAATTGAGACTCCAAATCATATACTAATATTCAAAGCTAAATATAGTACAAAGATTGATGTAGTCCAAGTGACCAAAGTATTTAGATTCGTAAAACTTTATAATGAATTCCCCGATATACGGCATGATTTCAAGCCTATTTAACTACTTTTCAATTGAATAATAAAGTTTTTATTCATTAAAAGTTGATAAAATACAAAGCTTAGTTGCTACCGTTGCCCAGATACTCGTAGAAACAAAGCCTTCCTGTATTAATAATTTAATCCTTGACACCATGAATACCGCACAGAATTCGTAAAAGACGTTTCATTATTCGCCTTACGGGATTTTGTAGTTTAGAGGAAACTTTATAGTATCAAAGAAGATCTCGTGGTAATTGATGTCAGGCCCCTCAACAAATAAGTTATCTTTGACAATTACCTACTTCCTTTTTAAACCAACGTGATAAACTCTTTTGAAAATATTCTGGAAATCAATATAACCATTTTTTTTTTCATTTCTAGTATATTTAGATTACCGAAATATATTTATCTTCATAGGTTTTCGGTAATTTAAAGTTTGCTTAGTTGTTTCAATATGAATAAGGAATTCATTAACGTTCGTATAAAATTGATGAACCATAATATCAACTAATATAAAATATTTCGTCGAGCCTTCATCGAAGATATTTTTCTCTGAAAATTTAGAAGAGGACTAGAAACATTCAACACAAATTGTCTTATTGTTTATTCAAATTGAAGAGTTTTCGTTCATAAATACATCTTTCATAGGATTTGAATTTGTTCAATTACTCGGATTTTCCTTTAACAGTTTCGGTTTCAAAACCACCATTAAATTTATCCAAGGTTTCTGAAACTTTTCGTTTTTAATTAAACTTAAAGTGTTGGTAACGTACCAAAACGCTACTGGTTTTGTACATATAATGATCCTATACTTTGCCTAATTGTATGAATTACTACAAAACCTAAAAACCTATTTGCTAGCCGTAGACCGTAAGGTTAGTCGAATAGAAAATAACAATCGCGGAACACGTATACACTACACTTGAACTATGAAATTTTCACCTACCAACCTAGGAAAAAGAATATTTTGTCGTCTTACAGGAGTATTTACACAATAAGTTACGTTGATATTACGTAAAACTTACTCGGGTTGTATTTTCTAGGTCGATTGCTGTTTGAAAAAAGTCTTGAATGTTATGTTTTTCCAACTTCAGCTTAAATACATTGAAAAACGCTGTATATTCATTCCCGCAGTTGTTATTTATCTTACTATATTTCTCAGCAAATCACTGATTCAAGTAAAGCTCAATCATAACCTTCGGAATATAAGGTAATTTACTTACTTTGGATTTGTAAACGCTATGAAATAACCGTATTTGAATATCGTAACCTAATTGGCCTGCTAACAAATTATAAACCTATTATGAATATTATGAGAACAATGTTACTAAATATGACTTTCATGGATCGGGTAAACAATAAACTTATTAATATTAGTATTGACCTAAACTTATATAATTTCAATGTCTTTTAATTTTCTTAACAACTTTTTTGGATTTTAGATACATTATCATGCTTTTCATCCTCTGCAAACAAAAAGATTGGTTTTTTTTAACAAATATACCTATATTTGATGCAATTTTTAATAATATTTTTATGGTGCCTAACAAAATGAATCTTACTTAATGTATGACTAAAATCATTTTACCTAAAGATATATTTTTCATATTCTGATAGACATTTATAGACAAAGTTATTTCGTACGTAAATTTCTCATAGTTAAATTTAAATGAGATTGAAGATGTAATCATTAAAAAATTTAAGGATGATTATTATTTTCGTTCATTGACAGCCTTATTTACAATCTTAATACGGCTGCCCGTGAAAGACTCCTCATTTTCATCAAACTTTTTTAAAACATTCTTTGTAACGTTTATAACGACTGGCATTATTTTTTTCCAAAATAAATAATAAATTTTAAACGGCCCACACTCCCAATATTGAAGAAGAATATTAGATGAATATTATCGTTATTTCGTTCGTTAAGACTAATTTCGTGACGGGAATTGAGAGTCTATTGGACACTTTTAGTCAATTCAAACGCTAAAAGAGCCTACATTTACCATTTGAGTGGATTTCAACACTGCCTTACTATTAATATTGTTAGTTTGTATTTTTAGACATTGAAAAGTTATAAAGAGTTTAACATTATTATGCAGATTACTAGAAGAAATTCAAAACGTATTTTATTTACTCGGCATTCCAATTTTGTGGAGATTTGATAGGCGTGAATCCTATATCTCCATTTATTATTATGACATTAGGGTTACCTAAAAAAAATCATTTTTAGTAGAGATACCAAGTATTTTTTCGTTTTTTGGAATGTTTTATGAATAGAATTTAGCACTAAGTTTTGCATATTAACAGCCTATCATTCCTAAGTTAATGGATAAGCTGAGATAAAAAACTAAGCTATCGAACTCGCATTATATTATTATATTGTTGAAGCATTCGGAACAAACGTGGATTCACTTTATATAAGTGTTTTAATGTAATATCAATAACTTATATCCTCGTGTCATCGATATTAGCCTTTAAGAATACTTGTTAGAATTCAAGTTACGTGCCTTAATGTATTGTTTAAGTTTTACCTTACTTTAATAATAGGCGGAAATTTATTTTCTGAGGGAATGATTTCTCCGTGACTCTCAAATTAAAATGAATGTCGTTGCTTGTGAAGTAAAACATCTTTATTGTTGGTAAGCCTTAGATGTTGAAACGTTGTCGATTCGATTGGTCGAAGTAACAGTAGTATTGTGTGGTCAGATGGTAGATGGATTGTTTTAGGTTTGGCAGACCGCTAGCCGATCTACACTGTAATTCGTATTGTTAAGTTCTTGGCCCGTGCCTTAGAGTAAAGTGCAGACTACTGTACACGACTTACACCCAATGCGGTAAGTCCGTACAAAGCAATACACTTGCAGTAAGGTTAATATAACTTACAGTTAAGTTGACCTACGGCATTGTATGTAATACTATTCCAACACTGACGGCTTTTTGAATTATACGCGCACGCTTGTGTAGCTAACCAATCTTTTCCAATTAGCGTTAAAAAGCAACCTTGTACCCCCTATCAATTACAATTGACTTCTATACTATATTGAATCCAATTGCAGGTAAATTAACTCCATCTGGCCTCAATTTCCCTGCCGCTCCAAGGTTCGAGTTTATCAACTCTCACAAAAAGTTTTTCCGCCATAGCTTTTCGCAACTTCAACTGTGTTACTTAAACAAATCACTATTATCAATCCTCTGGCAGTCTTTTAATCTGCCAACACATCCTTATCCGCCGTCACATTATTTGGGCTTTCCGGGCGGTTTATTTACGTAGCCCTCGATAAGTTTGGTCAGTATATTACTGTTTATAAGTTTTTACAGGGCTTTGTTTGGTATAGCTTTCGTTATGGTATTTATAGGACTATCTTTGTCATCGATCTATCGAAACTCCTTAATTTTCCTCCATTCTAAAGCTTTACAGAGTGTTATTACGTCGATTATTAGGCGTTTTTTGATAGTGGTTCCAAGCTTTAATAGGCATTCGAAAAGACTTTTTGAATCAGTACAAATTATTACCGGGATAAAGGGAATCTTTAGCTGTTTGGTAATAAGGTTAAGTGTTTCCCATAACGCCATACCTACGTTAAAGCCTGCCATTATACCTTAAATCTCTAAAGTTAGTACGCTTTATATAATCCTCTTATACTTGATGAAGGTTTAGTGAATCTGATTACAGATATTTCTAAATTGGTCTTTCCGTTTATTTTCGTTAACGAGAGTTATTAAAAAGTCGACTTATAAACATAGGTCAGTGTTATTTGCAAAAAGCACGTCAGTAAAAATTATTAGCTTAGCTTTTGAAAGATTGATTAATACCATATTGATTTTATGGTTCAGGTTTTGCATTTTTTATTTCAACATTTTATTTAGTTTATTCAAGTCTTTATCCGTTGGTATTTGTATTTACCTCGTAATAGATAAATCGTATAAGGCTTCTATTTGGCATAGAGTTGTAATATAGCTATTCCGTATACCTTATTTTAAGTACCGTTAAGCTCTAGTCTTTTTAATTTAGTCAATTTTGGTAAAAATAGCGCTTTAGCCCTTTTAGCGACAGCTTAAGCTGGTATTAACACTAAGTAAACGAATTAACGATATATTAAAGTTAAATTGGTTATTTTCCATTAACTTCGTTACTGGTTTACAATTTCAGAATTTTAAGTCCCCGACTGTTTGTTGTTTTAGTACCTTAAAGCTAGTTATTTTGACGAAAATGGTATCGTTAGTTTGTATGTTTACTATATCGAAGTCTTCTTTTTACGTCACTAATACGTATGGATCGTATATTAAAAACTTTATCGCCAGCCGAAACTTGAAATACGACTAATAGGTAAGGAACTAGTAGACGTATGCTTTAGCCAATTTATAAAATGGTTTCATATACTATATTACTGTTTTTAATAGGAAAATAGCATATAGTTCCCATAGCAGCTTTAATAGTATAATTTGTTATAAATCCGTTTTAATTGTATATAATCTTGCGTAATATCATAGTTATTAATTATAAACTTAATTTTAACTCTGACTAGTAAACTTGTTGCTAAGGTAATAACTAAATGTTAGCTGACTTTCTCAATCGTTAGCGAGTAAATGGGGATTTAATCCTTACCCTTATCGACGTATCCTTAAGCGATTAGTCGTGATTTTTCATAAAGCCGCCACGTGGTCTTGCCCTTAACTTTGTGGATAATCCTCGACTTAAAAATCGTAACGTTTAGGTTCTAAAAGTTGAAGTTAGTTTTCAACACAAATTATATCATAACTCGAATTAGTAAGTTATTGATTTCGATTTTGTCACTTTTTTAAAAGGGTTTGCCGAAAATTTTAATAATCCCCTATACCCCAAGCTTTATTACCAAGTCTTCGTTATCTTTCTCTTTCCTCCTTACCAAAATAGTATTATAAATACGACCCGATATATATTCCTCCTCTTCAACATTTTTCTTTCGGGGGTCGTCTGCGTCGGCGATGCTTTATCGGCTTATTAATAACGGGTGGGGAAAGGTCGTGTTAGCTCGATCGTTTTACTTGTAAGTCTGAAGTGTTTTTATCTTTAGTACCCCTAATGTAGGGCTCAACCTAGGTAATTTGAAAGGATATAGGACCATTAACAGTTGTAACAACCATTTCAAAATTTACGATACCGAATATCTTAGATAGCCCCTTCTATTCACCCGATTCCCGCCTTACGAAAAATTCACTTTGTAGTGTCAAAGTAAATATATCAATTATTATAGGCCCTTTTTTGGTATTAAGGGCGTTATTAATTTGACAACGTGTCGATTCCCTTCGAAATTCCCTTAAAGCTTCGTTATAAGCTGTAATACGTTTCTAAGTACTTGCTGAAAGCGGAGATACACTCGTTAGGCATGAGTATACTCTAAAGACCATTAGTGTTGACACCAGGCCATTAGGGCTTATAATATCGTTGAAGCTCTTTACTGCCATTTATAAAAGTGCTTCTGGATCCATAGAACATTTAATTTCCAACGTAAGGATACTATGTGCTCGGAGAAATAAAACGTCTATCCTTTTAACCTTTTCATTGCTTTAATAGGTTTTTACAGGTACCTGTTTATACTAAATAATCATTATTTATATATTTTCCTAAAACTTCGCCGCCGTAAAGTTAATACTGTTATTGTAAACATCAACATTAGGTAAACCCAAATACGTGTTAATTTATAATATCTTTAACTTATTTTACGTATCTTTTATCGAAAAGGACTTACGGAATTTAGCTTCGCAAAAAGAGGTTATAGAATTAACGACGTAAAATAAAAGCTTATAATTTAGGTAAAACATATTAATAAAAATACTATAATTAAAATCCTTATCGTTTTTCAATGTAAATTTAAATCTTCGGGGGGCTTAGGTTTACGTTTACCAGTCATAGTAAAGCCTTTTAATAGCTTTGGAGGTAAAGTATTTCATATCGTTATGCTTTGCGAACTTTAGGACTTTATATAGTCTGTTAACAGTTAGGTGGTTAAAACGCCAATATAGTTAACGTATCTCCGGCTTCGTCTGGTTTAATACTCCTGCTTCTGAACCTAAAAAATATAACATAGGTGACCTTATTTAAAGGCGAATGAAAACCTTGAACCGTTTTTAAACAACTTATTTTCGTTGATGTCCATGTTAACACCGAGTATCTTTATATTCTTGAAGTAAAGTAAAAAAGTGGTAGGGCACTTAAGGATGCAAATTGTAATTGCTCCTATAACAGTTTAAATTACCGTTATTTCCAGTAATGATAGTTGTTCGCCTAGGTTAAAACCAACCTTAGCGTTACCCGTATCGTGAAAATTAATCTTAGTGGTTTTAGTACTTTCGTTCCGTAATACTATATATTACGAATAGCCTCCTATTAAGTACCTTATTACCCCTATATCTGGTTTAATACTTCAAACAGTGTAATCCGCATAACATTCGCAGAGGTTAAAGGTATATAAGGTATTAGAAACATGGTTAGGGTAAAGGTTCGCGGATATTAAAGGTATATAAGGGATTAGGAGCATGTTTAGGGTAAAGGTAAGGGTTTTTACTACCTAAACGGTATAGGAAGACATAGTTGGTTTGTTACTGGGTTGCTATACTAGGAGTAGTGTTTTCGTACCACTTAATCTGCTGAAGGGTATTACCATTAATAGGCTTATTTTCTTCGAAGTTTGTAACCTGGTTTAATTATTCCTGTTTAACAGTGGTAAGTTACTAAATGTAATATATCAACTTTTTATTATTTCGCTTAGTAGGGAGGTGCCAAGTTGATAAATAACCAGTTTTACCACAAATCCAACATTTTTATCACTATTATAATGATAGTGCTAGCGATTTGCAGGTCCACCTGTATTTTGTTAACGCTATCATAAGTGTTGTTTCCAATTTAGGGCCGAGGTCGAGGTCGACAGACCAAATATTAGGTGTTATAGGCATCCATACTTACGGTCGACATAATTAACTACCGCAAGATCTTTTTCATATACATTAAGGAAGTTACCGGTTTAGGGGTATATACTAAACAAGTCTGGTATACGTGTTATTACGGTAGTAAGCGAAGAACGTAGCTGGCTAAAAAAGCTTTCTCAGGTGATATCTAGGCGTTATAGGGCATATTCGAATTCGCTAATACCCGTGACTATTACCCGTACCTGTTCGCAAAGTGTGACTTCACTAGCGTAAGCTTTTTCCATTGCCTTTTAACATATTATCAGTTTATTAAGTATTTAATTAAAAACATCTATTTGTAGCTCCTCCTCTTTCTTCTTCGTTATCATTATAATCTATCGCATAGTAGTTCAGTCCGTTCAATATTACGCGAGGTGGACGTCGTGTTTAAAAAAGCCTTTTATATTATCGTAAATTTCGCGAAACGTAGTAACGTTCGTTTGAAAGGTTAGGTAATAGTCTTTAGCGTAACTTGTAAGAATTTCGGGAAACATTAAGTGAAAAACAAAAAGTGAAATCTCTATTTATTTACAAATATTTAAATAGGGTATTATCTTAGTATCAAAAAGGTTATAAAGCTTTCTATTATATTTCTTTATATCATTCCAAATTTTGGCGAAGTGCGTTATCAGTTTGTAGTTGATGTTAATTATTTTGATAGCTTTTGGAGGAATGTTACGATAGTTATTCTAGGTTTGGTTGGTGTTTCCTGGCGGCTAAAATTTTAAAGGTCTCAAGGCATGGTGTTAAAGGTAATTACCAGTCGCCTGACCCTGTGGGTAAAATCCTGTGGTAAAACCTATAGTCGGCTTACGTACGTAGGTAAGTTTGAAAAGAAAGGATTTTTGAGGTATTAAGCGATTGTAATGTTAAGAGCCGTTAGGTATTTGGGTATTTTAGGAGGCCTAACGATTTTTCTTAATTAACTAGCGCAAAAAACCGATATCAATAACTCTGACCACGTTAACAGTCGCTACTTTACGTGCCCTACCACTGTTAAAAGCATATTCCGCATTATTACGTGATGAAATTAAATTGTCGAACATATTAATAGGCCCCTCGTTCGCGCGTGAAAAGGCTTGGTTTAACTAAAGGGGAGGTCCTCTAAAGCGTGTATATAGGTGCTAAAATTCCTTAATCCCTTTTCCTTTTTTTCTAAAGATTTTAAGGATTATGATCTTGAGGTAAGTTTTCCTATGAGGCTATTTTAAATAAGGCTTTTTCCAGTTCTATTGGTATTTTATCCGGAATGTAAATACTACGGCATATAACTTTCTTTTTCAGCCTGGCTTTAACCGAGCGTTGTATTATTTTCCATATAACAAAAGTCTAGTAGTTCAAAAATTTGCGAAAGTCTTGGAAAGCGCGGGTACTGCGATTATAGTTGCTATCGAAGTTTGTTTCGAAGATATACTGGCCGATGTAGTTAGTTAAGTAAGCTTTATTAAAAGTCAGATTAACATTCGTAGTCTAGAGTTTTTCGTCGTAAAATTTAGTAAAAATAGTTCTGAGGTTTTTAACTACTTCTTTCTAGGCGGAGTCAGTGATTACCTAAAATTAAGAACTTGAGGTAGATATTTTTATAGACGTGTAAAGCGAATGACTTGGTGATTTTGGGCGTAAAGACTTGGTGTTTTTTGGTCATATAAATTTGGCGATTCGGGGCGTGGGCACTTGGTGTTTTTGTGTTAAGTCGCGTAAGAACTTGGCGATTTAGCGACTTAGTGACTTAGCGTAAGATAGCGCGACGTGGCTTTCTTGGCGTGACTTGGTATTTTCGCTCAAATCAGCGAACTTAATGATTAAAGTAATGTAAGGAATAAAAAAGAGTAGAGTAAAAGTAAATGTTTGATGTAAAGGGTAAAAGCGAAGATCGTTTGGTAGTAAAGGGCTAAGGTTGTTGTTTAGCCTTAGGACTTAGTCGTTTTTCTATAGTAATAATACCCGTAGTAATAATAACTTAGCCATTTGCCAATTTACCAAACGTTAAGACTTCTAACAGTTAATTTTAATATCTTTAAGAAAGATTACCAAAGATTTCTTGGTGTTTTCGATAACGATACCATCACTACCCCTAAGCTGCCGTAAAAAACCGACGTAGCCTAAAAGTCTTTTCTACTTATTGCCGTGAAAACCGACGTAGCAGTAGAGGCCTTTCGGAAGAATCTTTCCTCTACCCCAACGGTCGTATAACTAAAAGCGTAACCGGAAAGTAGCTTTTTCTTCTACTTAGCTTATCTGTACTTAAACTAGTAGGCAAACACTAATTAGTGTTGGTAGGCCTTATACGTTGCAACGTTGTCGATTCGATTGGTCGAAGTAATAGTAGTATTGCATGGTCAGATAGTAAATGTATTGTTTTAGGTTTGTTAGATCGTTGGCCGGTTTGCACTGTAATTTGTATGGAAAAGTGTTTGGCCCGTGCCCTAAAGTTAAGTGCAGCATACCGCACTCGACTTATACCCAATACGATAAGTCTGCACAAAGAAATACACTTGCAGTACGATCAACTTGACTTACAGTCAAGTTGACCTACAGCACTGCATGTAATGCTATTCCAATATTTATAATGAATATTATCATTAAATGGAATTTATTGTGGGTAATGGTATCTAGTTTCATACTGGAAAATATTATAAACCTTTGCATGAATAAGGAAAATTTTACCTTTACGCTTGGGCTCGTTTACTATAGTGAATCTTATGGAAAAACTTACCTATACACTCGACTTTACCGCTAGTTTAAGAATTCATTTTAATGTTAATATTTAATATTAAAAGCTTTATAATAAGCTTAAAAAAGATCCTGTCGTCCGCGTATCTTCGCCTCCTGAACTAATTCGGTACGAAAAGGATTTAGAGGAAGACGAATGGCATATCAAAAAAATTATAAACGAATGTTTGATTGTCATCGTCGAATAGGTTATCAAATTCAATATTTGGTTGGTTGAAATGAGTATTTAATAAAGAACTATAGATGGAAGATTGTGGAATTTTGAATTATTGTAGGGACTTTATTAAGTTATACAAAAAATCTGTTCGTGAGAAGGTTATCTTACGAGAAGACTGTCCTATAAAAAGTTTGTTTTGCGAGTCGTCTCGCGTTTTATGTCTGGCGTTTCGATTTTTACGTTTCGCGTCTCGCGTCCCGCGTCCCGTGTCTTGCCTTTTATTATTTATGTTATACAATTGAAGACTTTACCTTTTGTCCTAGTTCCGAGAACTTGTTATACACTTACATGGGGGTATACATAGATAAGGACGGATGGCACGTGCCTGTGCCTGCATATATATGCTCAGCTTTCTCTGAGCTGGCTCTAGCTAGTTTCATCCTCTTTCATCGTCAGAATACTACACTGTTTCAATATTACGTTGCCGCAGAATATATATACCAATACATTCGTAGTAAGTTTTATTTCGAAAATAATTATAGTAGAACCCATTACCCATATAATGTTCACTCAATTACTTAGGGAAAATAAATCAAATACTTTATAAATATTGACATCTTATTATCGAGCAATGTCAATACCTATATTCGACACCAGTTTTATACTATCAGTACAACGGATGAAAACTCAAGCTATATATATACCTTTTGAAATTTAATTTCCGTTGTAACTAAGGTTATCGAGAGAATATCCAAGTCGTATTTTGTTTTAGATACCTAAAACCAAAGTAAGAAACCTCCTTTCTGAATTGTTTTTTCCCTATCAACAAATATTTAAACAAAGTACAAATTTAGATCATTGCCGTTAAAAATGAAACGAGGGTTTCAATCGTTACATAACGTAAAATCTATATACGTAATTAATGTCTTACGATTCCGTCTACACTCATTACTTTGGGTAATTGTCTCACCATTAAATTATCAAACAAGAAGCGCGAAAGTTAGATAAATGGAGCGTTTTTGTACAAAACGTAAATATAATAGTTATCAAACAGTTGGTGAGCCTATTTTGGGACTATAAAGAATTTCTTCGACATAGCACGTAATGTCGATGAAAAATTGGGTAAGTAAATATAAATAGATGAAAGATTGTTTACAATCAAAGGAATAAACTTGAACCTTCATAACGATATAGTCGAATACAAAAATATAATAAGTAACCTTAGCGTAATATTTATAATATATAGAATAAAGAATATAGTCGTAATACTTGTTATCAGAACAGTTGTGGAAAAAAATATTAATTAACAAATGATAATATGATTGAACTCGCTAATACGCCTAGCAATATGATTTATCCTTTTTTGGTCGAATTATGAAAAAATGTAAAGGCGAGGAAAACTATGGTATACAAAACAGCTTTCAAGTTAGGTAAATTCCACTTAGCTATTGTGCCAAAAGTTTTTATTCCGGAGGGTTTCTAGTACGTGTTGAAATACAACAGATACAGTTACTCAGCACACTTAACAACAAGGCTAGTTAGTACTTAGTAGAACTTCAAGTACTTGATACGTCTTAACAACAAAGATGAGGAATTCACCGGAGATATGGATATCTTCAAGGGGCACCAGTATTTGCTAATGCAAGTACTAGAACTTATTACTCCCAAGGATCAGTGGAGAGATGTTGCCTGGACTGGTATTTAGTAGCTTAGGGGAAATAGTATTTATTGATATAAATTAGTATGACCTAGTCCATAGTTTTGACTCTAATGATGGAGATATTCATAAGGATACACTTGATTATACATCAATTTCAATGTAGATTCCAGAATACTTGAATTTATAAGCCTACAAAATATTTTCTTGTTTATTAAATTCAACACATTATCAATAAGATTGTTCCTTACTGTTATATTATTTTACTTAATCTAGCTTGATACATTTTTACACATGCATAGATTTAAATCTTCCACTTTTTCTGGATCTTCTGATATCTTTTAGGATATCTGTTTGATTTCCCTAGAAAGTGGTTTATTTCCAACCCTAGTTTTGACTTATGATAGTACCAACAACTCTTCTTTACGAAATACTTTTATTGCTTCCGGCCCCTTAGGTCTTTCAGTACTTGCAGGTTCTTATATTCCTCCTAATTACCCATCTCTTCGTTTCCTACGCTTTAAGGCTACACCCATTAACTCAGGGGATCTAGATACCAAGATCCTGTTATAAAAAAGCGAAAGGCAGTTCGTGATACCCATAAAGCTAGGGCCACGTAAGAACTTTATTCCCTCAATAATAATGATTTTGTTGATTAGAAAGAAGAAACTAAAGACAAAGAAACTATAAACCACTCAAAGCAGAAACATCTCATATTATCTATCGACGTACATGATAGAGAGATAACTAAGCTTGGGGAAAGTCTTGGAAAACTAACGAAACCGGAACTATACACTTCGATAGAGTCTACACCGATAAAAGAAGATAAATATATTAAGAATCCATTCTTCAACATTAAGGTAAGGAGTGTACTTTTAGAGTTCATGTAATATTTACTAAAAGGCTTCAACAAGTTAACCTTCATAAATATAAATCTATCGCTAACAGAAATCTGAGTATTTTTTGTTAATAATAGCTTTTTCAATACCTTGAAGGGTGTCTTTGGGATTGAAATAAACACAGTTTGTACAGAAACAAATTACATTTACCATTTTTTACTTATCAACAACATTTTCGTAAAAGTTCTTTGTATAAATACATGTTAACGAATCCGAGTCCATAAAATAATCACTTCTTCCATTACTTTCAATCTTCTAGCTGTTATCTTTGGCATTAAGGATCTGTATACGGATCTTTTGAAGTTGATTGGTATATATTAAGACATTAAACCGATCCTCTATGAAAGATTTCTTGAGAAACTTCGATTCCTACACCTCTTACACTACTTCACAACAATATTGTAGCAACTTTTTAAAATACCATAAGGAGTCTTATTTATTAAGGTCTCAGGTTAAGTATATCGAATATTGCCTTCAATTTTTAACGGGTATTAAACCCGAATTTCCAATTTAGATAGTCTTTATACGAATTGAATCAAAAGAATCCGTACCTTCAACACCACATAAATTATAGTCGGACTTCTACGACGAATCTCATCTTCAAAAAGGAAAAGATCATCAAATTTTATCTTCCAACAAGGACAAAAACAACCTGGTAACCGAAACCAATGAATCAGTCAATTTATGAAGAATTGACATACCGGCTCTCACAAAGTTCATATAATATAAGCTTGGTAAATATTTCACCAAAGCCTACAAACTTCCTATTCTAGTAAATTTATCAGTGGAAAGAAAGAAAAAAAGCAAACGCTTTTATAATTTATAATGTTAAATTAAGTTCCCGTCGTAAGGAATACCGTAACTTTCTGATACTACCTATATTTATATAATCAGATATCAAACTTAAATGGTGTTTTATATAAGACCTTGCACCTGACCCTATACTTGACATTTTTGGCCAATTGAAGGCCGTATCTTACACGATTTTTCTTTTTTTAAGATGGTCAATTTCAACGTTAAAAGATCTACTTTCAACGTCAAAGTCTCAACTCTCAAAGTTAAAGTCTTTACCTTTTACGTTGAAAGCTCCACTTTTCACGTGAGTCTGCCGAAACGACTAGTTAAAGGCCATATTAAAAGCAGGCAATGCCACCGTATGGGCACCACTTTCAACGTTAAGTTATTAAAACTTAACGTCAAATATAATTGATTTCTTTCTTTCTTTCATACGACTATGTTGGTCGACAATTGATAAACTCCAATTTCCAAACTTTATAGAAGCTGATTCAAGCTTACCTCGATATATTCTTGATAACGAAAAATGATAATTTGATTTTCAAATGGAAGGCGAAAACTAACCTGAATGATTAATATAGGTTGATTTGGTTCATCCTATAGGACAAAGAGCAGTATATATATTAGTTAAATCTAATAAAAGTTACTATTATAATAATCCAATCTTTCACGACTGATTTTTTTTTTTTTGCGTAAAGTTTTTTATAAATCTGGTTAGCTTCTTATGATTTTGTAACTTAGGTATTGAAGTTAAAGACTAATCTTTGGTATAATTACTAATTAAGGAAATAGATATTACCATAACTGGCGTTTACATTATTATATAAGTCCTATAACAATTTCATTATAACTGTTGGAATAAAACATGTATAATCATACTCCGTACACACAATAACGGAGCTATATCAAGACTAGTCAGTAATTGGCACAACCACAAGTACTGAACACGTCATAACATCAAATGATGAGGGATTCAGAAGGATGAGGAGAACTCAGCTGAAGATGGTAACATACACTAGAGGCACTAGTATCTATTGGTGCAAGTACTAGTATTGACTAGTATAGGAACTAGTACAGAGGACTAGTTAGCTGGAAGCTACTTGCTCATACTAGTATTTACAAATACTAAGAACAAGTAATCACTAGTATACACTAGTACTGACTAGTATAGAGTGTGAGGATATACCTGATCATATATCAAGCCATCTCTTCCTCTATAGATTCTAGAATATTTGAATTTATAAGCCTCTACAATATTTTCTTGTTTAGTAACTTCAATCTATTATCAGTACAATTGTGCCCTGTTGCTTTATTTGACTGAATATAGTTCAAATACACTCTTTTCAGCATAGATTAGATTTTTCTACTTCTTTAGGACCATCTAATACCTTTAAGGATGCCCTTTAAGTATCCCTAGAACGTGGATTTCTATTTTAATCACCACGACTGCCCTATGGTCGTATTATTGATAATGATCTCTTTTTACATAGGACCGTCATTACTTCCGGGTTATTACCACTACTTGAATCTCTATCCCTTCGTTTCCTACGCTTTAGGATTACTCCTCTTGCTCCAGAGGCCTTGAACCCTAAATATTAATTAATGAAAGGATTCTAAGCTGCTCGTGATGTCCGTAGAGCTAAAGTTAAGTAAGAAATTCAAGTTATAAATGTTTATAATCTTGCTAATGAGGAGCCAGAGGCTAGGGCAAGGGTTACCAATACCTTAGACCTCTCAAAACTAAAAAAGCTCAAGTTAGCTATCGAATTATATGTAAAACTATTAGCTAAGTTCAAGGAATTCCCTAAAAACCAATAAATCCAGGACCACTCAAATCGATAGGTACGATTACACCAATAAAAAAAGGGAGATGGAGATTTAAACCCCTTTTTTTTAATAACGAAAAAAAGTAATTGCCAAATCCCAAGTTATAATTGTTAAACTACTTTTAAAATTAACCTTTCTCAATATCAACACATGGATAATAACAATGAAAGGACATACTATTGTTCACGAATGTTCTAATATATTAGAAAACATTTTCAAAACAAAATAAATACAATCTTTACAAAAAGAATTATATTGACTTATTTATGTTTATAGACTACAATCTAACAAAGACTTGAAAAATTATTCTTGCCCGGATTCGAGCCTATCAAATATTTACTTTTTTTATCTCTCTATACCTATCAACAATCATCAGTAGTATTAAAGTTCCATATGAAGTTTTTTTAAAGTTAATTGGCGTATACTAAGGTACTAGACTCATTTACTATCAAAAACGTATTAAAAAACTTCGTTACCTACGCCCTTTACACTATTCCTCTTTAACTCTCTTTAAAACAGCGTTTAAAAACACAAAAAATCTCATTTATCAAGATCGTCCGGTAAAGGCTATTAAATACTCCCTGTAGTTCTTAACCTATACTAAGCCAGAATTTCCAATCTGAACAGTTCGTATACAAAGTAAATGAAGAAAAGCTGTTCCTCTGTCACTACTTTAACTAAAACCAGACTTTCAAAACAACAATAGGCTTTAAGTAGAAAAAGAAACAACAAATTTAGTCCTTCAATAAAGACCAAAACCTATAAACCGAAAGCAACGTATTAGTTTAGGAAGAATTGCCTTGCCGGCTCTCATACAGGGCTCTCAAAGGAAGCCTATTAGGTATTACATTAAAACCTACAACCTTCTAAGCATGCAAGACCTTCCGATTCTAGTAAATCTATCAGAAACGAAAAAGAAAAAGCGGACTCCATTACGATGAATAACGGCAAAAAAAAGCCGCTAAAAGCAATACTACAACTTTATGGTACTTCCTAAAATTAAGCAGTCAAATATTCAATTAGACTGTCTTATTATAAAAACCCTGAATAAGCCCCTATACCAGAGAATTTAAACCAATTAAAAGCTGTATCTTACACGGTCAATCCTGATTTAAGGGATCCACTTTCAATGATAAAGTCTCCACTTTATGCATGAAAGACCCCACGTTTCACGTGTATTCGCCAAAATAACCAATAAGACGCCGTACCAAAAGCGGGTAATTCCGCCATATAGGCCTTACTCTAAACATTAAGTTTTAACATTTTCCCTCTTTCCTCCACATCACTACATAATTTAATAGTTAATAAATATCAATTTCGGGATACCGTATGACCACACTTTGACACATTTTAACATATTTTCAATACTACGAAATGGGTTTTATACCTCGAATTACAAGGCAAAAACTACCGTGGATTACGAATAGTGAGTAGTTTAATTGAGCTTATAGGATAAGTAACAGCACAAAAATCAGTTAAGTTCAATAAATGCTATAAAACCATAACTTTTAACAACTGTTTTCACTTTTGTAAATTTGTCATAAACCTAATCTACCTATTTGAACTTTATAATTTAGGTATTAGGGTTATGGATTTGTCTTTAGTTCATTTACAAACCTAGTAAATAGTTGTTATTATAACTAATAACCACATCATTATGCAAGTCACGAATAAATTTAATTACTATTCTATCGCTATAATTATCATGAAATACTTCGATATATTCTTTTAACACATTATATTTGGTTACACCAGCTTAAGGTTAGTAAAAGAAATCACTGTAGTTGATGGATAGCCTTACAAAAGAAAAGAAGACGAATATTTCGACTTTATTTAAACTTTATGTAAGTTTTTTAAACGCATTAGGTAGCGATCAAGTTTTAAATATAGTATTCCTGGAAAGTGAAGTTTTATTTATACATTTAACATCTTTATAAGAGAAATTTCTAGCCTTAAAAGCAAACGAGGTAGCCTAATAGCGACATATATAAAATACAGTTATAAAATATATAATATAGTTATTATATCCCCTAGTAAAGGACCGAAAACCGTTTGTTATATGGTGAACGATATTATTAACCTTATTAGGTATACTCTTAATTATTTAATACTTAATGGAGAAAACGAGCTCGTTGACCATTTAGTTAGGAAGTGTCTATTAATTATTCATTTACCCTTAGGTTTTCTTTACCATATATCCCCAAAGAAAATAAGATATTAAAACACTTTAATACAGTGATTTTAAGAAATATAAAAACTCGGACCATTGCTGTAAAAGTACTATACCACTTATATCCCTACCTATTTTAAAAATCTATTATTATGGCTAATCTAATGTTTGAAATAGTAGGATAATCTAGCATATTGAGTCCTACAAGTGCCTTTAAGATAAAGTAAACGGTCATGAGAAATATAGATCTAACGTTAAGTTTACTTTTACTTTCGATTTTGATATTATCGTCTATATACCTTCAGAAAAATTATTAAAGGGTTAATAATCTAATCCCATAGAAGAAAGGGTAATCCTTCTTTTTTGTCAGTTTTCTGATATTATAAAGCCTTGATACATCTTTAAGGTTTACTTACCAGACTGCCCAGGAAACTTAACCAAAAGGATTGTTAGTACTTTAAGCCTGACGGTTTTTGAAAGAACCATCACAGAATACATTAAAATAGTTGTAAAGGATAAAAATACTAATTCAATCGGTATTCATTATGTTACTACAACTACTACTCCAAGCACTCAATTAAAAAAGAGTATTCGTTAAGTAGCAGTGAAAACAACAAATATCCTAACGATAAATACTGTTAATATAGATGTAGTTTAGTTTGTACTTTTAGCTATCAAATAAAAGGATAGGATAATTATGAGAAAAGCACCAGAGTGCTTAGATACGGAGAATTGAAAAAATGCCCTCTATAGTTAAATACAGAGTCTATTATTCTTTAAGATCGTTAAACCTGTCAAAAGGAATATTAACCAATATACCCTGACAATAACGGAGGTGACTATGTTTAAGAATAATCAAAAAGGATAAATTAAAAGTTATTAGGTTAGGATCATAAAAGAGGGTTTAAGTAACGGTAAAGCTTTGAACGTGAAGGATCTTTATTATGCAGGCTGTATCTTATAGATGGGATATCTATTCAACAGATAATGATTCGGCTTTTTTCAAAGGAGAACTTGAAGAATTGGTATTGATGAATATTCCGGATACTATGACGAATTTTTTTCCAAGAATATTTGGAAGAAAATAACGTGAACGTTAATCCTATCGTTGAACAAGTCTTTTAGTTTCTACTATCATTTTAAGGATTGAAATAGGCTTTCTGATCATGGTTCAAAAGATTAAGGGTAGTATTGAATTCTATTTAGTTAAAAATACTAAATTTTAACAACGCTGTATATATCAAACTTAGTCATTGGCTAATTATATATTCTTAAGTTGATACCTTCATAATAATAGGCACTAATAGAAATTCGATTATGATATTTAAGACGAATATTGGTAAGTACTTCAAATATAAGGACCTAGTAGAGGTAGATTACTTTCTAGGGGTACGTATATTGAAAAACAGGAACTTATATACTATCATCTTGGCTTAAAATGCCTATATTGATATGAATTTGGACTGAAAAACAAAGAAACTAGGCAAACAACCATCTTACGTCACTATTTCCTCATGATCACTTGTTTATACTATTCTTGGGCCCTTTCAAAATTGGGCTAATATTTCACAAACTAAGAGGTATTAATTAGATATAGGGTCTTTAGGTACGCAATATACCTGATTAGGCCGTATATAGCCTTCCTTATATTAATAATATCACGATTTTACTTCAATATCTCATATAGAAACATTATAATTATCAGTTACGTATTTAGTAACTTTAAGCAGTTTGAAACTTTTGGACTAAAAGTAGGTAGTGAAAAACTATCGTTCATGTCGTAGTAAAACACCAGAGAATTCAAATAAATTATTAATAATCTCACTATCTTAAAATTTACAGCTGGTATGATTTCGAATAAAAGGGGTAAAAATTCACTAGAATGTTTACCTATGAATCCATAGTTCACATCGTTAAAAATACGAATTACTGGGTATTGAAGCGAGGATCCAGAATATGCCTTTTTTTCTATGAATTCTGAAAGCATGGTAGTGATAAGGGTCACCCAAAATACCCTCTAAATTAGGAACTTGTTTATAGAACTACGCATACCTATTATCGTCACGATATACTATAATAATAAAGGGGTTATTAAGTAAGCTAGAAACTTTGAGTATTATTAATATAATTAACATATTATATTTAAAGAAAAATTTGTGAGGGATAACTTTGAATGTAGTATAATACAGATGAAGTAGGTATTTACAGATTAACAATCGGCCAATAGATTAATAAAGTCACTGCCGGGGGTAAAATATGAAGTGATATTGTAACGGCTTGGCTTAGTTAATCTAAGCTTAAAGTAATGGTACGGTTTATGAATTTTCGTATTCCAAGTTACTTTATGTGGTATTACATATATAAATGGCAGAGGGATTTTGGTATAAAACTTTGGACATTGATAATAATATATACCATAAATATTATCAGTTTAAATCAAACTACAAAGACCTTTTTGCTTTTTGCACATACTGACTTTGTTTTACTCTATACTACGCCTCCTTCAATTTACCTCTTACCTTTGTTTACAATTTTCTTTTTTTCCCTCTTTTTCCTATTAAGTCGACAATACCTTTCGAGGTGGTGTGTGGAAATATAACAGGTATAGTAACACTTAGCACAAATAATGATAGGATTACAACAAAGCCAGTCTGTATATGGTATAATTACATGTATTGAATACGTAACAACACCAAAATATGAGGGATTTAGCAGGATAAGGAAAATTCAGCTGAAGGTGGTAATACAAACTAAAAGCACTAGTATCTACTGGTGCAAGTACTAGTAAAGAGGACTAGTCAGCTGGAAGCCAGCTGCCTACACAAGTATTTACAAATACTAGAAACTAGTACTTTCTAGTATACACTAGCACTGACTAGTACAAAGTTTGAGGATATACTTGATTATACATTAAACACTTTCTTCACTCATAGATTCTTGAATACTTGAATCTATAAGCCTACACAATATCTTCTTATGCAGTAACTTCAAAAATAACTCTATCTCCATAGTTCTATCTAAATCTTTTGATGCTTTCCTTTCGTATATTAAGTTTAGTAATACTTGCTTAGAATTTATAGAGGAATCACTTTAGTTGTCGGATGGCCTCAAGTAATACTAGGGAAAGCAAAGTTTCGATTTCATTTGTAATTCTTATAAGCTTTCCAAGAGCACTAGTTAACGACCAATATTTCAATATGGAACCAAAGAAAGAGAAAGGTTTATTTAGACCCTCGATAACTTCTTTGAAATAGGTGCTGGTCTAAAAGTTGAATGTGGTAGTCTAATAGCTACTAGAGTCAAGTATGACTTTAAGGTTTGTAACAGAACCATTATATTCTCCGAAAAAGAATAAAAAGATGTTTATCGTATGCTAAACAAGATTTTAGAACTTTTTGGGTGTATTATCAACTTTTTAAACATTAATAAAGGTAACAAACTTGTTAACTCTTTAGTTAGAAAGATATTTATTAATTACGTATTTACCTTAGAATTTTCTTCACTATACACCCATAAAATTGGAATTTTCGTACGCTTCATCAAAGTATTATTGGAAAGTATGCGAACGTAAACCGTTACTGGAAAAGAAATATATCACGTATGGTCTTATCTATTCTAAACAGCTGTTATTGTATCCAACTTAACAGTTAAAAATAGGAGCAGAATCTGGAACACAACACCCTATGAAGGTCTTGACAATGAAGTAAAGGTATAAAGGAATTACAATCCCAACGTGAGATTTACCATGACTCCCGTCTTAACCGTTATTGCCTACATACCCTTTGCAAGATAAGTGAAATATTAAAAATCAAATTTATTAGAAAAAAGGTTAATCCTTGTTTTATCAAAGTTTTCTAATATAATAACGTCATGGAATATCTTTAAGTTTTACTTACCAAACCAGCTAAGAAACCCTACCAGTGAAATCGTTATCAATTGAAGCTTAATAGTCTTCCAAAAGAAAAAAAAAGAAAAAACATCACGCAACGCCGTAAATAAACTGTAAAGGATTAAGAAGATAACATCAAAGGTGTTACCCTTTATGAAATTACCACGACTGCTCTGAACTCTAAGCCAAAAAGAAGTATACGCCAAGCATGAACGAAAATAGTAAACAACCTGCCGGTAAGTCTGCCATTAGATGCTATTGTGAACGATGATATGTTCCAGTTGATGCTTTCATTAATCAAGAAAGAAAAACAACTATCTATCAAGGAATTATAGGAGGGCCTTTAAGTTGAAAACTGAAAAAAAGCTCTCCACAGTAAGATGCGAAGCTTGTTATCTTTTAAGGTCTTTCAGGCTACCAAGGGGAATAGTAAACTCCATGCCCTTACCATAAAAGAAGTCATTAAGGTTAAGATTAATTGCAAAGTTCAAATCGAAACGTATAAGACCAGGATCATTTTACGAGGATTTCAACAAAGATATAGTGTGAATTAAATTCAAACTTTTTCCGCCATAGCAAAATCCTGCATGTGAAGGATTCTCGTTACCTTTGTTACTTCCTATAAATGGGATATCAACCAAATCGACATCGATTCAGCTCTTCTTAATGGGCAATTTAATGAACTAGTATTGATTAATACTCCGGATACTATGAGGAATTTCTTTTGGGAATATTCCAAGGAAAACAATATGTGTTTTAAGTACATAGTTAATTTAAAATCTTAGCTCCTCATATAACTCTACGGACTGATAAAGACTTTAAGACAATAATCAAAAAGATTAAGGGTAGTATTCTATTCTTTTAAATCACAAAGTTCAGCTTTAACAACACGGTACATATTGAATATTGCCATGAAATTAGCATATGTACTTACTTTAACGACTTCCTTATCATAGCCATTAACCCAAAGGTTATTCAATCCTTCATAATGTATATCGGGAGGTAATTCAAGTATAAGGATTTAAGAGAGGCAGAATACTTCTTAAGAGTAAGTTTTTGAAGAAATAAGAATACACATACAATTATTTTAGTACACGATGCGTATATCTAAAAGGTTTCAGACTCTAAGGTAAGGGAACTAAGCAAACATCCGGCCTATATCTGTATCGCCACAGGATTACTCGTCTATGCCATATCACATAATAATCAGACTGATATATCACAAACCAAAAAGTATTAGTTAAATATTAGATCTCTTATTTATGCAATGTTCCAAACTAAGCCGAATATCGCCTCTTTTATGTCAGTAATATTACGCGTTTGCCACAAACTGTTATATAGAAACATTTAATTTGATTATTTCGCCTTCCAATACCTGAGATAGTATAAAAGTGATGGGTTATAAGTGTGTCGTAAAAATACGATTAATATATCCGTATTGCAATGATACAGACTTTGGTCTAAATTATGATAGAGATTACAGGTTCAAATTACCAGTTGATGCGATTCCGACTGGATGTGAGATAAGGCCATTGAAAAGTCTTTAAATGTATCAATATTTAAGATCGTGAATAATACGGTTAGCGAGGTATCGAAACGAACATACAAAATATACCTTTCTTTTGTGGATACTAGAAGCGTTTCCATAAAAAAGGTTACTTAAAATACTTTTTGGATGAGGAAATTTTTTACAAATCTATGTACTCCTATTATCATTAAGATATACCATGATAATGAGGAAGCCATCAAGTTGTTTGGGAACCATGAGTATCAACAATGCACTTAATACATTCCCCTTCAAAATACTTTCTAAGGGATAAAGTCGAACGTAATATAATACAAATGAAGTGAGTTCCGAGAGATAAATGACTAGCCGATAGGTTGATAAAGCCACCATCGAGCATAAAATATAAAGTGATGATATAAAGGTTTAGAGTAGTTAACCTGAGTTTAAACGAATAGTCTATGAACTATTGTGCTTTAGGTTACCTTGTGGTATTGCGACTATAGTGTGGTGGAGTGGTTTTACTGTAAATTTTAGGACATTTACAAAGTACTGTAAAGGTTATCGTTTTAAATAAGATTATACAGGTTGAAAATTCTTCTTAATTTTTTCATTCACCAAATTTTCTTTCTTCTACAGGATACCTCCTTCACTTTACACATTACCCTTTATTATATTTTTACATGTAATTTTTTTTCGAAGCAGAAAGAACCTTTTGAGCCGGTGTGTCAAAAATATAACAGATATAGTTACTTGGCAAACTTAATAACAGGTTCAGTTAGTACAAAGTATTAGTACGGAGATGCTGCCTGAGCTAGTATTTACTAGCACAGAGTTACTAGTATTTATTAGTATAAACCAGTATTTATTAGTATAGAGTCTCAACCTTCATAATCGAGATCTCCATGAAAATATATAGGATAATATATCAAGTGCACCATGTAGATTTTAGAATAATTGAATCTATGTGCGTACACGATATATTCTTTTGTAGTAATATCAATAGTACGGGGACAACTTGTTGAAGGTAAAAAAAAAGCTTTTAAATTATTTCAATATAATATTTGGATTAGATTTCACCATCTTTGCAAACGACGTCAATGATTGGTAATTCATAATTACGGAATTATTAATTGATAACTGACTCGGTAGCTTATTCAACGAGTTGATTAATATAAAAGCTAGGATTTTTTTCATCGAAATATTTGATTACACAAAATTTCAATTTATAAAAAAGTATTATTCGGTTCTCATCGTAAAGTTGACTTCATTTCTTCTAAGATTAGTTTATTTTATAGTTTTATATTTGAAAAAAAGTAAAATACTTTTTATGATATTCAATCGTTAGAACGTAAAACGAGTCTTATTAACGGCCTTTTTTATACGCTTTTACGTAGTCGTTATTACGACTGATACGAATTACATCACGTCGCGAATAAATTGAATAAAGGTTTTAAACTTAGTTCAAGACTTTGTAATTGATAAAAATAAGAGTTAAACTGATTGAACAAAGTCTATATAAGAACTATATGTTATAAAAACGGGTTAATACTAATAATTATCACATTTTTCTTATTCAACGTTATTAAACAATTAAAAAAACAACTTCAATCAAGTAAGATGTGAATGACAAAGAATCTCAAATACGTTAAAAATTTCAGCTTAGCTTGTTCAGTGGCTTTATTCATTTTGGGGTAGACGGTAATGTTTAGGGGTTGTTCCAACTTCATCAAGTGGTCAAGGCGTTTTTAAAAGATAGTTATCTAATTTGAGCTACAGCTGTTAACAATTTTTTGGGAAAATTCATGAATTTGCCAACAATAGTTTAAAAATCGATTTATGTAGGTTTTGCCATCTATAGTTTCCATAATATTCAATGTACTGACTTTGTATAAACGGTTTATAAGAATTATCCGGTGAAGTAAGGCGTTCATTCGTTTGTATAAAAAAGTGGCCATATAATCAATTAATATCTCGTTTTCAATTTGTTCGAAAACCAGTAAAAGTATTAAAATACCATTTAGATGATATCTCCAAGATATCTTCGATCAATAAACATTAAAATTACAATGATAAAGTCCAATAACTCAGTATAAACCAAACTATAAATTTCGTATTAATAATATAGCGACGGTAATGTCGTGTCCTGAATAGCTGTTGACAAGCAAATCGTACATAGTTTAGATAAACGTAATATTAAGTCATTTGTAAACAGGGACTCCAATTTGGTCACGAAAATGTAAAAGGTTTTTATCGTTTGCTATAAATTTAAAAATAAATTCATTGAATCTTTAGCTTTCGTTCAAACAGATATTGGTGGGAAAATACGATTTTTCATACCTACTGTACGAATTTGTAAAAGATATATAACTTTCCAAGTAATAAAGGTGTATGAATTGGATTAATGATTTTCATTTATGAAAAACTCATAGACTTTGGAGATTAAGTCGCTGGCAATAGTAAGAAGAAAGATACGAAGATTTTAAAGTAGGGATGCAGTTAGTTATTTGAAGCAAATAAGCTATAGTTCCCAAACTGAAAAAATAAGTATAAAAAGCTCCCAAAAGAATTCCTCGTCTATTTGCAAAAATATATCAAAGTATATATAATCCGCTCCTTTAATATAAACAAATTGAAAAAGAAATTGAAAAAGAAGTTTTCACTAACTAACTTGTCTTTTAGAATGTCGTTTCATCATTATATACTATTAAAAGTCTCCTCAATCCATAAAAATGATAAACAAGGTAGTTATATTACAACCCTCTGCGTTCCATATTTATAAACAAATCGTAATTCCCACAAGTTCTTTCTAGTAGATTTTTTAATTACATTTAGCAAACGAAAACGCTCTTTGTGGTGGAGGGCTCTTGGTTCGTCTTGTTGAAACAGGCTACACTGTGAAGCTAATGTGGAATATTTGGCTTCTCCAAAACTTCTTAGTTCATCGACCTATCAAAAGAGGATAGATTTCGCGAAAACCTAAACCTTAAGGTGGTCGAACGCAATTTCTTCTTCAAATTCATGATGTAAAAGTGATTCTGCTGTTGAATATATTTATAAAAAACTAATTATTTTTGAATGATCTTCAATAACCTATCTTTAAATTTTCATGAAACCTCGAAGCCATCTATCCCTAAATATTTGAATAAAAACTATTTACTCCCGCATAACAGACAGATTCTTCGGTTTTATATGAACCTAGAGTACAGTTTCGATGATAAATTTTGAATGTTCAGTTTTGTGAACGCCAAAGTTATATTTTGATATTTTTAACTTTAATTGAGAAAACCTTTCAAAACATTTAATACATAATTAATTTTAAAATTATATTCGTGAAAAATAGTTTTTGAATAAAGATAATACATAATCAAACTAAGTACAAAAGAGCATATCAAGAAATATGATGGAAAGTTATCAATATACTGTTGGAGGATAGTTGATACACCATTGAAATTAAAGTGGTTCGTTAGTTATTTTAAGAAACCAATACAAATAAAAAAAAGCGGTTTTTAGCTTGTTGTTTTTCTTAATACAAAGCTTATAGAAAACAGCGTCAACGCTAGAAACAGTAAACCATTCAACCTGTTATATATCAATAAGCGTTTCCTTAATAAAAGGAAAAGATTATCTATCAAAATTCATAGTAACTTGACACCATTGGTAATGGATACAAGAGTATTGATTAACGACTAGATATTTAACGAAAAGTATGGAGATATCCGTTATGAAATTACTCGCGCAGATATAACTTTAGTATATAAACTACGACAATATCTTCTGGAATATCAAACATCTCTTTTCGTAACATCCTATATAACTCGCACTAAGAAACTTCTAAAGTTTACCCTTGATAATCGGTTCTTAAAAACAATATATATAGCAACTGAGCAGTAAAACAACAATTGATTTGTGAGGGTTTCATTAAATGAAGGGTGTTAATTCCTTCAATATGTCCGAAATCTTATCGTTGATAGTAATAGTTTTTTTTAGAGGCTAGGGCTTTATTATTTTCTTGAAAATAAAAATATATAAACTACGTAATAGAAATTTGATTCCTATGTATGTAACAAAATATTACGTGAAAAACAGTAGTCAATACGTCTTTACGAAACAGGGATTTAAGTATAAACTTTTATCTCCATATATGGTAGTTACATGGGTTTTCCTAAATTAATAAATACTTTTGTAGGAATAGTACTACCTGCAGTACAATAGATAAACTTTACTTATAGTAAAGTTGACTATACTGACTGCAAGTTGAGTGTATTGTTTTGTGTAAGTCTACTGTATGGGGTATAAGTTCAGTACAGTATGCTACACTTTATACTAGAGCACGGGCCAAGCAATGGGTCATTTAAATTACAATAGAGACCAGCTAGCCGTCTGCCAAACCTGGAAAAATACATCCACCATCAGACCACACAATGCTACTAATACTTCGACCAATAGAATCGACAACGTTGTAACGTCTAAATACCTACCAATACTAATTAATGCCTATTGAGTTACTCACAGATTGGCTAAGTAAAAGAAGAAGCTATTTTCTGATTGTTACACTCTGTGTTATCGCTAGAGTAAAGGAAAGATTTTTGCAAAGGGATTTTATTAGTACTACGTTAGTCCCCAACGGTAAGAAAACAGAAGAGACCTCTGGATTACGTCAGGTTATAAAGGCAATCTACAAGTAAGCGACGGTATCGCTACTTGAAAACACCAAAAAATCTTTTCAGATCTTCTTTGAAAATCGTTGAGATTAACTGCTACAAATCTTAAAATTCGGTAAGTTGGCAAACAGCTAGGTTAGTATAATTACGGGGGTTGTTACTGTAAAAAAAGAATTAAGTCCCACAGCTAAAAAAACAAACAAACTTTAACTTCTACTAACAACAATCTTCGACCTTCCCCTTTATACCAGATTTCCCCCCCTTACTTCAATTTTTTCACTTCCCCTACGCTAATTCAATCGTTAAGTCCGCTGATTCAAGCGAAAACACCGAGAAGCATTAAGTTGCGTCAAAAAATTCACGTTGCACAACCTTACACCAAGTTACCAAGTCGCCAAGCTCTTATTAGACTTTATGTCAAAACACTAAGTCTCTCACATATTAAACCCTACATAGGTTAAGATTTTTATAGGCCAAACCCTTAAGATGACACCTTCCCAAAGGCTGATAAAGGCAATTGAAGCCGTCGGAATTGCCTTTATTAAGCAATATGACGAACATCTTTGAGTGTAAGATGTTAATGATGGCTTAACCGAATAATACTCAGTTAACTTTGTCGGTAACTTTATTATTAAGTAGGACGGCGGCTAGAAACTTAATCGCGATAACCGAGCCTTTCGAAAATATTGTGAGTTTTTCGACAACTGGATTATTAACATCTTAAAGAAGATTTAGAAAACTATTAAGTCTAAATTGAAGGTAGAACTTAAACGAATAGGGATTTATGTGCCAGAAAAGAGCTTTATTAAGTTTGTAAAACTCTTTTCAAATTATCTTAGCTTAAGGAATACCCCTAAGATATAAGCCCACCCTTAGCTAAGTTAAACCTTTTTACGCTTTGAAAATAAGAAATCTATTGACCTGTTTGGAAACCCAATACCTCTACGTGGAAGCGTTGAATACGCCTTTATAGGCGGTAAAGTACTTAAAGTAACGGTTTCCTACGCGTTCAAAAGTATTAAAGTTAGGGCGTTACACTAGTTAATCAAGTAAGATCGTCAAATCCCTCAGAAATTTTAAGTCCCTATTTCCCCTCAGCCCTTTAGTCGTCAAGCTCTTTAAGGCCTTTTCACGACACGTTTGCACATATAAGGAAGCCTATTACAAGTTTTACTACAAGATTTTACCCTCGGGCCATAAGACTGACAATTACCCTTAATATCTAATTTCGAAAGCTTCGAAACTTGAACTATTAAAAAACATTAATAAAAACTAGGATATTTATCGCGATCTTCCTCTAAGACTTGCTAAGATGGTTAATATTAATTATAAGCTCCTTACGAACTTTGCCAAAATTCGGAATAATGTAAAAAAGTATGACAGAAAGCCTTATATTCTCATCGAAACGAAGATAATGCCCCTTTTGAATATTTTCAAGTGAATAGAGGTTTTTTTATCTGGTTTTAACTTACTATTTCCCGAAATTCTGATAAGGTACGTTAGAGATTATTACCTGATTTTCTTTAAACAGAGTAATTACGTTTGAGATATTTATAACAATATAAAGGGATATTTCGAATAAAACGTTTACCTTACGTAATTTTACATAGATTAGGTTAATACGAGGTGGACGACAATAATAGTTAAAAAGAAAAAGGAGGAAATACCAATAAATAGATTAAACTAAATGATTAATACATTGATATTTTGCCAAAAAGTAATAGGGAAGGCCTACGTTGGCGAAGCTATACTTCGAGAGTAGGTACGAACAACAGTTACGGGTGTCAACGAGTTTAAATACGCCCTATAATGCCTAAATACCATTTGCAAAGGCTTTTTTAACTAGTTACGTTTTTCGTTTACCACTATAATAATGCGTATACAAAATTAGTTTGGTATGTACCCTTAATTCGGCAACTTCCTTAACGTGGATAAAGAAAACCTTATGGTAATTAATTATGTCGAACATAAGTATGGTTTAAGACGCCCCCAACGTTTAAAGTCTAGCCTATAGACTATGAAATAGAGGTAACAGTTACGTTACCACCAATAAGGCTCATATTCAATTAGATTTACTAATAGAAAGGACTATCGTTGTGATAGTAGAAAGAGATATTGGACCAGTAGTAAGTTTAGCTATTGGGTAAGTCGATATCCCCCCGTTGAGCGAAATAACAGAAAGGTGATGTGTTATATCCAGTACCCTATTAATTTTGAATAGGACTACTTAAACTAAATTGTAAACTTCGAAAGCGATAAGTCAATTAACGACGATAATGCCCTTAAGCAGATTAAGTAGTATAAAGATATTGCTTCCGGCGCAGCCTAGTAATTAGCTGATCATGCCTTTATATACCGTTTAGATGGTAACGACCTTTACATTTACATTAACTAAGCCCCTAACTCTTTTTATACTTTTAATCTTTGCGATCGCTACGCGGATTATACTTTTTACGGAATTATACCAGACATAAAGGTAGTAATGTATTAAACAAGAGGTTATTCATAGTACGTGGTATTACGGAGGGAAAACATTATAGCTATTAAGATTAATCGTTAAGATATTGACAAAGCGGAAGTTGATTTCGGACCAAGTGAGCAACTATTATTACCAGGGATAACGGTAATTTCAACTATTATAGAAATAATTACGTTTCATATATTCAAGTCCTTTACCCCTTTCCTTTTTTATTTAGAGAATATAAAAACCCTCAGCGTTAAAGTCGATCTTAACGTGAACGGTTTGGTTAATAACGGTTAAAGGTTTCCCTTCGCTTTTAAGTGGAGGGATTTGTTGTTTTATTTTAAAGACCTAAAGCGGTAGTATTCAACCTAACGGAACCAGAGATACATTAACTATACCAATGCTTTAAACATCTAGCCGGTAATAAGCTATATGAATTCCTGAAGTGCGTAGAGTATCAAGATATAAAATACTATGCCCTAAAAGCTATTGAAAAGTTTTTTCATTATTGTTGAACGTATACCTAAGTCCTCCAGAAATTGAGGTTTACACTAAAAGACGATGAAATTTCAATTGCGAGGTTTTTATTAATATATTTTATTTAAATAATAAACCTGTTTTCTTACGTCGTTCACTTTACAACCTCTTTTTGCGAAGTTCAGTTGCTAAATTCCCTTTAAATAAAGGATACGTAAAAAACACTAAAAATGCTTTGGATTAATATGTATCTGTACCTACCTAACGTTGTCGTTTAAAATGCCAACACCAACTTTACGGTGGCGGAGTTTTAAAAAGATGCCACGATAATAGGTATTTAGTGCAAACAGGTTCCTGTGAAGGCTTATTGTAGCACTGAGAAGATTAAGAGGCTATATGACTTCGCCGAATTTATAACATCTTTATGCTGGAAATTAAAATCTTTACGGACCGGGAAGCATGCTTTTAAATGGCGGTCAAGGGACGTAACAATATTTTGGGCCCTAACGATCTAGTGCCAAAGCTATTTGTTTTTGAAGCGTACCTATGCTTAACAAGTAAATTTCCGCTAGTAGAAAGTAACTAAAAGCGTATTACGGCTTACGGCAAAGCATTGAGAAAACTTCAAAAGGAATCGGTACGCTGCCTGATTAATAATACCTTTAATACCAAGAGCGGCCTTATAATAATCGAATAACTTACTTTTCCGTTGTAAAGTAGAGTGATTATATAGCTAGAGTCGGGTAAATGAAAGGGGTTATATAAAAGTTTTAGTATCGTGAATTTCGAAGTAGTTGTTAAAATTGTTGACGGTCTTATATTTTTTCGAATCATTCTGGTTAATCCCTGTATTAGGACGACTAACGATGAAAACTTTTAAACCAAGAGACTGAGTTAATACGAACCTCCTTTTTTTGTTATTAATAAGCCGATGAAACGTCGTCAACATGAACGACCCCCGAAAAAAAGAACGTTAAAGAGGAGGAATACATACCGGGCCGTATTTATAATACTAATTGAATAGGAAAAAAATAAAAGGATAACGAAGAATTGACATTGAAGACTCGAGTATAAGGGATTATTAGAACCTTTGGCAAATCTATTTAGGAAAACAATGAGGTTAAAATTAACAGCCTATTAACTCGAGGAGTTATACAATTCGTATTAAAGGCCTATTATAATTTTTAAAACCCGAATATTACGGTCTTTGAATCTAGGATTATCTACGAAGTAAAGGGTAAAACCATGGGGCGGCCGTACTAAAAGTTACGTCTAGTCGCTTGAAGATACACTAATAAAGGTAAGGACGAAATCCTCACGTAGTCGCAAACGATCCAAGGGATTCGTAAACAATTAGTGGTCACTTTAATAACAAATTTATTAAATAAAACTAAACGTAAATTAACTCTTAATAGCCGTAATATAACGTCAAATTCTACGTACTTAACAACGGTCCTATAGCGATTGGTACTACCAGAGTATCCATAAAAATTATGTGTTACTCATCTTTTAAAGACGGTAATACGATGTATTAAGCTATTATAAAGACTAGTTGAAGTAGGCGTCTATGAATTTCTAACCTACTAATCACACTTCAAATTTCTTCTAGGTATTAATATTTCAATATACGATTCGTATTTGCTAGTAACGTATAAGAAAGGACTTCTAACAGGTGCATATGTAAATTAACGATACTTTTTTCGTTGGAACGGCTGGTTTTCTGATATTAAAACATCAAGCGATTAAAGACTTTAGGTTTTAAAATTAAAAACTAGTAACGACGTTATCGAAAGGTATTTAACTTGAATTTAACAGATTGTTAATTCGTATACCTGGTATTAATATTGGCCTTAGTTTTCTTTGAAAGGGACAAGGTAATAATTTTGCTACGATTGATAAGACTGATATATAGAAGGCCTAACAGTACTATAAATAACGTACCCGTGATATCTATATTTCAACTTTATATTAATTAGACGTATTTTACGATTTATGTATCACGAAACAAGTATAAAAACCAGCGGATAACGACTTTAACCAGCTAAATAAAAGGCTCAAGTAGAAAATTCGAAATTTAAACCAAGTGATTAATGTGGTTTTAATCGAGTGATCGAAAGCTAAGCTAATAATCTTTACGGATAGGTTTTTCGTAAATAATACTGACCTATTTTTACAAAAAGACTTTTTAATAACCTTCGTTAACTAAAATAAGCAGGGAAAACCAATTGAAAATTAAAGGCAGCCTAATCAATTCAAAATTTGACAGATATCAAATAATTATAAAAAGTATATTAGCTTCAGGGGTTTAAGGTATAATTAAGAGCTTCAATATAGGTATAATGCTATGGGAAACCCTTAACCTTATTACCAAGCAGTTGAAAATTCACCCTATCACGGTGGTAATTTATACTAACTCGAAAAGCCTATTTGGATAACTTTCGAAGTTTGGAACCATTATCGAAAAAGGTCTGATAATCGATATAATAGCACTCCATAAAGCCTATGAAAGGAGGGAGATTAAGGAATTCCGATAGATTAACGGTAAAGACAATCCTACTAATGAAATAACGACAGTATCGCTGAAAAAGGCCATTAGAAGTTGTATAAATAACAATAGGCTGATTTTACGTATCGAGTGCTACCTTTATAAGATGCCCGGCAAGATCAGGTTACATAGAGACTGTTAGGGATATACTAAAAAACTGAAAGATTATTAGGGAATTAAAAAATTTAACTTATTTAATTGGCATGGTTAAAATGGAGATTCGCAAAATTCTATAGCGCAAAACAACTTCTTATAAAAGTCAATAAAGTCGGGCTTCGGAGTTGTAAGGTACCTAATGGTAATTAGGGTCAATTTATATATAGATGGGTACATTTTAATACGGAGGTTAATTAAAATTAACAGGGGTTTGACCAATTAACGAGGTCGAATTTAGTGCTTTCGAAAAATATAAGTAAACTATACTAGCGTGAGCGTACAAACTAAAAAGCCGCCAATATTGGAATAATACTACCTGTAATGCAGTAGGTCAACTTTACTTACAGTAAAGTTGACTATACTAACTGCAAGTTGAGTTTATTATTTTGAGTAGGCTTACCATACTGGGTGTAAGTCGAGTATAGTATGTTACACTTTATACTAGAGCACGAGCCAAGCAATGAGCCATACAAATTATAATAGAGACCAGCTAGCGGTTTGCCAAACCTGGAAAAATACATCCACCATCAGACCACACAATACTACTATTACTTCGACCAATCGAAATGAGAACATTGCAACGTTCAAAGCCCTACCAATAACTTAGAAATAATATCTATTGAATTTAGGACAGAAACGGATTTGAATCAATTCGTCACCCTTAGGTACAACGTTACAATAATAGGTAATATATTTTACCCAGTATCCTATTACTTCCAGGAAGATTCCTTCAACTTTATCGTAAATTGCGAGTATAAAAAGGCTATTAACGATAACAACAGCCAAAATAACTTATGTAACATGAAAATACTACTTTTATAACGTCTTAAAAACCGTTCGATCACGTCTTTTCATACCGTTTAATTGACGAAAACCTTCACATTTCCTTTGAATATTAGACATCTAACTGTTTACAAACCTGTTATATTCGTAATTATTACGCTGGCTATTGATCTTAAAATATAATTCTCAACGTAAAAACATCAAATTCATTAACAAAATGCTATTTTCAATAAATAGATGTGCAATGGAAAATTAATAATACTATGGAAATTGATCGTTAAAATATTAATAAAGTTCAAATAAGCTTCAACTAAGGTGAAAAACTATGATTACTAAGATCTACAACTATACAAATAGCTTTTAGTATTATGGACTCAGTCTGTTAGCCATGGAGTTGATAGGTTACATAATTGTGCACGTAGCAGAATGTAAAGTACCCAGTTCGTATACGGCACGTGTGAGGATATGTGACGGGTTGGGTATTGGCTAGGCCCTTAGATCTCGTACGATAGGCTACAATAACTACTTTTAGTTTTTCGCTGTACCTTAGTAATAAACTTCATTTGGCACTTATTTGGTTTACTATCGTAGGTCGGATTATAATATATTATTAGGATTTCATTTACTTATTTTTACGAAAAAAATTAGTTATAAATTAAGAATGGATAGCAAATATCAATGATTTTACGTTACACTTAGCGTTATGAAGAAGAATAAGACGTCTGCGAATATCTTGTTCTCTACCCTTATAAATATACCTTTTACCTATTTAAAGCCAACTTGTGTCGTTGTTTCTGTTTGTAAGATATTGTAAGTTATATCGCGTCAATTGTAAAGTAACTGTACTAACCGGGTTAAACAACTTTAACTATCGACCTTACGTTCGACTTTACTGAGGTCGTGGCTAAGATTTAACAACTTAAATCCTATTTAGCAACGATACATTTCTTTACGTATAGGGTTGTTATATTGTGGCGGTAAAGTAAGCTATTACAGCGTATTACGAAGCTGGCGAACACGAAGGTATATACGATGTAGGCAAGTTTTTCGATTATATTAAGGCTGTCTTTAGCGACCTTTATCTTATGGATTAAGCCTTATTTGAATCAGAGGAATTACTTCTAAACGATAAAAACCTCTGTATATTATTCGTTATTAGGTTCGAAATATTATTAGTTTAAGCGGGCAGATTCGATTGGCTTTTAGTCATAAAGTGTAATTACTTACGTTCTCGTGAATCTTTACGTACTCGCGATTAATTTATTTCGACAGGTGTGAACCGGGTGAATTTCGTCGTAGCTTTAGCGAAGTACCGTGAGTTTGCCGATAAATTGGAGTTTTTTGGATTTAAAGCGACTTTTTGGTTGTTACTTGGAGGAACCCGTATAGGTTTAACAGCCGGATAGATATATAGTTATAATAGGGGTTTATAACTTTTAGGTATCTTCATTGAGGGGTTATAGTAATCGCGGCTAATTATTTTAATATCGCGGCCAGTTATTTTAACAAACACGTTTGGTACGTGTTCAGGATTAAGGATATAAGGAGACGCGGATAACGGTAAAGGAATGTCGAATTAGGCTCGTTACGAGGCGTTGCCTACGTTATAGTTCGACGAACCATTACTAATAGGGTTACAAACTCAGCCCGACATTGCCTCCGACGTAGGTACATACGGTTTAAGTTAAAGAGGTAGATAAAGGTTTCCTATTAACGGCGATAGAAAAAGTTTAACTCCTAAATATAATGTTGTTTAAGGTTTACATAGACTTAATATCGTGCTTACAAAATCGAGTAATGAGAAGTTTAATTTTATTAAAAGATATATAAACGATGATAACTTTATTATCTCTATGATTTTTAATAATACTTTCTTTTTTAATTCCTTGATTCTATTTTAGTTGTAATTTTCATTATATTATCAGCGAAGCTTTAGTATAACGGTTAAAGATGGAGAATTTGGTTATTATATCCTCGAAATCTAAACACGATATCAGCCTTAAGGTAAAATACGCTTATTATCCGAATAGCTAAGTTTATCATAAATATTAATAAATAGTCGATCACGATATTAATATATATCATTTCCGGAATAGTGTGGGATATAATTTTTGGGTCGTTTTAGATACTATATTAAAAGGTGATTTTAAACGTAAGAGGTAATTTTTGATAATTTATAGTTAAAAAGACTTGATTATCGACTCGGCAAGGGTACGCCTTAGGTCGGGGGATATATTAGGTATAGTAGAAACGATTTTAATCGGTTTGGCAAAACGTTTGTACCGGAAGGTATAATGTACAGGGGATTAATTTTCGTTAACTTTTTCCATAAGTCTTTACAAAATAACGCAGATTTTACAAACAATGGCGCCAACTATTGCCGAAGAGAAAGAAAATTAATTACGTCTTTCACTAGAATAAGAAGAATTACACGACCTATTAGATAAAGACAAGGCTATAACTTTACCCCTATATAAGGGAAAACTCGATTACTATATTTATATTGAATCGAAAAAAAAATTGAATTTTTATTAAACCGATCTTGGAGATTATTATAGTTGATATAACGAGATTGAATTTTCGAGTTTCAACGACAGGTTACGAAATTAATAAATAAGGGTTGGGTTTAGGTAAATTTTTTATTAGCCGTAGCATTAGTATTTATTATTTTCAAGCTGGGAGAAGAATAGTAATTTTGTATCAATTACCGGGTATTAAATTAAATTACCGAGTAAAATCATTTTATTTTACCTTTAATTAAGGAAATCCCACGTACATTGTCGAAATCGATGTAATTTATAAGTCTGTATATTTAAACAGCCTTTTACTGTATTCGAGTTATACCTGGATAGGAGGAATTAACGGTGTTTCGTATACTATTCGGGTTATTCAAGTGATTAATTACTTCTTTTGAGCTGTTAGGAGCGCCGACGACGTTTAAGCGATATATTAATTATATAATAGCGGATATCTTGTATGATTTTATTACAATTTACCTAAACAACTTTTTTATTCTTTTTCCGGTACCAAATAAGATTTCATAGCAAAAGTTTGCATGGTTCTAGGATTCATTCTTAATACAGGGTTAAACCTAGATTTCAAAAATTGTAATTTTATAGTTAAAGAGGTAAAATACCTGACTTTTATTATAATAATTAGGGAAGATATTCGGCCGACCCCGAGAAAGTTTAAGTAATACGCGAATAGTATTTATTATGTACTATTTAGGAGGTTCGAAGTTTTTTTAGGTTTTATTAACTTTTATCGAGATTATATTAGTAATTTCTTCGAGTTGATTCATTATCTGATCCGACTAACGAAGTAAAGAATTCCTTAGGCTTAGATAAATTGAGAAGAATTCATATTTTAAACCCTAAAGAATACCTTTGTTACAGCCCCGATTTTGGCACATGAAGATGCAAATAGGCTAACAGCAGTGAAAACCGATTGTTCGACAATAGCGTTAGGAAGGAACTTATCGTAATTGGATAAGGATAATATTTTAAAGCTAATAGCTTACTATTTCGTACGATTAACAAACGCGAAACGTACTTTTACCATTTACGATAAGAAGCTTTGTGCGGTGGTGTCCTACTTAAAAGCGTAGTTTTTAAATTTAGGTAACGTCTGTACCCCGTTTACGATTCTAACGAATTATGAGGAATTGGAATATTTTTTATTACGTTTAATTTAGGAACGCCAAATTAAATAAGTCGAAGTTCTTTCACTTTTTCAATATCACCTATGGTATAGGTCCTTAATTTAAAGCGCCTGTCCGGATATATTAACCCGTAAATTATATAATAATGCCGAAGTTAAAAAACGTCGCATATGGGCCTTCTAGCCTATTTTTATTATTATATGAAACTTAGTAATAATAAACTTATATATTATGAAAACGTATATTTTGGCGAGTTATATAGATAAATTTGTAAAGTCAAAGATTTGGCTATTAGACCACGACTATATACACTTTAAAGACGAGTCAAGGGTTTTTTAAAAGTTAATATAAACGGGATTGCTCCGGGCCCGGCCCGCTCCCGGTTCGTTATTTAGAATAACACTAAGGGATTTCAATATGTTGAAACTGGTAATACCGTCGCAAACCTTACCCGCGCTAAATTCGTTAATTTTGTTAAGTCCAAATAATCGCCTTATTTTTGGCTTGGGTACCCTAACGGAATTGTAAAATTAAAAGATAACGAATAACTCGTTGTATAAAATTTATTTATTAGCGGTTTCCGAAGGAGTTAGGTGTCTCCCGATAAGGTAGGATAATTGGTATAAATTGCGGATTGTGGTATTAATTCGCGGGGTACTTTACGTTACCATAGCCGATTATAACTGGCTAATTGAAAAAATATTCATAACGAAAATATTATAATGAACTTACAATTCGCCTATTATAGGTTAACTAGTCAAAAAAATAATTTACAGCGTATCACGTTAAAATAAAAAATGATACTGAACGTTCCAACTTAATTTTTTTTTTTTACGTATCTTCGTCGCCTTTTTGTAATATAATTAAGCCTTGTTACAGGCTATTGCCTGGTTTGTATTACTAGTGATCTAACCCTGGTAGTTCTACACACTCCTTCAATACTCTGGAGCAGGGAGGAATCTGCTTAAAGGTACACCACCACACATCACACGACTGGGGAGAAGTTTGCACCATTTTAGATCCATAACCGCTCCCTAGACGTGACTTCTCCTCTCCTTATTCTTTATCAAGGTTTATAGATAGAATCCGACTACTTTAAGCGATAGCTACAGCCTTAATCCCTTTATATATAAACTTCGATCTCTTTCTGGTAGTGTTTTGCTTGTTTTTAACGACTATAACCTAGAGCCATATCATTTTCCTCCGATCCTCCGAATCTGGACCCTTAAGCCTTAAAAAAATTCCTTAACGTACGCGTTAGGGAGTAGCTCCAAAACGCCTTAACAGCTTAATACGATTACCTTACGACTTAACACGAATGTTTTACAGATGCTTTACGTGTAAAACTTATGAAACGGAACGAAGCACTTAGGGAATACGCTTTATACTTAAAATGACGAAATACTAATGCGTTAAACGCTTTAATAATATAATCCAATAACTCGAAATTGCCGGTACGCCTACGTCCTCCGGTTAATTTCCCCCCTCAAAGGTTTCCCACATTACAAACAACGCCGCCGTTATACCGTTACCTATTAGAAACCGCGTCGACAACCCAGATAACGACGATTTAAACTCTTCCGACTCCGATTACGATATTGGCACCATTTTCGACGAGTGTTCACGACCTAAACTCAAAGCTTTTAACTAATCGGTTATTTTTTCCGGTATTCAATTACGATTTCCGGAATGAGAGGCTACGATAATACGTAAATTACGTCGGGACTAGAAATTTATCGGAATAAAAAAGGATTAATTTTATGTTTTTTTTACTAATTAAAAGGCCCCTCGAAAACCGTTATAAAAAGTTACTATTTTTACGAAGTCAACGGCGGTATTAACGACCCCGACGTCTTTATAATTATATTTCTCGTCTATTATTACGACCCTAACATAGCTAAACTAACTATTACTCGGTTTACGAGTATAAAATAAGAAGTTAGTAAACGATTTTGAGTTTTTTTTAACGTTTGGAAAGCCCTATTTATGAAAGTGAGCGATATAGCCTAAGAAGCCGCGGTTAAATTTACTATTTCAAAGGAAGTTATTAATAATATACTTATTAATACTTTAAGTATTCTCGATATTCCGGCGACTATAATAAATAGATCACTGATGTTTAACTTATCGACGAACGCTTTTATAACTTCCGTACTCGTTACGATGACACTAGTACTATTATTACCGAAAACGCTTCCCATAATGAAAATAACGGCGGTAACTCGTCCGCTCGAAATATTCAGGACGATATTATCATAACTAACGTAAGCGCCTTCCGAGCCGTTTTTAAAAGGCGCGCCGCTTAGGTTAATTATGCAAAACTCTCCCGCTGTAAGGATCTCAGGCTTTGTTTTTGTTACGAAACGAACATTTACTAGATCCGTACTTGCCCATGGAACCCGGCTCAACGTTCGAGCAGCTTTAACACCAAAGCCGTCATAGGAATTCATTTCACTTCTACCGAAAACCTTATTGATTTCGAAAAGGTAAAAGCGTAATTTCTATACACAATCGCGTATAGGAGTTAATAAGACTTTAATTCGACTTAATAACTTTATTCCATCTTTTAAATAGCTTTCCGTTTATAGTAAATCTACTTTATAATCTCATTCGATTCATTTAAGTGCTAATAAGTATAAGTTATAAATGTTACAACGTTATGACTAAGTAACTTACTAACCACTTAAATTTATCGCGTTTTTTTATTTACCCACGATAATTCGGCAAAGCCACGTATTATACGCCCGGTTTTCCCTTATGACTTATTTCCTTTATACTCTTTTTAAACATTGAACATAATAACTACCGTTACCAGATATAGGTTTATATCGTTTCCTTTTTATAATACAACGTTATTTTAGGTAAACCCTAAATTGAATACCATTAGGTTACTTACGACGTCATAAAGTATATATTACTTTTAAGACTAATTGGTAATCATAGCATTTAGGAACGGTATTTTACTCCCGTTTAAAAAGTATGAAAAGGAGTCGGCAACTTCATATTTTACGTTATCCTACAACAAGCCCGTAGGGACTGAACCGCTACTACATAGCTCGTCACCGTTTCCTTTAAAAATATTAATAAAGTACACGTCCCAAAACTACTCGTTTCTGTTCACGACAAATTCCCCGCTAATTTTAAGGAATTCTCGCTTTTATTCGATAAAGCCCTTAACAATAAGCTACCCCCTTACCGCTTTAAAACGAATTATAAAATCGTCCCTCGTATCGATAACCAAGGCTAACCTTTAAAAGTACTATAGGAACCTCCATACAATATATCGCGTAAGAAACTTCTTATATTACGTAAAATATTAACTGAGTTACTCGATCAGGGTTATTTTCGAGTCAACATTTTGTTAACGGGCCTCTTAGTACTTTTCGTTCACAACCTTAAAAGGGGGTTACGATTTTATATCGATTACCATCGGCTTAATATTATTGCAAATGTAAATTATTACAAGTTTTTTCGTATGAAACGAACGTTTAAAAATATTTCCCAAGTTAAGTAGTTTATTAATTTAAATATTAAAGCTGTTTTTTACAAGTTTCGTATTTAAAAGGGATACGAATAGAAAATTGCATTTCGTATATGTTTCGGACTTTTCAAATAGCTTATTACTCTTTGTGGCCTTTTTAACGTTCCCGTTACCTTTTAACGGTATATTAACAATTCGTTACGACCTTTAGTTAATATTTTCTATTTTGTTTTCTTTTTCGATGTCCTTGTTTACTTTAACGGCACTTTCGATAACTATATGACCAAGGTGAGGTAAATCCTTAACACCTTAAGCGCTGCGGTACTTGACCTAAATATTTCCAAATACGAATTCGACGTATAAAAAACTAATTACCTATGATTCGTTATTGAAACTAATGTTGGTATCCGTATAAACCCAAAGAAGTTACATATTATCCGGTAATAGGCGGTTCTTACGACAGTTTTACGTATACGTGGCTTTTTTAGATTCGTAAATTTTTACCGTCATTTCATTCGCAACTATTCGAAGATTATCTGATTGTTACTACAGCTAACCCATAAAGGTATTCCTTTTAGTTAAAGGCCTAGGGAAAAAATGATTCTCGAATGGCTTAAATTTAGCCGTTTCTCTGAACCCGTAATTGTTTAATTGGACTCTAACCGTAACATTTTTGTTGAAGTCGACTGTTTTGATTAGGCTTTAAAATGCTTCCTTTTTTAACGCGATGACCACAGTAACCTATATCCAGTAACGTATTACTTCCTTCGTTAATCTCCTGTTAAATATAATTACGAAATTTTCGATAACAAAACTACTCGTAATTATAAGTTACTTGGAAACATAAAACGTGGAGCTCCGGAGCACGGTACACCCGTTTACAATTTTGAAGGATTAAAAAAACTTGGAATATTTTATAACTATACGGCGTTTTTCCGAACGACAAATACGTTAGTTTAAACGCATTTCGTAATTTCATTTTAGATTAATATATAATAAAGTAGTAAATTATATACATCCTGATACGTTATTAAGACGAAACCAGGATATATTTAAAGGTCTTTCGTATCTTCATTATTCAAGCCGAAAACTCCAATTATTACGCCTTGAATAATTTGTTTCCGAACCGCTTTCACGTACGTACGTCTTCCAGTTGACCGTCGCCGGCGAATCAATTTTAAAAAGTCGTGAACTGTTTATTAATGTTAACTTTTGAAGCTATTAAAATACTGATATTATACGCGATATCATTTAATTTCGATTAGTACGTACGATATGTATAGGCGACCGATATTTCCTAACGGATATTCAGATCGATGACAACCATACGTTAAAGGTTTTAATTTCGGAATATTTTGTAAACGACGATGAAATTTTAAGGTTTCGCGATCGTATTTAGATACCTATTTACAAGTCGCTTATTACCGCGTTGATTTAAGTTACCTACGATTTACTTTTTACCAGCTATCTAAGCTGCGACATTACTATCTCTATTTTTTAAACCGTATTTTTAGCCAGGTTTATATCGCGTCATTCGCCGCTTTTGCTGTAACTATAAGATTTACAGCCATACGCCTTATTAAAAACATAGTCGAAAAAGGCTTTTCAAACTCCTCCCAGTTTCCAAATAGCTTGAAATCGAACTTTGCGTCAACTTTATAGTTAATTTACCCTGGGAATACATTAATAACCTACGTTACTTTATAATTATTACGAGCCATATAAGTAAATCCGTTACCCTTAAAGTTATAATTATGATAAACGCCGAGGTTAATACAAAACGGTGGTTTTTAAATTACGATTAACGATTGAATAGTTTTTCGCGAACACTTATTAATGACCATTGTTTAAATTAAACTAATAAGGTTTAAAAACGACTTCTCGATTAAATTAATATAAATTAACGCTAAAAGTTTAATTTTTTCCCAAAAACAGACGATGCGACCAAACGTGAAAATTAAAAGGTCCTTATATTTTTACGTTTATTTGTCGTTTATGTACAACTCGACAAAGGCCGTTTATTACCCCGTTATTAACTGGTACTAAATAATGAAGATACGATTATTATCGCTATTAACACTTTTTTTATAACTTATAATTATTACATCGATTTTATATAACTAATATAACGTTTTCTCATACCGATTACAATATTATACATGAGGGATAAAAACTTCGTTTTACGGATTCGCGAAGTTACAAAATCTGTATAAGCCGTAATAATTGTTACTTAATAAAGTTTAGAAAAAGTCGATAATAAGCGGCGTTCCTTTTTGAAACGTTTTTAAATCGGTGATAACGTTTTCCTTTTTTAAAAAAATCATAAATTAAATGATTTTTTAAAAAAAATTAAATTAGTTTCACAACAAATATTAAGTTACGCGAATAATCAACTCTCATGTTATTAAACTTAATATACAGGGCGGAAAACATCCCTGATTTTATGTAGATTAACTCGTTCTAGCCGTTTCGGATCCGTTTCCAAGTTAGCAAATTCGAGACTTTTAACCGCAAATTATAATTATTAAAAACGATGATGGCGAGGTAAAACCAAAATACCAAGTTAAACATTTATCATGGGTTCGTAATGAACCCTAAATTAAACGTACCCGATTTTATACTTAACCGAAACGATAATTTTGAATTAAATAGGTAGGTTATTTATAACTAACATAAAAACAGCTTTTTATTTTTATTTTTAAATACCGTAACACTCGATACCTTCGAATCACGTTTTAAACCGGCTAAACAGAATGATAAGCCCTTATTCTCAGCCCGCAAACGGGTATAAATTTGTACTTTACTTTACGAAACAGAATAATATATAAACTGTTAATTAATGGGTATTAAATAAACCCATTAATATTAACAAAAACGAAAAATGAAAAATTACAGATGTATTTTCTTGAATATATCTTCGAAATCCTGGTTTAGGTCTTTAATTAATATTTTCTTACCCATTTCAACAAATTGGCTTAGTTTGGAAACTATACGACCTAATTTAGTATTAATACGCTTCGAAACCTCGACAAGCTTTTTTATTGCCTTGAATAACGGTCTATGACTACTCGTTAACCGCGCTCTTTAAGTTTTTACCTAGCTACGATAAACTTACCTACGCACCACGTTTTTAATTCATTAACTAGATAGCTCGCAGGCCCCTAAACCGCACAGGAATAGCAGAGATAACTCCCCCCCTAGTTCAGGTAGTAAAGTTACGTTACGTGACGTGACGCACTCTTATAGCCTTTTTAATGACGATGAACTAAATTTCTACGCTTTTATGCCGTTCTTTAACACTTACAAAGCGGCTTATAAAACGTAAATTTACCTCTATCCTAAAAGTTGAACACTAGACACGGTTTAAATAACTCTTTAACTCCCTTATTTATATCTGGGATTCAAGTTTAACGACGTGTAAATATAACCAAAACTACGACTTATAACCCTAACGGAATAAAGGCGGTACCGGGCTTTAATATTTAGCCATTTATTAGTAACTCACTCGTAGCTCTTGGAACCACCTACCTTTAGTCTTTTAACAACATTTTCTAGGATTATACGCCATCTTATAAACGTATTAGAAACATTTCTGTTCGCGAATTCCATCAGAGTACATATTGATAACCATTGACGTAAGGAGCTTTAGACTCGTTAGCTAAAACTAAGTAGCTTTTGAATATATAACCCATATCTTTAATAGTTTTGTTTACTTTAATGGCGAGTTAGGGATTTGTTGTATCGATACGTAAAGATTATAAGTAGTCTTAATATTGAGAAATAAGTGTTGCTCTAATGGCTAAATGTATTGATATTACATAAAAAAAAGAGTTAAAAGTTAAAAAACAAAAAAAGTTTTTTTTTTACAGTGAAGAGTTTAGTGGTTATTTATAAGGGGGGGGAGGGGAGCTAAAGTACCCTCCACGTAACGTTGGCCTAATACCTTCCATACGGTGCCGTACTATTTTAAAAGGCGCGTTTACCTTCCTTATACTTACAGCGTCATGTACAACAATCATAGAGAAAAGAAAAACAACAGGGAAAGGGATAATAGGGGTATTTTTAAGGGTAATGTTACAAGCTAGTGCCTGGCTAGCATTACTAGGAATTTAACCCTGGTAGTTTTTCACGCTCCTACAATACTTTAAAGCAAGGAGGAAGTCATTCAAAGGCATGCCACCACCCGTCACATGACTGGATAGAGGGTTGCACCATTTTAGCTCCATAGACGCTCCCTAGCTGGGACTTCTCTTCTCCTTCTTCTTCATCGGGGTTTATGGGCAAATCCAACCGCCTTAAGCAACCTCTCCGGCTTTAGTTCCTTTACAAGCCTTATATTCAACTGTTCACCAATTTATATTTAATAATCGGAATTCGATAGTTATTAGATTTAATGCGAACCGTATGGTAAATAGATATAAAATATCACTTATTGCGAGGGTAAATAGAGATACGAAGTCATTAACTAGTTTAACAGGGCGAGCCATTACGTTTTTGGCATATTTACGCGAAGTTGCGGAGCTAGCTTAAGCGGTAATAACATATATTTAGTAATAGAAAAACACAGCAACGAATTATCGGCGACGTTTAGTGAAGCGATACAAAGTAGGGGACTAGGTTTTATTCAATCTTTGTAATATTAAAACTAATCGTTTAAGTGCAAGGCTTAATTAGCTTTATAACTAGTACCAGATAGTCGACGTTTCGAACCCGTTTAATATCATTTTGAATATTTTTGATAAATACATTATATTTTCCATAAACCTAATTAAAAAGGCGTTTATAAACCACTTTTTTCGTAGGTTTTATTGAATACTTGCTAGGGACTAATTTCTTTCGGTAAAAATGTCAAAGAGGGTACATATAAGAAATTTAAAGTCTAAGAAATTCTTGCGATAAAGACGGAACGAGGCGGGTTTTATTTTGTATTAGTTGAATAGAAGGATTATGATTAGCCGGAATAGAAGTTAATGGGAAAATATTAGTATATTATAGCTTTGGATAAATTCGAGGCGAAAAAAGCGGATTCCCGAATTTATAACAATATGGTATTTTGACGTCGACGTCAAATTCATGCTAAACAACCTATATAGGGTAGACCGCCTACACTTTGGAAATAGTATATGATTGATGGAAAAAAGGAAAAATTCATTGTTATTATAATACGACACGATAATTAGGGCCGAATATATATTCCCCAACTTTTTCGGATAAGCATCCGACCACGAGGGGGTTTTTACGACAACTTACTAAAGATTTACCTACTTGTTATTTTTATTTTTATTAGGGTTTAGTAAGTAATGGCGTTATAAACGTTAGGGGCCCTATTATAACTAGCTTCGGATATTATAAGAATCAGGTGGGGGAGAACAATGAAAGGCATAGTGGGCGTTAGTAGGTGCCGATGAAGGGGGTTGGTAAAATGCAAGACGGGCGCAGGGTAGCGTCAAGAATGGCGGATAACGCTAAAAGGGATGAACGTTAGGGGAAGCCGACGATAACGATTGGCGAAGGGCGGAGCGGAGGGCGGAGCGGGAAAAACGACCCTTCAGGCGGGTTACCAAAGATTACAATACATTAATTTAGGCCAGAGTGACGTAGTCGATGCAAGTACACTCCTTCGTCCATTCGCGGTTAACCCGATTTACTCGCTCCTAAATAAAGTTAGTAGATAAAATATAAATGAACATGGGGTTCGTATAATTAGGCCCTGGATATCGCTCATTATACTTTGTAAGATATAGCCTATATTGGATATAAGGGATATAGTTTACGTAGTTATATTATTTTAGCTATTGTGATTAATTTTACAATAGGTTATATGGTAAACGTTAAGGGGAGTCAGCGTAAAAATGTTATACTTTAACGTACGGTTAGCCGAGGGAGTTTTGTCTTGGTAAATAGTTGAAACCATAAAGGGTAACAAATGAGTCCTGGAGGAGGATAAACTCGGAAGGAGGGGGCGACGGAGACGTATAGCGAGAGGGTAACAGCTTATACGGCAGGCATGGTAAGGACTTCTTATATCCTAGTGATATTTCGGAGCCGAGCGAACTAATTAATTAATTTAAAAAAGGTGGAGGTAAAAACGGTCCGGGAGTCCAAAATATTTCTGTACCATTTACGAACAAACAACAAAATATAGGTCCCGTTTTTGATAGTGGTAACCAATTGGCTCAAATAGGCGCGTAAACTGCGCGAGACCGTAAATAAGCTTATCTCTTAAATATATTATGAAGGAGGGTTAAATTACGGCTGTGCTTTTCACAAAGTTAATTTACAAGCTTACTCTATTATAAACCTTCTGATACGTTGAATTATTTTACGTATAATAAACTCGGACGTCAACAAAAAAACCAGAATTAAAAAGACGATTAATACAAGATATACAAACGTCTTTCGCCTATAGGTTAGGAAGCTCGTTTTTATCCTTTTTATTACTAAAAACAAGCAAATCGATCATAATACGAAAAGATTACAATATACAATGAACGATAAAGTATTGAATATAGTAAGATAATATACTTTATGAGATGGCTGGTTATCTCCACCAATACGCTTACGGCGGTATAACCTAGGCTAGGAATATTATAAATGTTAGCTATAAAGACGAGAAAAAGGAAAATGAATTACGGGATATTAATAAGTAGTGGACGATTCGGGTACGAGGGGTAGTAAAAGAGGTGTTATAAAGAATTACGGTGGTATATAAATTGGTAAAGGGAGGTTCACGATGTAAAAAATAAAGGAGGGAAGTTTTAGGAACCGTGTTAAAGTCCGTATTTATAAATACGGGCTAATCGGACTCATCAATGGCTACGTATTATGCGGTACGGTAAGGGGGTGCGTTATACGAAACTGGTGGCAAAAGCCATACGTTATACGACACATTAAAAGGTACCAGTGTCCTGGGATAAGACCGGCTGATACGTTATACAGTATATTAAAAAGGTGCGTCATACGGCACCGATGGCAAAAAGTATGTGTTAAACGGTACGTTAAGAGGGCATGTTATATGGCGCCAACGATAAGAAAAATATATTTAGTGGTATATTTAAAGGGCACGTTATACGATTCCAGCAATATAGGATTAAATCGGCTGATGCATCATACGACACATTCAAAAGGCGCGTTAAATGATATCGGCGATAAAAAGAATATATTTGGCGACACGTTAAGTGGACGCTTTATGCAGCGTTAGCGAAATAAGGTTAAACCAGCTGATACCTTATTCGACGTATTAGATAGCTTGTTGTTGATCTGAACTCAGCTCGCGTATTAGGCGGGCGACACCCGTACCCTATGTTTAACTAGCAAAACTTTGCGGCCCTTATTGTATTCTAGGAAAAAGGGGGTATATTATGGACTTAGGCCGTTAGCTATAATGCTTATTGGTTACTCAACTATATAAGTAACAGATTGTATAATACTCGGTCCAGGCGCAGATTGGGCGCGATCCGTACACGGTATGGGTACGGTCCGTACACAGCACGTGTAATGGCACGTAATGGGCTGGGCACTAGCCAGGCTCTTAGGTCTCTCATGATAGGCTACGGTAGCCCCTTTTAGTCTTCCGCTATACCTTGATAGTAAACTCCATTTGGCACCTACTTGGTTTACCATCATAGGTTGGACCATAACATTTAGGCTAATCACATTTCATATTATCAAATTCATTACCACATTTCTCCTCTATTTGAAAGACAAAAAGTACCACAGCGTTATCGTTGACGTTAATACGGACTAACTGGTTAAAAACGACCGGAGGTTTCTTTTCGTCTCCAAATAGGGGAATCTTTGATTCAATTTTTAAAACCCTAAGGCAATAGTTTTAAACCTAACAAAGTCAAAGATACGTCAATTACACAGGATTTTTATTTACCTAACTGTCGATAAGCTACACAAAATCATTTTATCATTAAGATGTAACAATATGAAGTACTGTTTTTATTGGCTATTCAAAGGTTGAATTACTATTGCCAAACTTATTTTTAAATATCCGAAAAAAATGTTTATATTGAAAAACGATAAACACTTTAATTTCGAAATCTTCGTCAATATATTCTACTTAAACAATAATCATGTTCTTCACGTCGTAAATTCAAGAACCTTTCTTCATTTTGCTAAGTTTTTAAAGTAATTATCGGCAAAAAACCTTTGGAAAACGTTTAAAATATGGTGAATTAATACGTACCTAAACCTTACAAACATCTTTATCTACGATACTAATAATAATTTTCAGCGGCCAAATTCAAAACGGATGCTATATTAATAGAAATTCAATGTTAATAAATATCTGTTAAAGTCTATTAAATTATTGTACATATTGAGAAAGTATACATATTAATTCTTAAAGCATATAATATGCCTACGCTGAAAATTGAAAGTTTTACATATTGAAGACACGATTTCAAATGGCGGTAAAAGGCTTGAACTATAATATGAACCTTACTGATTGAATACTAATGTTACTATAATATTTCGTATAATACATATTAAACCTTATGCTTAATCGGCAAACGATAATAAAAATGATGAAGAATTTTAAGCCAAGTAAACCAACCAATATAGTCCTCTCCCACCCATAATCAATAAACCAACAAATTGATTACGGTGCGACTAATTAATAAAAATGTTGGTAGGCCTTTATCGTTGCAACATAGTCGATTCGAATCACTGTGGTCGAAGTAACTGGTGCTGCATTAATATTGTTGATTGATGTATGTAAGTTCTAAGTTTGGCAGACCTCTAGCCGGTTTGCACACTAATTTGTATGGTCAAACGCTTTGGATTCTGCCTCACTTTGAAGTGGGCACCTACTACACTGCACTTGCAGTGAAGTGTATTCAAATCCGACAAACTGCAGTAAATTTGCAGTACCTATAATTAACTTTACTATAAATAAAGTTAACTTAGCTGTACTGTATTTGACTGCTATTCTAATCCTAGCGACTTTTTGTTTTGTACCTGCACACTATTGTGGCTTGCTATCAATTAGTAGTAACCTCTGAAATCCCTCATCAATCTGTATTCCAACAACAAGCCAGACCCCTGTTAATTCTGATTACTCTATATTTAAATCGACATTAATTACGGCCCTTAGTAACCTTTTTACTCCACCCCTCCGAGGCCTCCATTCCTTAAATCTCGTGTACAGATCTTTCGCCACAAACTTGCGTAAATTATATACGTTACCACTTACGTACCTTTTTCCAGTAGTTTAAATTACTGCTATTACCGCCTTTTCTATCGTTACCATTGCTTTAACGGTTTTCCAGTTTGCCAGTATATTCCAATTCCCCTACGTTATATGCCGGGTGGTTTACATATCCCTTAATTAGTATAGTTAGCGTATTTATATTTACAAACCTTTCCAGGATACTATTAGGGGTAGCTTTGGTTATAATATTATTAGAGTTATCTTTATGGTTGATTTACCAGAATTTATCGATTTCCCAGACTTCGTATACCTTTCCTAACGTTATTATATTTATTATTAGGTGATTTTCATTAGTCGTGCCTAGTCTCAATTGGTATTCGTAATGGATTCGGGAGTCGGTATAAACTATTATAGGTACCGGTGGCAAACCTAGCTATTAAGTGAAAATATTTAGTATACCGTTGATTACCATACCAATATTAAATCCTATTATTACACAGTAAACTTTTAATACTAGCATACTTTGAGTTATTCGTTTATATTTAATAGATATCCAATATATAAGGTTTCCGGTAATCGTAAATTCTCTTTTAACTTATCCTTATTAACGAATATTATCCGAAAGTAGATTTATGATACAAGCTTAATATTATTGGCAAATAATACGTTCGTAAATATTATTAGTTCTATCTTTGTTCAATTTACAAAACCCATATCAATTCATATTTTTACATAATCCATTTGTTACTAAATTCTTTTCTTTTACTTATTAAAGTTTTAGTTTTGTTGGTTTTATATTTATGTTACAACGAAGCGATTATAAAACCTTTCCGGTTAATATAACGTAACGATATAAACTGCACGTGATTTTTACTTGAGGTATTTCTATAGTTTCTTTTTATTAATTCTATCGATAATTACCAGGCTTACTAAGTCCCCATTTTAACGTAAGCTAATGTAAATGCTTTTTGCTTTAACACTATAAATAAGAATTAACAATTTATGAAAGTTACGCTATATACATTTAGCTAATATTTTAATAAGCTTACATGTTTAAAGGCCCTACTTTTCGATAACACGTTTTTTCGTCGTTACAAACCTAATATTGCTAAAAAAGGGGTATTGTTAATTTATATACCTACAATATCAAAGGTTTTATCCTTTGTAATTAACAAATACAAGATAAAGTTTAAAGTCTTTACATCAAACCTTTTTTTAACATACGCTTAGTACGTTAAAAACCAGTAAGCGCTTTCCTCGGCTAATTCGTATAAAGGCTTAATATATCATATTATCGTACCGGCCAGAAACTTGTCTCTTAAGTTTTTTGATAGTTTTAGTAATATAATACGTTAAAGATCAGTAATTGATTACATATACGTTCACGTAATATTCAGGATATTATGTATAAATTGACCCTTTACGCTAGTAGTTAATTTGGTAGCAATAACAACAATTAAACGTTGGCTATTTTTTTGGATTATATACGATGAAGTAAGGATTTATATCTTATTTTTATTACTGTATTTTTGGGAGATTTACCTTGACTTTTTGTATAACCGGTCTGTAGTTTTGTCTTTAATCTCGTGAATTATCCTTGACATAAAATTAGTAACGGTTTAGCCTTTAAATTACGTTAACTGTGCAAATTATGTAACTCCTTGTAATAGGAAGCCATTAGTTTCTACTTAATTCCTTTTTTTAAAAGATTTTCTTAATGTATCAATAATGCCTTCTACACATAGCTTAGAGGTAAGTTTTCCGTTAGATTTGTTCTTTTAAGATACCTACGCAGTTATATATTCCTTAGCGGGCTTATAATTCTCATCGCTGGTTCTTCTTTTTAATGTATATCCTTCTTTTGGGTAATTGTCTACATCGCCGAAGTTTAATTAACGTATCAATAATCGGCTCGGGAGGGTTTTGTTAATTTATTCGCTTGGTTTGGAGGTTATTGACGTTAGGATTTTTATCAGGTTTAAAAGGCCCGAAGGGTTTTCGGTACAGATTAACCTTTATGACTCGATAAGTTACGGGAACGTTAACAGTTTAAACCATTACGTTTAAATTAGTAATATTTGAGAAATTATACGGCTTATACCATTTACCCCGCTCGCGTTATATAAGTATTTTACTTTAAATAGGGAGTAAAAACACGTTTATTATTAAAGGTCTGTTTTTAGCATTAAGGGAATTATTAACCGTACTACGTGCCGATGTTTTTTTTAATTCCTTTGGGGATTTATTATATGCTATAACAGGTTTTTAGGTACTTAACGATGGTATGGACTTAATTGTTATACGTGGGTAAGCTCTAAATACTAATAAAGTTAGTATAAGTTCGTTAGGGCTAATAGTATCGTTAAGATAGTCTACCGCTATTTGAAGTTGTATTTATTAGTTTATAAAGCTTTCGACTTTTAATGCAAGGATATTATAAGTCTTTTTAAAAATAGAATCTACCTTTTCGACCTTTCTAATACCTTAATAAGTTTTAACGAGAACCTATTTATAATAAATCCCTATTAACTTTACATCAATTTAAAAATTTATCGTAGTCAAATTGGTGTCAGTATTTTATATTAACACTTTTAGTGGCCTAAAGTACGTGTTAATTTATAAAGCACGTAGTACCTCTTATATTTCCTTTATTATAATGGTTTTAGGCAACTTAATATCGTAAAAAGCTGTAGCAAAATTTCTAAAGTATAGTATTAGCGTACCTTTTAGGTAAAATACGTTTACGAATACTTTAGAATTAAAGTTTCAATTTTCCTTTGATATAAACTTAAACTTTAAAGGCGGTTAAAAGTATATTTAGTAATAATTATAAAGTCCCTTCATTATCTTCAAAACTAATAGGTATATATCTTCGTAACTAATTACCTTAAAGACCTTGCAATGCCTATTGGTGTTCAAGTGATTGAACCTATTGTATAATTAACTAAGTTTCACCTCCGTTAGGTTTAACACTACTACCTTTAACCTTTAAAAATAAACCTGAAAATATCCCTATTTAACGCTAAGTAAAAACCTTTTACCGGATTTAACTTATATTAATTTGTCAGTTGAAACGCTAACTTCAACGTCAAAGCTTTTTGTGTTTTTAAGTGGGAAAAAAGAGGGTAGGGGATTTTAAGATATAAAAAATAATAAAATTAATAACAATTTTGACCGTTATCGATCCGAATAAAGATAGCTGTTTTCAAGGTTAAAGTTTACTTTAGTTTTACTAATATCTATGTGGTTAAGTTCTTAACCGTATTAATATCCCTTTATAATACGATTTATTATAGCCTTTTATCAAGTACCATGCGGTTTCCGTATCCGGTATAATCCCCTAAAATACTTACTTCGCGTAGCGGTTTCAGATAGTAAAAATGTATCTAAAGTTAGGGTTTTTATTGTTATGTTGGCGATAGGGGTCTTTACCAGTAAGGAGATATAAAAAGGCATGGTCGACTAGTTATTACGTTGCTTCCGGATTAATACCAATGCTAGTACTAGTATCTTCGTATTAACCGATAAGCTTTAGCTTGTTTTTTTCTTTTCGTTTTGACTTTTTTAAATTGTATAATCCGTTCGATATAGTCTTAGTTAAAGGTAGAGGAAAATTATATATGATATATTACTTGCTTTTATTTACGTTAGGCGATAATATAACGTTTTAAATATTAGCTTTGTTTACTGTAAATCTAGCATTTCTTCATTTTTAATGTAAACTTTCTTAACCGGCTTAAAAACCTTCAAAAAGAAAAATATTTTCCTCTGAGGGTATAAATTCAAATCTTTCGTTAACTATATTAACCGGGCTTTTCGTACCATCAATTAATGTAATACGAATGAGGGTTTTTTTTCCTCGTTAATAAACTCTGAAGCTTAAGGTTATATACCCGTCAAGCCGGAAACTCGAGTTATTATAGTCGTTAACGAGTAATGTAATTGGTTAATAAACCATTCGTAAGTGATATTAGGGTATTAAAGGGTATGTTTAGACTTTTTATAGCCCTTAATCATTTGTTGGATCTGTTAACATAGGGTACCTTCGTTAGTTTTTACAATTACTATTACATATTGGTAAGGTATTAGCCTCTTAAGTATTTAATAATAATAAAAATATTTTCCAACTCTTTTTTGTATTATAATATATAAACCCACTTAATATTTGTTTGAATAATGTGGTATTGGGTAAGATCAATATCGTATTCAAAGTTGCTCTTTAGGTTATTTTAAATTTCGCGGGAAAAGGAGTAATTCGTTAGGTACTGAAGGTAATAATTCTCGGTTTAGCCGGTAAGGATATTTGGAAATAACGAGTGAAAACCTTAAAATTTAACTCTTAGCTAATAACATATATTAAAAATAGACGTAATATAACGTCGAGGTGGTTATACGTTTTACCATTATACTTTTCCTTTCCTTCCTAAATCTGAGCGAATGTGGTGATTATCATATAGTCCGCATCCTTTATAGGAATACGTCGAAGGGGAAAAGATAATGTATTAGTTCAAAGGACTTTTTATATACTTTAGTTAGGGAAATATTTAAGGTTATTGGTAATAATAAATAAGATAGTTTCATTCAACTAAGTTTAAAGGGAAGAAGCTAGTAATTGTAATTATAGTAAGCTTGCATGTGAAGCTGGTCTTTCTATAATGTAGTTACTAAAATTGGACGTGTTAATAAATTTAGGTAAAATGAGTTTAAGGGTTTTCGTTACAGGTGTTTTTCCGATATATTTTTGATGTTAAAGGGTCCGGTGAAGTTTTTGTTTAATTAATTAATATAAAGCGTTAATATCAATACTTTTTTCTGCGTTGGTAGCTTTTTCTTTACGCGCTTTATCGCTATTAAAAGCGTATTCCACTCTATTACGTAGAGGTATTTAACTACCGATCAAGTCTACGTGTTATTTATCGCCAGTACATAAAGATGCCTAACTTAGCTAAAAGTAAATGGTAGGTACCCTGAAACATATAGGTAGGTATTAAGGTTCTTTAATACTTTTTCCTTTGAACCGTAGGTTTTGAAGGTATTCCTTAGATTAAAATAACCCGAAAATTGTTTACATTCACTTGGTAATATTTTCCTTTAATACGAATATTCCTCTGTGTTCGAGTTTAGCTTTTAATTTGAATTTAATAACGTTGAAGGTTTTTTTTACATGTTAATTATCTAGTCGTCGAAAAAAATACGAAAACTGTAAAATACGTTTTTAGGGTTTTTCTTAGTGTCATTTTTAAAAATAAAATAACCGATAAAGTTGGTCAAATACTTTTTGGTTAAGCCTTGGTCGACGTTATCTCCTTAAAAGTTGTGATTATATTATTTAACGAAATTTATTCCAAGGTTTTCAATTGTTTTTTTTTTTTTTTTTTTTTTTTCAAAATAGGGTCGTTCATGGCCTGAAAGTAAAGACTTACAGTAGCTATTTTGACTTTTTGGCTTGTATAGGGCGTGTAGAGCGAGGGACTTGGTAATCTTGGGCGTAGGAACTTGGTATTTTGACGTAAAGTAGCGTGTGAACTTGGTGACTTGACTACTTGGTATAAGGTGTATAATATGGTTTTTTTAACGTAACTTGTTTTTTTCGCTTAAAGTAGTAAATTTTAACTATTAAAATAGTATATGGAGCCAAAATAGTAAAGTAAGGTAAAGTTTTATTATAAGGGGTAAAGTCGGAGGTCGTTATCAATAGTGGAGATGGAAGGTTATCATTTTAATGTAGGAATTTAATCGTTTTCTTTTACAGTAATAACACCCTTAATAGTACTAACTTGGTCATTAACCAACTGGCCGAACTTTAAGACCTCGAACAGTTAATCTCAACGTTTTTGAAAAGAATTAATAAAGATTTCTTGGTATTTTCAGTAATGATACCGTCGTTTACTTTCAGATTTCCGTTATAGACTGGCATAATTAAAATAGTTTTTTTTAATTTAATACCGTTGTAAACTGACGCATTACTAACAAAGTTCTTTCGCAAAATTCTTTCCTCTATCCTAATGATAATATAAAGCAAAACAACCGGAAAGTATATTTTTCTTTTACTTAGCAAAAATGTACTTAAATTTATAAACACTAATAAGTTTTAGTAGGCATTTATCGTTGCAATGTAGTCGATTCTAATCACTGTGGTCGAAGTAACTGGTGCTGCGTTAATGTTATTGATTAATGTGTATAAGTTCCAAGTTTGGCAGATTTCTAGCCGGTCTACACATTAATTGGTACGGCTATAAGCTTTAGCCTGTACCCCACTTTGAAGTTGAAACCTACTGCACTTCATTTGCAGTGCAGTATATTAAAATCCTACAAACTGCAGTTAATTTGCAGTACGTATAATTAACTTTACTGTAAGTAAAATTGAATTGGCTGTACTGCATTTGACTGCTATTCCAAAAAAAAAAAAAAAAAAAAGAGAATTAATTAAAAAGAAAATACAAACTAAGTCGCGTATACAATACTGCTTGAATTAGAAAAAAAAAGAAGGATAATCAAAACTTGATTATAAAACTTCTTACACAAAAAATGATGAAACATTTAAGCAAACCCTCTCAACAAATTTATGGAGTTAAAATTGATGAACTCCTTACTCGAAACATTGAACAATTTATACGTAAACATAAATTTAACATTGAAAATCCAAATGTTACGATCAATCGCTTAGATATACAATATTAAAAGTAAAAATAAAAAATTTCTGAATCGCTAACGATTAGAAAAATTGTCAAACTTTGAAAAGTTGTATTCAAAATAGATGGACTAAATAAAAATTGAGAGAAAAATAACATTTGATAGCTGTGATACTACTTTAATTTATATGTAATTAACAATTGATTAACAAAGAATCATATTATTTAAACTACCGTCAAACCTTCGTAACAAATATCCACTAAAAACGGTTATACGATAGGTTAAATCATTATAAAATCTAGCTAAAGTAAATATTCATTTATGCTTAGTGTTGGTAGGCCTTTATCGTTGCAACATAGTCGATTTGAATCACTGTGGTTGAAGTAACTGGTGCTGCGTTGATATTGTTGATTGATGTGTAAGTTCTAAGTTTAGCAGACCGCTTACCAGTCTGCACACTAATTTGTATGGCGAAACGCTTTGGCTTGTACCCCACTTTGAAGTAGGCACTTACTGCATTGCACTTACAGTACAGCGTAGTCAAATCTCACAAACTGCAGTCAATTTTCAGTACGTACAATCAACTTTACTGCAAGTAAAATTGACTTAACTGTACTGTATTCAATTGTTATTTCAGCACTGGCGGCGTTTTATTTTTTTGCCTGCGTACGCCAGCGTAGCTTGCCATCAATTGGTGGCAACCTCTGAATTCTATCCTTAATTCGCATTCCAACAACAGGCCAGACCCCTGTCAATTCCAATGAATCTGTACTGGAAATAACCTTAATTATGGCCCCTTATAGCCCTTTTGCTTTACCCCTCCGAAACCTCCATTCCTCAAATCCCGTACACAGATCTTTCGCCATAGACCTGCACAAATCAGGTACGCCACCATTTTCGTACCTTGTTCCAGTAACTTAAATTACTACTATGGCTACCATTACCCTGGCGGTCTTTCAATTTATCAGCCTATTCCTCCACGTCACGTATTTGGCGGTCCACGTATCCCTTAATTAGTATGGTCAGCATATTACTGTCTACAAACCTTTTCAGGGTGCTATTAGGCGTGGCCTTAGTTATGGCATCGGCGGGATTATCTTTGCCGTTAATTTACCGGAACTTATCGATTTCCCGGACTTCTTATGCCTCCCTTAACGTTATTATATTTATTATTAGGCGTTTTTCATTAGTCGTGCTTAGTTTTAATAAGCATTCGTAGAAGTTTCGGGAATCGGTATATACTACTTCAGGTGGCGGTAGTAATCCTAACTGTTTGGTGATAATCTTTAGTATGCCATTGGTTACCATACCAATATCAAAGCCAGCCATTATACCATAAACCTTTAAAGTCAATACATTCCGGGCTACACGTTTACACTTAATAGATATCCAATACATAAGGTTTCAGGTAATCGTGAATTGCTTCCGACTTATCCTTATTAACAAATATTATTCGGAAGCAGATTTGTGATATAAGGTTAGTATTATTATCAAATAACCCGTCTGCGAAAATCATTAGTTTTGTTTTTATCAAATCCATTAAAACCATATTAATTACTCTTTTTAAGTACTCCATTTACTACTAAATCCACCTATTTAACTTGTTAAAGCTTTCATATTACGGTTCTTATATCTATACCATAATAAAAAGGTCGTACAATACCTCCAGTTAATATAATATGACGATATAAGCCGTATAGGCCCTCTACTTCGGGTATCTCTGTACTTTTTCCTCGTTCGCCTCATCAATAATCGTCAGGTTCGTAAATTATCCCTTTTAATATAAGCTAATATAAGTGCCGCTTTCAGCCTTAATACTATAGATGCGAAGTAAAGATCCGTTAAAGTCAGGTTGTATACCATTAGTTAACTTTTTAACTAATTAACACTTTTAAAAGCCTAAATTCTCGATAACACGCTATTTTGCCGCTATGAAACCAGTATTACCGAGGGAAAAAATGTATCGTCAGTTTATATGCCTATGATACCAAAGTCTTTACCCTATGTAAATAATAGGTACAGGTCAAATATTAAAGTCTTTATACCTAGCCTGTTTTTAAAATGTACTTGATAAGTAAGAAACTAGTAAACGCTTGCCTTAGATAGTCTATACAAAAGCTAAATACAACGCATGACCGTGCTAGCCGGAAACTCATCTCTCAATATTTTGTTTGGCAATTTCAGTAATATTATCCGCTGGAAATCGGTGGAAAACTACGCATACACTTACTTAATGTCCCGGCCACTAAGTATAAACTAACTTTTTATGCTAGCAATTGAACTGGCAGTAATAACGACGATTAAACGCTAACTAATCTTCTAAATTATAGGCGATTAAGTAAAAATCCAATCATTACCTTTATTACTATATCTTTAAACGATTAGCCGTAACTTTTTATAAAGCCTGTTCGTGGTTTTGAATTTAACCTCCTAAACTATCCTTAACTTAAAGATAATGGCATCTTAGCCTTTAAATTATATAAACGATATAAACTGTACAACCTCCTATAAAAGGAGGCCGTTCATTTTCACTTAGTCACTTTCTTTAAAAGGCTTACCTAATATTTTAATAATGCCTCCGACAAGTAGATTAAAGGTAAGTTCTCTGTCAGACTTCTCCTTTTAAGATACCTACGCCGTTATGTATACCTTGTCAAACCTATAGTCTCTATCGCTATCCTCCTTTTCAATATGTATCCTCCTCTTGGTTAGTCGTCTACGCCGCCAAAGTTCCATTAATTTATTAACAATCGGCTCGGGCAGGTTATATTAATTGATTTGCTCGTCTCGAATATTATTGGCGTTAAAATATTTATTAAATTTAAAGTATTCGAAAGGTCTTTGGGACGGTTTAACCTATGTAACTCGAAAGGTTACGGGGCTGTTAGCAGTTTTAACCACCATGTTTAAGTTTGTAATACTTAAGATCCTATACGGTTAATCTTATTTGCCTCTCTCGCTTCACTTAAAGACTTTACTTTAAAGTGATAGTAAAAACACGTCTATTATTAAAGGTCAGTTTCTAATGTTAAGAGTATTATTGACCTAATGGAGTCCCGATTCCTTCTTTAATTCCTTTAAGGCTTTGCTATATGTTATGACACATTTTTGGGTGTTTAACTAAAGTAGCGACCCAGCTGTTTTACACGGGTAAGCCTCTAATACTAATAAAGTTGGTATAAGTCCGTTAAAACTAATAATGTCGTTAAAATCTTATACCACCATTTAAAGACGTACCTTTTAACTTGTAAAGTTTTCGATCTTCAGTGATAAGATATCGTAAGACTTTCGTAAAAGGGCATATACCTTTTCGACCTTACCAATACCTCAGTAAACCTTTAAAAGAACCTATTTACATTAAATTTCCATTGACTTTACATCAGCTTAAAACTCTATTCTAGTAAAGTTGATATCGGTATCGTAAATTAATACATCTGGTAAGTCGAGGTACACCTCAATCTATAAAATACGTAATATCTTACATGTTTCCTTCGCCTTAATAGTATTAAGAAACTTAGTACCATAAAAAGCCGTAGCGGAATCCATGACATATAGTACTAGCTTACCGTCTAGATAAAACACATTTACGAAGACTTCCGAGTTAAAGTTTTAATCTTTTTAAACGTGAATTTAAACCTTAAAGAGGCTTGTAGATGTGTTTGACAATGGTAGCAAAAGCGTTTAACTACCTCCAATACTAACAAATCCACATCTTCATGGCCGACTGCCTTTAAAACCTTATAAAATCTATTAATTACTGGGCAATTAAACCTACGATATAATTAACGAAGTTCTGCATCCTTCAAATTTAATACTACTACCTTTAGTCCTTAAAAGTAAAACCAGAGATACCCTCACTTGAAGCCAAGTAAAAATCGCTTACTGGTCTTAATATATATCAGTTTATCAGTCTAAACGTCAACGTTAACGCCGAGGTTTTTAATAACTTTCGGGCAAGAAGGAAAGTCGTAAGGGAATTTAAAATGTGAAAAAAATAAAACTAATAACAATCTTGACCATTGTTAATCCCAGTAAAAATAGTTTTTTTTTCCAAGGCTAAAGCCAACCTTATTCTTGCCAGAATTTAGGTAATTAAGTTCTGTAACGGTGTTAGTATCCCTTCACAACGCGATATATTATAAATAACCTCTTATTAAGTACTATACTACCCCCGTATCCGATATAATTCCCTAAAAGACTTATTTCGCGTAACGGTTTTGAATAGTATAAAGGTATATAGGGTTAAGGTATTTATCGTCGTGGCGGTGGTAGGGGTCTTTACCTATAAGGCGGTATAAAAAGGTGTAGTCGGTTAATTATTACGTTGTTTTCGAGCTAATTCCGGTGCCAATATTAGTATTTTCGAGCTAGCTGATAACCTTCAGCTTATTTGTCTTTTCTTTAACTTTATTTCCTTTAAATTACCTGACTTGTTCCATATAGTTATATTTAGAAGCAAAAGATTATTACGTGTGATATATCACCTGCTTTATATTACATTCAGCGGTAATATAACTTATTGACCAATAGCCTTATATCCTGCAAATTCAACATCTTTGAATGTTTGAATTGAACTTTTTTGGCTGACTTGAAGACCTTGAAAAAAATGAATAACCTCCTTCGTAGATAAAGGTCCGAGACTTCCGTTAACCGTACTAGTTAGGCCTTCTGTATCGTCTATTAATGTAATACTAATTAAGAAGGTCTTCTTTTTCATCACTAAATTCCGAAGCTTAAGGGTACATATTAGTCGAGTCGAAAACTCGTGCAATTAAAGTCGTTAACGAGGAACATAATTAGCTAAAAAAAAAAAAAAAAAAAAAAAACCTTCGCAAGTGGTATCAAGGAATTACAAGGCGTATTCAAACTTTTTATAACCTGTTACTACTTGCTGGACCTGCTACCGTAAGGTATCTTCATCAGCTTTTACGTTTTCTGTTACTTGTTGGTAAAGTATTAGCATATTAAGTATCTAATTTAAAAGGTTCATTGTACTTTCCGACTCTTTTTTCTTATAATCCAATATATAGAACGACTTAATGATATTCTAGTTTATGTGATACTATGTAAAATTGATATCGTATTCGAAGTGATCTTTTATACTATCGTATATTTCACAGAAAAAGGAGAAAGTTATCAGGTACCGGAGGTAATAGTCTTTAGCTTAACCGGTAAGAATACTGGGAAATAGCGAATAAAAACCTGGCAATTCAACTTTCATTTTACAGAAGATGTTAAAAAATAGTCGTAACTTATCATCGAATAGGTTATACAACTTACCGTTATACTTCTTTTTTCCTTTCCAAATCTTAACGAACATGGTGATTACCAAATAATCCATATCTTTCATAAGGACACATTGAGGGGGAAGGGTAATTTATTGGTTGTAGGGACCTTTTTAACTTGGCTGGGTAAAAGGTCGAGTTTTTATTAGTGTTGGTGAGCAAAATTAGTTACCTTCATTCTATTTTGAAAGGAAAAACCCAGTAGTCGCGCCTATAGTAGGCTCGTGTATAAAGCCGATCCTTTCTTAATTTGGCTGCTAAACATAAACGTATTAAAGAACTTAGGTAAAGTGGACCTAAGGGTTTTCATTGCGGGAGACTTAATGATAGTTGTTTAGTGTTAAGGGGTTCGGCGAGGTTTCTGCTTAATGAACTGGTAGATTTAAAGACTTTCCTCACGCTCACTCATTGAAGCTTAGGCAGGTTCTTACGAACGTATATATGGGCGTTAAAGTTTATTATCGCTACTAATATCTTTACGTTTAACTGAAGTCCATTAAGGGTCTTCATCCGTGACGCATTTGTAGAATAAGATAACCAAATTGCTTTACTTCCATCTCTTCGCATTATGTTCGACGCCTCAAATGAATAAATTAAATCTTAACTTTGTTTTTAATTGCCTATCCGCCTTTTTCTACATTTCTAGGCTTAAGTTGTAAAACCAGTTTTGAAAAATACCAGGGCTATAGGTCTATGGCCTACTTTATAAAAGTTTGCATCGAAAATAAAGCGGCCGATTACGTTGGCTAGGTGTTTTGGGGAAAAGTCTTTAGTAGGATTAGGAAACCAGAGCTCTTTGTTATAGTTTTTTGCGAGACCGATGCCGAATTCCTCAATTACCTTCTTTTATTCAGGGTTGTTAACTCTGTTAATTCCGGCATGTTTTAAAGTTATCGTGTCGTTTTGACTAGTATAGGGCGTGTATAGCGAGGGACTTGGTGATCTTAGGTGTAAACACTTGACGATTGGGAGGTGTATGGACTTAGTGTTTTGTAGGCATATAGACTTAGTGTTTTAACATAAAGTCGCGCGACGAGGCTTTTTTAGCTCAACTTAGCGATTCCTCGTGATTTCGTTTTGGGTAGTAACTTTGACAATTAACTTAAGGTAAAAAGAGTGGAAAAGAGTAAAGTATAGGCAGAGATTTAGTGTAGGTAGTACAGTCGGAAGTCGTTATTGGTAGTAAAAGTTATTTGGCATAGGGGCTTAGTCGTTTTTCTTACAATTTGTAGTAATAGTACCTACATTAGCAATTAATTTAGCCGTTTGCTAACTTGCTGGCTTGGTGATCTTGAAGACTTTTAACGATCAATCTTAACGCTCTTTAAGAAGGATTAATAAAGATTTCTTAGTGTTTTCGAGTAGCAATACCGTCGCTTACTTAAAGACTACCTTGAATGACTTTACAGCCTATAAGTCTTCCCTACTTTCTGCTCCAAACAACTACACAATGTATAGAGGCCTTTCGCAAAAACTTTTCCTTTATCTTACCTAAAAAAGATAAAGTGTAACCGAAAAGCAGCTTTCTTCTTTTACTTAGCTAATATTTGCTTAACCTAATAAACAATGATCAGTGTTGGTAGGCCTTTATCGTTGCAATGTAGTCGATTCGAATCACTGTAGTTGAAGTAACTAGTGCTGCGTTGATATTGTTGATTGATGTCTAAGTTTTAAGTTTAGCAGACCGCTAGCCGGTCTACACACTAATTTGTATAGCCAAATGCTTTGGCCTGTATCCCACTTTGAATTGGGCACCTACTGTACTGCACTTGCAGTGCAGCGTAGTCAAATCCCACAAACTGCATTTAATTTGCAGTATATACAATCAACTTTACTTGCAGTAAAGTTGACTTGACTGTACTGCATTTGACTGCTATTCCAACACTTAGCCTGTTAATCGTACTTTAAATCGTAGTTGAGGAGGGGAGAATCTTCGACTTACGACCCGAATTTATTAATTAGACAAGGTCAAGATTTTAACGTCATAGGTATATAAATTGATAATATCCTTTTTGTTGGTAGGCCTTAGACGTTACAATGTTATCGATTCGATTGGTCGAAGTAACAGTATTATTACAGTAATCAGATAGTGGATGTATTGTTTTAGGTTTTGCAGACCGCTAGTCGGTCTACACTGTAATTTATATAGCCAACTGCTTAGCCCGTGCCCTAGAGTGAAGTGTAGTGCATTGCACTCGACTTACACCCAATGCGGTAAGTCTTTATAAAGTAATACACTTGTAATACAGTAAACTTTACTACAAGTAAAGTTGACCTACTGCAGTACATGTAATATTATTTCAACACTGGCGGATTTTTAGTTTGTGCGCGCGCACGCTAGTGGAGCTAATTAATATTTTCGAGTTACCACTAAATTACCTCTCTGTCAACTGGCCAGACCCCTGTTAATTCCAGTTAACTTCTATACTGAATTGCATCGAATTGCATGCAAACTAACCCTACTTGACCTTGATTTCTCCATTGCCCTGAAGTCCGAATTTATCAACTCCTACAAAAAGTTTTTGCGCTACATATCTTTATAAACTTTTACTTACAAGCCTTCATTTTAATCATGACATTTGAATAAGTCATTATTAACCCCCTGACAATCTTCCAGTTTGCTGGAATATTTATGCTTGCTGTCACGGTATCCGGGCTGTCTGGGCGATTTATTAACATAACTCTCAATTCGTATAGTTAGCTTATTGTTGTTTACAAACCTTTTCAAAGTTTTGTTTGGTAATGCTTTTATTATAACGTTGGCGGGGTTGTCTTTGTCGTCGATTCATCTGAATTCCTTCATCTTTCTCCCATCGTAGGCTTCTCGAAATGCTATTACATCGATTATCAGGTGTTTTTCACTAGTGGTCTCGAGTTTTAAAAAGAATTCGAATAAAATCCTCGAGTCGATATAAATTACGACCGGGATAGGGGGAATCCGTAACGACATGATAATAAATTTAAGGGTTTCCCACAATTATATACTTACGTCAAATCCCGCCATTTTACTATAAGCCTCTGATACCAATACGTTTCGTATAATTATTTTACACTTGACGAATAAGTAATAAATTATATTGCCGATAATACTTAATTAATTCTTCTGCCTATCTTCGTTAAAGTTGGTAACTAAAAAGCTGATTTATAAAGATAAGTCGGTGTTATTCGTAAAAGTCCCATTTGTAAAGATTATTAACATAGCTTTCAAAAGGTCGATTAGCACCAAATTGATCCCACGGTCTAGATTTCGCATTTTTCATTTCCATCTTTTATTCAATCGGTCAAAGTCTTCATCCGTTAATATTTGTATTTATACCGTAATGAATAAATTATAGGAGGTATCCGGTTGGTATAAAGTAATAATATAACTACCTTGTGTACCATATTTCAGGTACCATTAATTCCTGTCTTTATTGGTCTTATTCATTGTAATAAGAATAGCTCCCTAGCCCTTTTGGCGGAAACTTAGGCTATTATAACTACCGAATATACTAATTAATGATTTATTATAGTCAAATTAATTGCTTTCCGTTAACATAGTCACTGGCTTACAATTACAAAACTTGTAATCCTTCATCGCTTGCTATTTCAATTCCCCAAAGCCAGCCGTTCCGACGAAAAGGGTATCGTTAGTTTATATACCTATTATACCAAAGTTCTTCTCTTACTTTATTAATAAACACGAATTGTATATTAAAATCTTTATCATTAACCGGAATTCAAAGTACGACTGGTAGTTCAGGAACTAGTAAATACTTGCTTTAGCTAGTTTATACAATGGTTTAAAATAACGTATAACCGTTTTTAAAATATAAATGCCATGTAAATACTACGGTAATTCCTGTAGTATAATCTTTTGTAAATCCATTACTAATTATATATAAGCTTAATTCATTTTACAGCTATTGAGTGTAAATTTGCCTTTAATTCTAATTAGAAAACATACTATTAAGGCAACTACTAAGCGTTAGCCAATCTTCTAAATTGTTAGCAAATATACAAAAATCCAATCCTTATCTTTATCTCCATATCCTTAAACAATTAGTCGTGACTTTTTGTACGGCAGCCCCGTAGTTTTGCCTTTAACCTCGTGGATAATCTTCGACTTAAAGATCGTAATATTCGGTTTTTAAAGGTTAAAGTCGGTTTTCGGTATAAATTGTATAAGTCTTCGGGTTCATAAGCCGTCGATTTCGACCTTATACCTTCTCTTCAAAGGTTTATCGGAGGTTTTAATAATTCCTTATACCCTATATTTTACTATTAAGTCTTCGTTATCTTTCTTTTTATACTTACCTCAATTGTATTGTAAATACGGCTCGGTATGTATTCCTCCTTTTTAACGTTTTCCTTTTTATTTGGGGGTCGTCCGCGCCGGTAACATTTCATCGGTTTATCAATAACGGATGGAGAAGGTTTATATTGGCTCAGTTGTTTTACTTAAGATTTTTCATCGTTAATAGCCCTAATATAAGGCTTAATATGGATTATTCGAAAAGATACAAGACTGCTAACAGTTTTAATATCCACTTTAAAGTTTACAATATTTAATTTCTTATATAGCCCTTTCCATCTTCCTGGCATCCGCTATACAAGGACTTTACTTTGTAACGGCAAAGCAATTACGTCAATCGGTAAGGGACTGTTTTGGTGTTATGGGCGTTAATAATTTAACGGCGTGTTAATTTCCTTCGTATTTTTTTAATATTTTGTTTTATATTGCAACACGTTTCTAAGTACTTGCCGAAGGCCTAAATTCACTTGTTAGGTGTGGATACGCTCCAAAGACTAGGAGTGTTACCACTATGCCATTAGGATCCAATTTGTTATCAAGGCCTTTCACTGCCATTTGTAAACGTGTCTCCAGATTTGTAAAGCTTTCAATATCTAACATAAAGATATTATACGCTTGAAAAAGTAGGGCGTATACCCTTTCAACCATCACAATGCTTTAGTAAGCTTTTATAGATACCTATTTGTACTAAATACCCATTATCTTAACATCCTTTTAAAACTTTTCCGTAGTAAAGTTAGTACCAGTATAATGGAAGACAACTTTTGGTATACCCAGGTACGTATGAATTTATAGTATCTTTAACGTTTCCTACATATCCTTTACCGAAAGGGATCTCAGGAACTTAACTCCGTAAAAAAAAGTTGCGAAATTAACATCGTAAAAAAAGGGCTTATTATTTAAGTAAAACACATCAATAATGATGTTGTAGTTAAAGTACCTATCGTTTTTTAGTATAATATTAAATTTTTTAGGAGCTTAAGTATATATTTGGTAATAGTGGCATAGTTTTTAAATAACATCAAAGGTAAAGTATTTCACATCATTATACCTTACGAACTTTGAAACTTTATATAGCTTGTTAATAATTAATTAGTTGAAACGCCGGTATAATTAACGTATCTCCGGCTTTATTAGGTTAAATACCATTGTTTACGAACTCTAAAGATAAAATTATAAGTGCCCTTACTTAAGGGCGAATAAAAACCTCTAACTATTCTTAACCAATTCATCTATATTAAGGTTAAAGTTGACGCCGAAATCATTTATATCCTTTTAGCAAAGTAAAAAATGGGTAAAGAACTTAAGCATATGGAATGGAATCGCTTTTATAATAGTTTAAATTACCGTTGTCCTTAATAACAATAGTTTTTCGCCTAGGCTCAAGTTAATTTTGACTTTGCCTATATCGTAACGATCAATCCTAATAGCTATAGTGTTTTCACTTCGCAATATTAAGTATTTCGAATATTCTCCTGTTAAATACCTTATTACTCTTATGTCTGGTATAATATCTCAAAACGTGTTGTTCGCATAACGATTGAGAAGGTTAAAAGTATATAAGGGGTTAAGGGTTTGGTTAGGGCAAAGGTAAGGATTTTTATCACCTAGACGATATAAAAAGACGTAGTCGGTTAGTTACTAAGCCGTATTAAAAGGAGTATTTTTTTTGTATTACTTAATCTGTTTAGGAGCGTTGGAATTGTTAATTAGTTCGCTGCCTTCGAAGTTTACTATTTAATTTAAGTAATCCTATTTAAAAGAAATGGGGTATTAAGCGTAATATACTGCTCTTTTATTGTTACGTTTAGAAAGGAGGTGCCGAATTAACCAGTAACCAAACTTTCTATAAATCCAATACTTTTTTCCATTATTACGACTATAGTGTTAGCGGTTAATAGTTTCGCTCAAATTTTAGCTTTATTAACGTTAACGTAGGTATTACTTTCAGTCTGAAGCTAAGGTTAATAAGCCTAAACTTAGGCGTTATAGTCACCCGTATTTGAAATCAACGTAATTAACTACCGTAAAGTCTTTCTTATTTACGTTAATAAAGTTGCCAGCTTGAGAATATATACCGAACGAGTTCGGTGTACGTGTCATTACAGTAATAAGCGAGGAATGTAACTGGCTAAAAAGGTCTTTGTAGGTGGCATTTAGGCGTTTTAAGGTGTATTCGAACTCTTGAACACCCGTAATTGCTACACGTACCTACTCACAAAATGTAACTTCGCTAACATAGGCCTTCCCCATTATTTTCTGATATATTATTAACTTGTTAAGTATTTAATTAAAAACATTTATTAGTGATTTTTTTTTCTTTTCTATTATTATAGTGTACCTTGTAGTAAACCAATTTGTATAGTATTATACGAAATAGATGTTGTATTCGAAGTGACCCTTTATTCCATCGTATATTTCGCGAAAGGTAATAGCGCTCGTCAGGAAAATCAAGTAGTAGTCTTTAATGTAAAATGTAAGGATTCCGGGAAATAGTAAGTAAAAACCAAATGGTAAGACCTCGATCCACTTACAGATATTTAGGAAAGGTATTATATTAGTGTCGAAAAGGTTGTAAAGCTTCCCGTCATACTTTTTTGTGTTATCCCAAGTCTTGTCGAAGTTTGTTATAAGCTAGTAATTAATGTTCACTATTTTAATAAGTCTTACAAAAGGTCTCGATAGTTTTCCAGCTTTCAATGGTGTTTCTTGGTAGTTTAAGCTTTAGGGCTTCCGAAGTATGGTATTAGAGGTAATTTCCAGTCGCCTTACCCGAGTGATAAAGTCTTGTGGTAAGACTTGTAGTAGGCTCGCGCGTGTAGGAAAATTTAAAAGGTGAAGGTTTTTATAGGTCTTAAAGGGCTTGGCGACCGAATTGCTAATGGGCGATAGATGCTTGAGGGTTTTAGGAGGCTTGACGATTTTGCTCAATTAACTGGTGTAAAGCGCCAACCTCAATATCTCTGGCCGTATTGACAACCGTTATTTCACGTGCCCTGCCACCGCAAAGGACGTATTCCGCGCTATTACGTAAAGATATTAAACTGTCGAACAGTTTAATAGGTTCCTTATTACCAGCACGTAAAAAGGTATAACTTAACTAAAAAGGGTAAAGTAAAGGTCTTCTAAATCGTATATAAGGGCGTTAAGGTTCCTTAATGCCTTTTCCTTTAGGCCGTGGGTTTTAAAGGCATTCCTTAAGTTAGGTTAAGTCTAAAAGGGTTTTTACTAGTTTAGTAGGACCTTTTTTCAACGCGTAGATCCCTCGACGTTGAAGTTTAGCCCTTCATTTGAATTTGATACCCTTTTGAATCTTCTTTTATATGTTAAGAGTTTAGTAGCTCAAAAGGTTACGAAAGTTTCGGAAGGCTCGATTGCGGCGGTTAAATTATTTATCGCCATCTTGCTTAACTATGTAAAAGCTGACGTAATTAACCAGGTACTTTTCTGTTAAGTTTTTATCGATATCCTATCTCTATAGGTTTTTATCGTAGTATTTCGTGAAAATGGATCCTAGGGCATCAATTTCCCTCTAAGTTTCCAGGTTAAGTATTATTTCAAGGTTTAGGCTTGTATAAGACGTATAGGGCGAAATACTTGGTGATGTTTGGCGTAGAGACCTGGTGTTTTGACGTGAAGTTGCGTAGGAATTTGGATATTTGGCGACTTGGAGTAAGGCTACGCGATGTAGCTTTCTTAAAATGACTTGGTGTTTTTTGCTCAAAGTAGCGAACTTAATAAATAGTGTGGCGTAAGGAGTGAAAAGAGTGAAGTAGGGTAAAGATTTGGTGTAAAAGATAAGGTCGAAGGTAGTTTGTTATTAAAGGTTATAGATAGGGGACGAAGGTTGTTTGTTATAGTCATTTGGCGTAAAGACTTAGTTGTTTTTGAGGTAGTAACACCTGTAGTAGTACTAACTTAGCCGTTTGCCAACTTGTTGAACTTTAAGACTTCTAACAGTTAATTTCAACGTCTTTGAGAAGGATTAATGAAGATTCCTTGGTGGTTTTCAATAGCGATACCGTTGCTACCTCTGGTTTTCTGTAGAGACTAACACAGCCTAAAAGTCTTCCACACGTACTGCCGTAGAGATTGATATAGTAATAAGGGCCCTTCTCAAAAATCTTTCCTTTACCATAGCCGCTGTTTATTAACGTAAAACGTAACCGTAAAGTAGCTTTTTCTTTTACTTAGATTACTTGTGTTTAACTTAATATGTAGGCAAATACTGATCAGTATTGGTAGGTCTTAGACGTTATAACGTTGTCGATTCGATTGGTCGAAGTAATAGTAGTATTACAGTAGTAAGATAGTGGATGTATTGTACTAGGTTTAGCAGACCACTAGCCAGTCTGCAATTTAATTTGTATGGCTAACTGCTTGGCCTGTGCCCTAGAGTAAAGTGCAGCGCACTGCACTTGGCTTACAGCCAATGCGGTAAGTCTCCACAAAGCAATACACTTGCAATACAGTCAATTTTACTGCAAGTAAAGTTAACCTACTGCACTGCATGTAATATTATTCCAATACTTTTCGTTATTATGACTAGCTTTATAATATGGAATAATATAAAAATGAAAGATTGAAAATTCTGAAATTATAACCCAGTTGCGACTTTAGTAAAATTAAAACATTTAAACTTGAATGGATTCTCAATTTGCGAGCACAGACAACGTTAATATATACCTCAATTTTCGACAAAAGGGTGAAATGTTTGACTTGATTACGATTAATCAAATTAATGTATCACAAACTTAAGAATATCTGGATCAATACGTCTATAATAACCACATCGAAACTTTATACTAACTGTAAATATAGTACAACATTTCAATGAGAATATCAGTCTAAAAACAAATTAATTGAAATTACAATTAATGAAATAAAAGGCTATATTAATAGATAAAAACCATCAACCTAAAAATCAATATAGTTTCTATTAACTTGGAGAAAACCAAATTAATAATCCTTACAGACAGCTCTTGTACTAATTAAAATGATTTATTAGTACACAATGGATTCCTGAAAATAACTTTGCATCTGGATAAATTACAGTGAAATGAATTAGTAATTATACGAAACTTAATTTACTTTATATTCATTACATACAAACCAATGACGAGAAGTGTATTAACTGCATATATTCAAGATATAATTGTTGGTTTCAATGATAATGAAAATATTTTGAAGACCCTTACTATTTTTACCAGGGAACGCAAAATTTCGTCTGGCCCAGTTGTAATTTATATCGACTATAACAGCCTATTGATATGCCTTTATAAATTGGAGACAACCAACGGAAAAAACTTTATAATCAACGTAATAACACTTCACAAATTTTAGGAAATCAGGGAAATCAGAATATATTTAGGTACATTGACAGTAAAAATTATTGGACGAACGCTATAACAAAGACGATAATAAATCAAGCTCTTACAATATTCGAAATTTACAATAAATGAACCATATGTATCGAAGGATACATTAAAAGGCAACCTGAAAAGTTTAGGTTACATTAAGACAAGTAAAGGAAATGGAGGTTTCTTATCAAACTAGAAACTTGCCAGAGTATTAAAACTAAACCAAGCACATAATTAATTGGAACATTGAAATATATTTGATTAAAGGGTGTAATTGAATTTTGAGGTATGTATAAATTAGTAGTGAACGACTTTTATACAAGGGTTGATAAAGTTTGAATCAGAAACCGTAAGAAAATATAAGGTAATTGAAGATAACTAATGTACGAAACTTTCGGTAATTCACAAAGGTTTAGCATGTTAACGAGAAATTATTCAAGAATCTATCGAAAATGAATAGTAGACTACATTAGGGCGCGTTTACAAAATAAAAAAACGACAGTGTTGAAATATTAATTAATTACATTACAGTTGATTAACTATATTGATGGATAAATAATAGACATTAATTACGAGTGTACTGTATTAATTGATGGATCAACTTTATTGATTATGAAGTTAAGTATGATATGTATCCAATTTAGACTTGGGAAAGGGCCAAGAAATTAGCTATATAAATTGGTATATAGACTGGCTAGCATTTTATCAAACCTAGAACAATGTGTCTACCACTTTACCACGTAATAATACTGTTACTTCGACTACGACTCCAAACGATAACATTACAATATTGAAAAATCTATTAACCTAGGATTGTTAATGGATATTATATTTACATAGTTCCCTCCATACGCGTACTTAACTTTACAAAAATATAGATAAGACTTTAATTTTGAAATAATTGTTTTAAATGTTAAGGTTACTGTTAACTTAACGTTTTGTGAATTCCTCCTCAAATTCCCCAACACTTTTTTATAAACTTCAGCCTTATTTTATATATTTTATAATAAAACATATTTATTTGTTAAAAGGAAATACGCGCAAAATGATAGCAGAGTTAAAATTGAATCATTGGAGTCATCAGTATTATTTAATTCCTTTGACTCTAATCAAAAGGTTTTCTTAAAATTATGAAACTACTATTATAACAGTAGTCAATTAAGATACTGCTCATTTAATTTTATTAACTGTAAGTGAATTCTTTGGGTATTTTACCATCATTAGCCCTTGTTTAGTAAAAAGTGTGGCACTTGCTACTACGAAATAATATTATAAATACCGGGGAAAAGAATCGTAATCTATATCCTTACAAATACATTCCGTTTAGATTATGGGGCCCTAAAGATATCCGTGTAAGTAAGAGTTTAGGGTGCCTTACAGTTTAGAAACCTGTAAGAGTTTAAACTATACCCCTATTTAAATCGAGAGGCGCTACTAAGTAAGTCCCAACCCAGCGCCTATTTTCGACGGAGATATGACTGTATCATCCCTTAGGAAACCGATTTTGTAAAGATAATATGAAAAGAAATATCTTGTGAAAAAAACGTAAAACACGTTGTGGTCGCCTGTATCATAAAGCTTTATAAAAAATATTTAGTGACTTTTATTAAAGGGGTGACTTATATATCGCGTATAGAAGATAAAATAAAATGAAGCCTTCTATAAAATGAAACCCTATTAGTTCTATTTTCGTTTACATTTTATTAAAACCTAATTTTATAAAAATAAAAGACTAGTATATACCATAAACATCTATTCACATAGGTCTTCATATTAATATAAGTAATTTCATCGTTTCAAAAAAGATATGCGGCCCTCAATTTATCTTCTTCCGTTTGCTTTACCCAAACCTTTTAAGTATAGCCTCATATAAACTATGTATAATTCCTTTTAGCGAAATTAAAAGATTAGATTTATATAAGTAAGGGGGGACCAAGTGATCAATAAGCCGGTTACATTTGTAAAAGTCTTTGTTAATCGTATATATAAAGGCCTTTAACTAATAGGCGGTAACCAACAAGAGTAAAGACGGATGTATCCTTGTTGTTTCGGCTTCTGTTCCACCTTTGAGCGCATCTTACGTTGGCATCGCTGCCGAAACGTTGGTTTGAAACTTGACGATCTTTCGGCGGCCTTTTTATGCCGTTATTAAGGCGGAAAAAGACGATGTTACATAGGCCTTAACTATGGCGTTGCTAGGTTGCCGACGTATCATACCGGCGTACCCATCCTTTTCCGGTAACAGAAGTATCGTTAGGAATAACGGCGATAATGATAACGATAATAATACGGGATTTATTAATATAAGATCGTGTTGTAAGCTCCTGTCACCGCCGCTATTAACCCCCCTCAATTTCTCAACAGAGTCAGAAGTAACGAACAGCGGCCGTTAAAACTTTAGTTAAAGTCACAATGGAATTATTGAATATTTAAGATTTATGGCTTATAGTAAATCTACACTGTTCTTCCTGTAATTCTATTTGTATCGAAGGTGATACAGGTGGCAATAATAGCATATATGTGGTCAGCGGACAAAAAACGTCAATATTATTAACGCACGTGAAAACTAAGTCGAAATAAACGTTAATTTACCTTATTTGTATTGAAAATACATGGTTTGTTATGAAAATTTAAGTTAAGAAATTATCTATGTTAGAAAAGACTTGATTTTCATAGGTTTCGAGTATTCGCTTATCCGGAGGCTTTTTAGGTAGCTGGAGTTACAATTTCCAGATCTTTTAAGAAGCTGGGTAGTATACTCAATACTTAACACATCGTTTTACTTTACACTATGCGTAATTTCCGTTCGTATCAAGTAATTTAACGCGCTTAAAATAAGATTAAAAAATCCCGATATACGTATTTCATCGCTAAAACCTAGTCTAATGAAGGCTATATAATAGTGGTGGCTATAAAGAAAAACAGTCAACATAACAGGTTTTGTTACACTTTTACTTAGATTTAATTAAACATGTAAATGCACATCGTTTATATAGAATAGATAGCTTTTTTTTATATTGAATGTAACATTTCATCTCAACCACCGTTCATTTCAATAAAAATATAAATTTAACTTTATTAATAGAAAGAAAATCGTCATATATATGTGATTTTTAATGGCTTTACTTATAAGTTTATTTACAATTTCGTTTTCAGTAATATCTATATTTTCAAAGCTACGTTTAACAAATAGAATTCCGTGGAATTTTTTAATGGCGACGAGAAATCTATTATGTGATTATTAGAAAAAGATAGCAAAATCGCCTTTTAAATACTATATTATGAACTTTTCATTAATACATATGCTGATTTTCAACAAGAAAACGCATATAAACATTTCAAAACCCTGGAGTATTTCGATAAACTTTGCATTGAGAACGTGTATAATACGGTAAAAACCGTTAAACGTAGTTATGATAACGTTACTGTTAAAGAAAACCACGAATGCGTAGGTGACATGCCTTTATTTATCCCAAATTTGATTCGACATATCGGTAAACACTGTAATATAGTTTGTGTAAAAATTATCGTATTACGTTTTGAAGATAACATCGGCTATTTTCCCAATAAACCCCCTTGTAAAGTCTAGGGAAAATCGCGAAAATATTGGTAAAAGCCCCAAAAAGGTTGGAAACTCGCCGTTTACTATTACTAAACGTGGCGTGGAAGAAGTTGTCTTACGTTTTTTACAACTAGGTTTTGGTAAGCCTCTTAAATTTGTGAAACAGTATAATAGTGTAACTTCCATTATACTAAACCATATGGACCGCTTATATTTGGATAAATATTGCTTGGAAACCATATTTATCAATGTTCTTTGGTTAATGATAACGATTTTGACTCGTAGAAAATGTTCATTTTAGTCTTCGGTAACAAAACACCAGCTCGAAACGGGTTTACGTTTCGCGGAAATATTATTTATTAAACATAATCAAATATTAATGGTTTATAAAAAATGTCCTGGCCTTAAAGATTTATAGCATGGTTAAAGGCTTTGATTCGAGAATTACTATAGCCATAACCGTCTAAATAATTATTTTCAACTTTGGTTTGAAGCCTATCCTTTTCATTTTATATAATAGTTTCTTTTTATTTTACGAATATTTGGTTAAACTTGGTACTAAGAATGAGAAACGCCTGATAATCGATATTATGGCTTTACGCAAGTAATATAAACTCTGGGAAATCGAAAAAGAAAAACGAAGTTAATCGATGCAAAATTCATTTAAACGGATACTATAATCAAATATACCTCGAACGAAATATTAAAGGCGTTTATATCTACTAGCACTTTGTTTATTAGTATTACTAAAACGGTTTCGAGACCTTAAAAAAGCTAGTATTCTACGCTTTATTTTATTTTTTTAGGGGGTGAGTTATACTATTACACTATTATCAATATTTAAAAGTGTTTCGAAATCTGTTATTTGCACCGTTATTACGAATTTTCCTTTATTTGGATCTATCATTTCGCACCGATTTTGACATACTATCATTTTTTGTTTTATATACTTCGGCTTTACCGATTTTTCACTTCATAGCTTTTACATTTGTTACTTACGTTACGATTTTCGTTAAAATATATTATTTTGTAGCGTACTACACTATAGCTAGCTACGCCTGCCCGGCCGAAAGGGGCAATTATTTACTATTAAAAGGGTAAGGGGAGGATGGCTCCATCGCATTCTTACTATCCTTTCCATTTCCCTTCACTTCTTTATTAACGCTACCGCTATTACTGCTATCGACGCCATTATCGGCGTTACCAAGGTGGTGGTCCCGCGCCTTAGGCCGTATACCTTTGGACAAAAGCGCGAGGTGGTTTTTACCTTCTTTACGGCAACACGAGGTAACTTTGTCGAACTCGCATGCGTAGTATATACGCAGGCTTCTCTTGCAGGCGGTAATAGCGGCTGACGAATTTTTAGTCCACCGGTTAGCATCTGTTACTAAATATTATCAACTCGTTTTGATTATTTACAAAAGTAGTTGTTTTTAATGGTATCCTAAATGAATTGTTTATAAAAGTGGAGAAATTAGGTTCGCGGTTAGAAATACAGGTTAAGGTTTTTTATAAAGCTGGCGGGCACATAATATAACCTCGGCTTACGGCCTCAAAACTACCGAAATAAGGGCGTATTCGTTATTAATTTGCTCGTAACAGTAGCAACAGACCGAACGACTCCCACTCTAGTGATAATTGCTAATAAACTTACCTGCGTCCGCAGAAGTGACTTACATCACGTAAAGCGTATCTATTAACGGCCTGTGGTTACGGACTTGAGTTCATTACTTCAACGCTTTAGGTGTTAAAGAAGCTTTGCGACGTACCCTTACGATACGTAGTTCGAGGCAGCAGAGAAGATCCACCTAGACCTCCTTGTTTATAAAGACGTTAAAGTAATATATATGGGGGGATTTAGTAAATACGGACCGCGAATTAACTCTGCTAAGCTGAGCTTACGGTATGAAGGGGTCCTTGTGGGTAAAGAAGTTTTTACCTGCAGAGAAAGGGTAAGGTTTATAACTTTAGGAGTTTCTCGCTCTTCCTCTTAGGCGTTAGAAGGAGGGAGGGAGGGAGAAAGGAGAGAAAATGTGGTAGTAACTTGGGCGGTGGAGGTGGTAAATGACGAGGTGGGGGGTAAAACGGGGATCTACAATAGAATATTAAAGGAGGGGGTGCTGTATGTGGTGGTAGTTGTAATGGTATTCGTGGTGGCAGAGGTGGTGTCGGCGGCGGCAACAAGTTTACGCTTATGCGTTAAACGGTACTAAATGATTCTGGTTTCATGCGGTATTTATTGAAGTGCAAGGTTAATATATATAAATTAGTTAATTGACCTACTTATCGAAGCGGTTTTAAATGAGCGATTGAAACAATAGATTGATTTGTATACGTAAATTAATTGATTGAAACTTACGTTAATTTCAGTGCTCGTCGTTAAAAGTAAAAATAAAAGATGTTTTGATTATGCCGATAGCAATATATCTTCTTATATTAACCTAAAAATACGTAATAATGTAAATCACCTACAACATCATATCTTTACAGTACCTATACAATTACATCAAGGTAATCACTTCCTTACAAAGACTAATGAAAGTTGTTATTAATAATTGTATTGTTACTGTTTAACTATTGTAATCAAGTCTTTATTAACATGACTACTGCAAGCAGAAATTAAAAATTTGAACCTTTACAAATTATACCACAACTATAATATTATTACAAAACTACGGATACAGACTGTATTACAACTACAATATCACGATTAAGCAACGGATACGGATTATATTACAACTACACTGTTACTATAAATCTATAAATAAGAATTATGTTACACATTACACTATTCTTACTAAACTATGGATACGGATTATATTAAAGCTATACTATTATTAATGAATTATGAATAAAGAGCGTATAAAAAAGGAAAAAAAGGTTTCCTATGTGAATATTATTATATATCCCTATAGTTGGTATACTTAGGTCAAGTAGCAGTACATTATACTATAAGGTACATTTCTATAGAGTGCACGATAACTTGTTACGTTGTAGTCTGTACTTTTTCAGAGTGTATGCATGGCACGGCTCAAAAGGGAGATCAGCAAAGTGTATGGCAGAGTGTCATTTCCTGGATGAAAGGTTTATAATCTCTGATCCATGGCGTTCACTCTCTAAATACTACTTTTCCTTTCTTTATCAATCTTTACATACTTTAATACCAATCTTTACGATTACTCTTTTACTTTTATACGTTCACGTGAATAAGTAAAAAACTTACCGACAATCTATATAATTAATATTTATAAAAAGAACTTTACCAACGAGGTTGTAACGAAGATATATAATTAGTTACCCTGATCTTAAAGTATTATAGCTAATTACTTTAACCTCGTATATAGCTGGGCAAAATTGATATAAAGTAATGCCCGAGAATGTTATACCTTCAACATTTGGGTATTTGCCACAGATATATATTTTAAGGGGGAGATAAAAAAATTTACATATCTCTTAAGGCATATCCTCGACTTTACTTTCATTAATATCTCTATGGTCATTACGATTATTCGTTTTAACCTAGATCATGAATCTGATTCTAAAGTCTTATTAACGACTTCTTTAACCCACGGATCCTATTTTCCTACAATTTCGCAAATTAGGGTTCTGAAACCTAGTTTACATAGGTTCGAAAACTTCATCGTTATTAGCATAGCCGCTTTATCTTGCGTTTCCAACATTCAAAATGAAACCGTAATATATGGATAGGTGGAGGCCTTTATACGACTGTATTTAAATACCCTATATACTATCAGAAAGCCTATTACTATACGCGTTAAAGTTACTGTGAATATTATTATATATCTCTATCGTTAGTATACGTAGGTCAAGTGGAAGTAATCTGCTCTGCAAGGTGCACTCCTGCAGAAGTTTACGATAACGTGTTATGCTGCAGGCTGCACTCTTGCAGAGTGCATCATGTGTAGCGCGGTCTAGAAGGGGCGTTCCAGAGTGTATGGAAAAGTGATACTGCCCGAATGAGAGGTTTATAACCTTTTATCCGTGGCTTGTACTCTCTGAATGCTTTTTCCCGAACTCATTTATCTTTAATATTACAATATTAATCTTTACGATTATCTTTTTACTTTTTTACGTTTTCTTAAATAGGTCGAGACCTTACCGATACTGATTAGTAGCCGATTAAGTCAATTATATATAGCTAAGGAAAGAAGAGACAAACCGAAGTTAAATACCTATAAAGAGATGCGATAGCGGTTCTAATTTTTTGTATTTTAATACTATGGTTTTACAAGAATTATAAGAGATATATATAAAGACTGTAAAGGTAAAATAACTTTAAAAATTATAACTCTAGGACGATATTATCAACCAGTTGGTGTCTTACTTACTGAAAGCCTCGTTGCGTTAACTGTTAACTTGATTTGGCGCTTTGAACGCATTCGAATACTTTTTGAAAAACTTTTTATTACATACTAGGCTATGTTAGCTAAAACTATTAAATTTTGGAACCCTTCGTTGGGACCTACCAGATTTAAACAGAGTATTCAAGATCGCCTCCGAAATCCAAGAGCGGTTACGGACGCAATACATAAACCGCTCTCAACCATTAGGAGCAGCCACAACACGATAATCTGAACCTCCTACCAAACACGAACCAAGCCTTACACACCGGATCACATACACACACCTCCCTTTTTCTCCTTTTTTTTTTTTCATTTGCCCTATCCGCCTCCCCTTACTTACCCTACGCCGCGTATTTTAAGTTTGGTATTTACGACGTTGGAGTTTTCTTAGTTGTTTGGATAATATAACGTTACTAAGCGTCAATAAAACTAATTTAAAACGTCTAACTAGCTTGTAATTACCCTTTATTTTCGTATTATTTAGATTTTATTTGTACTATTAAACGTTGAAATCCTTATTATAACCGCTTTGTTATACTTTGTTTGTTTCATATTTACGTATTTGTACGCTTTTTTTTTTTTTTAGCCCAGATTAGTTTAAACCCAAAACACAATCGAATCTCACACACTTCGCAAACTCAACAATTTTCTCCGCTTTAATATTATAGGTATAAACAAGAATCACTATATCCCTATAATTATAGCTATACTAATAAAAGACTTAGTGAAAGTCAAAGAATGTATAAACTACTTATTTAAGAACGTATTATTTCGTAGTAGTATTTTGAAGTACTTAAATTTTAACCTATAGAACGACGAGATTAAGGTATTAGTAAAAATTTGGGACCCTTTGACAGAAAATATATACATTATTGAAATGATTTTTAACTACTATAATGACTACATGCAATGGCGCGACTTATTCAAGGGTTTTACAGAGGATTTTTAAGATTGGATGCCAGATATATAGCATGTAGTTGATATTACAATTTTAATAATATTACGAAAATAATTACGGAATAGGGGTATTAACATATCCGGTGGAAATAAAAGCCTTAATGTAAAATCCCTATTACTAAAAGCCTAACTTATATAAATATCGAAGTGGATAGATGATAAGATGATAAAAGTAAAGTCTGTAAAAGGATACTGACTGAAAAAACGCTAGGATCGCCTGCTTAAAATGACAAACCGGAAACGAAAAAAGCCTTCGCAAATAGGAAAGAGGCGTTCAGAAAAACTGAACACCTGTCGCGAAAGGGAAATGGGGCTGAAAGAATCAACGAAAAGGGAAGAAGTGCCATAAAAATTATCTATAACGCGGGTTAAAAATGAACCCTCTTTGAAACTCAGTTTTAAATAGAGACTTAGTTAAAATTACGCCCCGAATATCGTTAATAATTAGTTTAACTACAACAAAAGCAACCCAAATAGAGAAAAAGCCCCGCTTTAAAAATAATAAGCAACATAAAATACTAATACGTACCTTATAAACCAATAGCTACTAATTACGACCCTTACCGTAACCTTTTAATGTATCGCTTTCCCATTAATAAAATCGACCTTATAAATCTTACCAACTTTGCCAGAATTTGGAATAAAAATGAGAATTATAACGGTGAACCGTACGATGTACTTGATAACAAAATACGTATAATATTAAATACGTATAAGAGGTTAAGTATTAAACCGTTCCAGTTTGACTTGATTTTACCCAACATACTATTTGGGTAAGCTGAAGAGTGGTATATATACCACTTTACATAAGTACATACATTTATGGAGTGCTATAGACGTTTCAAATTACACTTCGATATGAAAATCAGTTATAAACTATACGATAAGAATTGGTCTAATATAACTGGGGAATCCGTGAAAAATTAGCCTAAAAACGCTGATAAAAATCTATAGAAGGTACTTACTATCTTATTAACGAAGTTTCGAAAGTGTTTGGCAACCCTTTGGCTGGAATATAAGGGTGATAAACTGTTTATCTAAGCAGTGATGAAAGTATATCGCAGTAACTCAGATTTCGATCGTATACTATTTAAACCCGAAAAGATCTTAGAAGCCTTTTGTACGAGTTTTGTAACATTATTAGAAACCTTTATACGTTGATAAGAAAGCCTCGAAATAGCATTTATGACCGATAAAACCAAAAGCTAGAGCTAAATTACCAAATTAAACCTCGTCGAAACCATTTACCACGTCTTGGATCGAAGATTGAAGGTATACTTAAATCAAAACGAGCGTTCAAAGTACGGTTATTATGGAGGAAGAGACGAGGGAGGTAGCTTTAGTAATAAAGGGCAAAGACGATTATACAATTACAGACCAAATGTATTACGGCTATAGTAATACCTTCTAAGTGGTATATAAAGACTTATAGGTTTGTAAAAGCGATGTATCGTATACGGTAAAATGAGTTACTGGTTTACCAACTATCTAATATATAAGTAAATTTGGATTAAAACATATTTTTTGGCCGATTACCCATTTAAAAACCGGATAAAAACTAATTTTACAGGATACGTAACCCAGTATGAAGGCATAAAAGACAAACTTAACGCTTATCCCTACGAATACATTTCCGGAGAAAAAGAATTTAAAGGTAATAATACTTACCTAATAACTTAACACGAAGAAACTATTTAACTCATTTTTATAGACTTATAAGACGTTTACTTCGTGTATAATATAGGCATGAATTGCGAAGACAGAGTGTTAAACGCCTATATAACATCATAATTTACGCTTTTAGATAAGTATAGCATTCGATTTCAAGACATTATTCCTAACACCGGCGTAGCCGACATTTTAACGGCCGGAAAACGACAATTCGACGCGTTTGAGGCGAAATTTCCGAAATTTCAATTCGACCGAACAAGAAAACATCGAAAAGTTTTATTCAGTAAATGTAGAAACGTTATCGTTTAGGACTATCGTTGTAAATATACGATTCGAACCGGTGAAATTTTATATAATAAACTTTAAAACGCTTTTTTTTCTCCTATTAGTTAATATGAATAAATTTCTAATTAAAGTCCGGAATACGACGAATTAACTTGTCTACGCCTCGAATAACGTATTTGTACCGCTCTAGCTTAAATTCTCCCATTTTTAGTTTTTCCTCAAAACACATACGATTGAAGCCATTTATTTAAAGTAATCTTAGTTATGGATATTACACCGCTAATTCAAATACCCAGCTTTAAAACGCCTTTTACGGCTTCACTATGCCATATGTTATACGAATATAGGGAAAACCGTACTTAAAGCTATCGAATTTCTTTATTATAGGTGCTATTTATACTTATAAACCTTACAGTATTTGAAATTCCGCCTTCAAAACGATGTAAACTTTCTTTACGAGACAATTATTAATATTTTATACCTTAATATCAAGCCGATACTATACGTCATCGATGCGACAACGTTATTCCAAACCGCCAAATTTATGCGAAACGCTTTCTTAATAAATGACTAAGAAGTTTCAGTTAATTTTTGTTTGAAAGTTGACTTTAGGCTTCCAGACTAGATGACTTATGATGTTAACACGGTTTTTGACTTTATTAAATAATATACCAAAGTTAGGATCGCTGGTAATGAATGCAAACAAATACTAGTAAAAGCACTGTTAAGTATTAACAAGTGTAAAAGGTATTATAACCCGTTTAAAAAGACGTATATAGTGTTATTCAAAAAGTGAAAGGGTATTAGTTTTAAGGAATTCATCTTACAGATAATTGTTAGCACAGTTGACAACACTTTTGGTTCAAATAAGCTAATTCCCACGTTTCTTATCTTTAATTTTTACCCGAAAGTTTATATAAAAATTTTTAATATCGCAATCCATATAACAAAAGGCTTATACTGTGTCGAAAGCTATAGTAGTAATACGTGTTCTACAGGTTAAAAACGACGTTTTAAAAGCGTTGGTAACGAAGAATGACTTACGTAAAACTAGCGTTTTAAATCTATAATTATGATTCAAGGATTTCATTTAGAAAATGAAATATGAATAAACTAGTCTTTAGAATATGAACAGGTTTAAAAGCTATAATATATTCGTTAATTTGCCAAACTTTATAAGTTAGTTTCACTAAATAATGGTATAAGTATATAATAAAGAGGAGGTAGAAAAAAGCGGTGTAAAACCCTAATCCGACTAGTATTACCGATAAAACCACTTTTAAAACGACGAAACCAAACCACATCTAATTCCAATACATCAACCGAATTCGACCCGATACCACTACATGAAAGTAGCTAGTCTATATTAATATCACCAACATCTTGACGCCGGAACCGCCTCCTTAATTCGAAAACTGAAAAACGCTCTGGGAACTTTGTCGTAAACTACTTCATTACTTAAAAGGAGATGTTAAAACGCGAACTTAGCTTAAATCTCTATCGCGAAAGTATTATTCCCGCTTTAGGCGCCTCGTTTAAACAATTTACTTGAACGGAAATTTTTGCTTTAATCGAATAAGGCGTTTTTCGTTTGAAACGATTCTACCTAACGTTTTATAACGTTTATGAAAAAATCACATTCGCCTCGTATACGAAAAAAAGGATAAAACCGGAAAACCATGTGAAAAAATCCGCCTAATTGTAAAAAGATATTGTGATAATAGCAAAAATGATATTATAACCTAGTCAACTACCTTATAACAGGCTAATTACCGTTTAATTTTCACGTTTGTAACCTTTTTAAATACCCCTTATAATTTATATACTAAACTTCTTAATATTATATAAGATTATATATAGTTTTAAAAGCGGCTTAAACAATGTATTTATGCCGATATACCTTCGGATCTTAAAAATACCACCGACCTAAAAAGATTTTAGGTATTTTCAAACCTGTTCATAGCTTGTCTGAAGTTGGTATTTAATAGTATAGTGCTTATTAAAAATACTATAAAATGCGGTTCAAAATAACAACTTCGAGTTTCAACCTATACCTATCAATTTCAACAACTATTTTCAACGACGTCAAACTAACAGGTATATAAATAAAAGACACGTTGACGTTATGTAACGCGTCGATTTTTATATTTAAAAAGAATAAGATTTTAAAGGTCGACTTGAACGCGAAACCCAAAACATACCAAACGGAAAATTATATAAGCGACTTTAATAACGTAACAATTACTTTTCGAAGGGGTGTTTTAGGCTTTATGTAAAAGAGACAGTTGGAAAGAGTTGCTTTTATCGTTTTAAATGATGTAAAAGAAGCCGAATAATATAAGTTTCAACGTATAAATAGCGTTTATTTTGCCTTAATAGTATAACCGAAACCGGATTTTGACCTTTTAACCGCCGCATAATACCAAACTACACCGTCGGACAATATATATAGGGTGTTGAATGAACTCTTTACGTAGTAGATATAAAGTTTAAACCAAGGTTTACAATTTATGCCGTTATATATACGTATGATGAAGTTATTCATTTTTACCAACGGTTTTTTTATTAATAATGCCAATTGAAACTTGTAAATAGGGTTCATTTTATTCCTCAGTAACGAAATATTAGCACGAAACTGGTTTATTATCCGTAAAAACTTCATTTAATAAATCACGACCAAGTGTAAACCGGTTATAAAAATCGTTTCAGCCTTAGAAATTCATAATATGATCAATGGGTTCGATTTGGGTATTATTATAGCGATAACTGTTTGAATAATTATTTCCAACCTTAATATAATACCTATCCATTTCTTTAAATATATTAATTCCTTCTTAATTTACGAGTATTTGTTTAAACTTGGTATTACTAACAAAAAACGCCTATTAATCGATATTATAGCCTTATATGAGTTATATAAGCATCGGGAAATCGAAGAAATAAGGTAAATAGATTTAAAATCCACCTTAACAGATATAATAACCAAAAATGATCCAAATGAAACATTAAAGGCGTTTATATCGACCAGTATACTATTTATTAGTATTACTAGGAACGTTTTACGACCCTAATAAAGCTAATATTCTACACCTCACTTTTGCTTTATTTTACGCTATTATATTACTTTCCACGATTTAAAATAGTCTAAAATCTGTTTTCTATGCTGCTTCCTGTATTATACTATAGTGCCAACTTATACATTTACCGCTTTTACGAATTTAATTCTTATTTAGGTTTACTATTTCGTATCTCTACTAATACACTGTTACTTTTTGTTTTATAAATTTCGTATTTATTGATTTTTAACTCTTTACACTTTTTTTATTAGATTTGCCATTTTACAAAGTTTTCAATATATTATTACCCTTTTTTATATATTTTCAACGTACTTTACTCTTTTTATTTATCACTTATATTATGTTTTTGAAGAATAAATTTTGTTACTATGTAGAGTGTTATACTATAGCCGGGCACACCGGCTTGGCTAAAGGAGGAAATTATTTACTACTACAAAAAGAGGAAGAAGACGACACCGTCGCGTCCTTACCATCTCTCCGTCGCCTTCCCTCTTTGTGTTGGCGCTACCTCTAACACCGCTATCGATGTCGTTATCGGAACCACCAAAGATATAACCCTATTTCTCAGGCTATATGCTATTAAGCAGAGACGCGAGGAGGTCTTTACCCTCCTTGCGGCGACGAAAAATAACATCGTCGAATTCGCCTACGTAATATATACGTATTCCCCGCTTTTAGGCAGTAATAACGGCTTTCGACTCTGTAGTCCACCGATTAACGCTTATTACTGATTAATATCGGCTTATTTTGGTTATTTTGAAAGGTGGTTATTTTCAAAGATGCTTTAAATAATATATTTATGGGAATGGAAATATTAGATTTACGGTTGGAAATGTAGATTTGGTCTTATTATAAAGCCGGCAGGCGCGTAATACGGCTTCAGCCTACAGCTTAAAACCTAATGGAACGGGGGCGTATCTATTTCCAATTCATTTATAGCGATAGCAGCGAGCCAAACGACCCCTGTTTTTGTAGTAATCGTTGATGGATTTTCCCGCGACCGCGGACGCAATAAACGGCACTTAGGGCGTATTTATTAACGGTTCGAGGTTACGGACCCGGGTACGTCGCTTGAATACTTTACGCGTTAAAAAAGCCTTGCGACGTACCCTAGCGATACATAATTCTAGACGGCGCAGAAGGTCCGCCTCGACGTCTCCGTTTATAGAAACATTAAAGGCAAATAAATGAGTGGATTTAATAAATATAAACCACGGCGTAACTAAACTAAATTACATTTACAGCGTAAAGGGGTCTCTGTGGGTAAGGAGGTTTTCACCTGCGGGGAAATGGTAAGATTAATAACTTTATGAATTCTCCGCTCCTCCCTTTAGTAATTATGGGGGAAGGGGGGGGGAAAGAAAAAAGGGGAGGGGGTAGTGACGTAGTCGGCGGCGGCGGCAGTGGGTGATGAGGCCGGGGGCGAGGCGGGGATTGACGATATACCTTTAGAAAAGGGGGGGCTATATGTGGTGGTGGTATTAATAGCGAGGGTAATGGGGGTAACGGCAGCGGTGGCGGCGGCGCGTTGGCGTTTATACGTTAAACGGCACCTGACAGTTCTGTTTTTACGCGGAATTAATTTAAAGGCGAGATTAGTATATGTGGATTAGTTAAGTAACTTACCTATCGGAGCGTTTTGGAATGATAAAATGAAAAAGAGGGTTGGGTTTAATTCAATAAAAACTTATATTAGCTTTAGGTACGCGCCGTTAAGGGGGAAAGAAAAGAGGTTTTATCTAAACTGATGGTGATGTATCTTTTTATATTAACACAAAATACGTAACAGCGTAATCACTATTATGTAATTGCCTTCATAACACCTGCACCATTACACTCCTATCGGAAATAATGAAAAACACTATAAATAACGATATTATTACCGTTTAATCATTCCAACCAATCCTTTATTACAATTATTACTGCGGCTGAAAAAAATACTCATTCGAAGCTATATAATTTATAATATAGCTATACTGTTATTACAAAATTACGGATACGGATTATATTACAAGAATCCTATTACTACAAAACTACGAATACGGATTATATTACAATTATACTATTACTACTAAGTTACGGATACGGATTATATTACAAGAATACTATTACTACAAAACTACGAATACGGATTATATTACAATTATACTATTACTACCAAGTTACGGATACGGATTATATTACAATTATATTGTTACTACTGAACTATATATACGAAACGTATAAAAATGAAAGAAAAGATTTCGTGTATAGATATTATTATATATCTTTATAGTTAGTACACGTGGATTAAGTAGCAGTACACTACACTGTAAGATATACTTCTTTAAAAGTGTACGATAACGTGTCACGCTGTAGGCTGTACTCTTGTAGAGTGTATTATACATGTATCAGTCTAGAAGGGGCGTTCCAAAGTGTATGGTAAAGTGCCACTGACTGGATGAAAGGTTTATAACCTCTCATCTGTGGTGTGCACTCTCTGAACGCTTCTTCCCGAACTCATCTATCTTCACTACTACAATACCAATCTTTACGATTACTTTTCTACTCTTTTATGTTCACGTGAATAAGTACAGACCTTACCGATGGTTATTAAATAATAAACTTCTAAATTAGATAGACTTCGCTACTATATAAGGAACGTAAACAAAACCCGACCCCAAAAAGATAGGTTTATTAAACTTACTAATTTCCTAACTAAGTTATATAAGGTATGAGCCGGCTTATGGAGAAATCAGTTTAACCGGACCGCCGACCTCGTGAAGATATATAATATCGTTCATTAATATAAAGTTCCGTTATTACTTTAGGCTCCTCTTCTTAAAATGAAGAGCTAATTCGATTTCAATAAAGGTTAATAATCTTAAATACTCCGTAACAAAATTCTTAATATGGTTTCAATTACGAATAATTTTATCGATGACCTCCTAAACAATCAGGATAAATTTAAGTGCACGGTCTCATAAGAGGTCAATATTCTTGATAGAAAGGTATAATGATATGCTATAAAATCCGTAATACGTTTGCCATACTTAATTATATAACAATATAATTTTTAAAGCTCATTAAATCCATATTACATGATATTTTCGCGTCTTTTAAATCAAATGCTTTCGCCTAGGAGTTTTTCTGTAAGTATAACGACAGTCGGAAATTTCCATGATACCTAAATTAGGAGACCTTAATCTATTGTTACCCCGATCCTAAAAGCCGATCATACTAATTCCAGTTTGTTTTTAAAGGGTTAAAACGTATTATTACTCGGCGTATTTTTAGTTCTTTATTACTAAAGGTTTTATTACCGCTTTATATAAAAAAGAGATACCTAAAAGATCTGTTACCAATTTAGTCGCATCTTTAACCTACGATACTAAATCTTCACTCGCCGACGGTAAGGTCGCTTTAATCCTTTTCAAATACATTTAAGGTTCATTTGATGCCTTAGTTTACAATCGGATAATGTGAAAAATACAAAGTTTAATGTTTTACCGTAATTTATTTTACTTTATTAAACGGCAATTACAGGGTTTTTGAACCTTAGTTACAACACTTTATAAGGTTTACCCCCTTCTCCGGTTTGTTACATATTTACGTAATAGATTTGATTAATCACTATATAGGCCAGATTTCTATCTGCGTTAATAACTTGTTTTTCTTACAGATTTGAGGTTTATTAAAATTAAACGATGTGGATCTTGAATTTATTATATAGGAAGCGAATACATAGGTAACCAATAACTAATTAGTTTTTATCTCAAAAAAGTCGGAACTACTATATATCATTAAACTTTAATGTTTAACACACTTTTTTAAATAGGGAAACCCTTTCCATTTTACTATTACAAAACCGATTCATGCGATTACAAATCTTTTATTCAATACTAAATTCCTAGGTATACGATATTTATAGCTTTGTTTCTACTTCGTTTTAATAGAAAAATAATATGTTATTAAACGTGTAAGAATGCTTTCAAAGGTCGTTGAACACGATAAGGTACTTTCGTATACAAAATATAAGCCTTTACCATACTTTTCACGTACTATAACTACTACTGCGGTCGTTCTTATACTTAACTATTATATTAAAAGTTAGTATTTCGAATACAGGTAAAAAGGTTTTTAAAAACAGGTTACGATTTTACTCGTCATTACGGCGAGGTTGGTTGTCCCGTTTTATAAAACTTCGCCTAATATCTTCGTCTTTAGAGACTAGTTTACCCTTCGACAAATTCGCCTTAAAATAACAACGACTTCGTTTTACCTACCGTTTAAAAACTCTTAATTTTAGGTACCCTCTTATATAGAAGATCGAGGCTACTTCCATAAAATGAACTTTAAAAAAAGGGACTTTTACTTTTATAATTACGTTAATCAATAAACGAGAGGCCTTTCATTATGATATAGTATACAAAAGGTTTACTCGACTTTAGATACGTATAATACAAAATACCTACGGTGATCTCAACGATTTTCCTTGACAATAACGACGGCCTAAGCCGACTAAAATACGTTTACATCTTTTCTTAACCGACGACGAGTTTCCTAACTTTTTACGGCTTCTTTCAATTACCTTAAAGTTTTCTCCTAACTCCCTCAATGACATTGCGAGTGAGTTAATTAAGGAGGAAGTTACCGTATCCTTTTTAACCTAATAAGTAAGCTTAAATCGAGATTATATTATAGTTTTTACCGATGGATTCGAATAACCTTTCGATAGTAGACGGTTTATTAGGTATGTGTATGTAGTTTACCGAAACGAGCGCGTAATTACAAAAGAATCCAATAACTTATACCCGAATATGTACATCTTTAAGGCGAAGGTCATCGATGTTTTCTAAGGCCTTAAAACGGCCTCGGGAGGCAGTTTAAACGAAATATCGATGTACGTAATTAATACGTTCGTAATTTAATATTTAACTAGCAATCTTGCTACCTTTTTTAAGTAAGTTTTTCGGAGTTTCCACGATATTATAGAAACGTATCCGGATCCTATTATAATCAAATAAAACCTTATATATATAGTTATTGACAGGATCGAGGTTATGGATAAGTTCGCTAACCTAAATGTTAGGTTTTTCACTCATTTTCAAAGCGACAATCTACCCTTTTCAAACGGGCTAGAATTTTTATTACAATCCCGTCTTAAAACCGTGTAAAAAAATAGTATACTTCAATAAAATTTAAGTTATTATCTTAATATAAACGTTCAAGTTTCATGTATACGATTAGATCTTAGCTCTAATTCGACAAATTTTGCGAATCCGATACTTTTTTAGCTTCAAATTCATTATCACAACCCCTTTTATATAGTTTTTTACGAAAAAATACGGGTACAGAGACTTCGCATCGTACTTTCGGATATTAAGGTGTTTTGAAGTATACGAAAGATACTATGGTTATAACGGTAAGTGTAATATAGTATATTTATTCTATTATTCAGCTTCAATAAAAGTTTAAAAGCTTTGGCTATGGACCCCTAAAAAGTTGTTAAACGGGAAAATACGCGATAATTATATAAAAAGATTTTTTTTAAACATTGGGGTTTTTCAATATTACGCTCGAGTTACAAATCATTTGTCAAATGACAAACTTAATTACATTATAATATTATAGAGCCGCAGTTAATTCCCGCCGACAACAATTACATTTAATACCTGCTAACGTTTACGTATAAGGCTCGCCGGCTTATATGTACATATTAATACTTTTATTACTATCGCCACCACTATTTCGGAGGGGTTTATCCCTTTATTAATTCTAGTATAACCGCTACTGAAGCCTTAATGGCGACCGCCTAACGAACCCGTTTTTCTTGAAAGAAAGTTATAGGTCTTAAGGAGAGACTCGGGTCTACAGCAGGAGAAAGAGCGTAAAAAGCAGCAGGGGCGATGATAAATAAAGAAATAACGAGATAATCAAAGATAAAACCCGTTTCCCTCCATTACTAATCTCGTCATCGCTACCGACACCTTCCTAAGCCCCCCTAATAACAGGGCCCCATCGTTCTAATAATTTCATTATAAAGGCTTACGCCGCGCCACCATTCGCCGCGTCCACGAAGACGTATGAAGGTCATCGTAAAGTGGTTAAACGCCTGAAAGGCGCCTTCATCGCAATGGTAGCAAGATAGGCCGCCAATAGCTTAATGACGTTAAGGGCAACAGAAATACACCCGCTTCTACGCTTAGTTACTATCGCCATATATTAGGTCTGGTCTCTTATAAAACAGGTATTGAAAGGGTTATACGTGCGTAACGGGCGCATTTCATGCTTTCGCCTCCCTCAATACAAACCCCGTTACTTTCTCCCACCTAAAGGAATCGCACACAACTCATATAAGGTTACTTTCTATTTATAATAATATGGGGGCTAGTCGAATGGGTTAAAAAAGTATAAGGGAGGAGGGAGGAAAAAAAGGAAGGGTAAATAGAGGGAGCCAAAAAGAGGGTCGCGCCAGAGGTACACTTAACGCGTTTACAATGTAACGGCTTGTAGACTCTAACACAGCAGGATCGAGCGCGTATAATACAACCTTTACGTATAAGTTTTACTAAAAAAAGAGGTCAGTTAAGTTATTTTATTTAAAGAGAAAGTCAAGTCACAGGGTACTAAGATATAATAAGGTGTTTACTTTTCATTGTTACTTTAGCGGTTAATTAAAAAAAGGTTTGTATTTCAGCGTTGTATTGATAAAGTGCTCCTTTTATACAGGGTGGCGGCGTATAAACTACTAAGTATATATATGTGGGCCTTTTATTAACACAATACTTCTCTTAATACCTACTCATAACTTTATACGCGTTTTATTTTTATCCCTTTTAGGGGTTTTTACCAATTTTTTTGCAACTTTTCAAAATCTCTTTTATTTGGGAGACTAAATCAGTCGTATTCCTGACGCGATTAGGCGCTTAACAAGGACTGAAACGAATACGTTATGTAGCCTAACTAAGGTTGCTGTTTCCAAATATATGGGTCTTTAAACTGAGGAAGAACCTAAAGTCTTGATTAGAGGGATGATGGGGGCTTATAAAAGCCTCTTTAAGCTAAAAAGGCCGAGGTTACAATCCCTCCCACAAGTATCTACAGGATTTTCCCATAGCATCTAGTGCGCCACTTCGTGGCAGGTACTTCCCGATAATAGTACAATACAAAATAAAAAGATACCGGAACTAACGTTGCTACGATGAAGTTATAGGCTAATATTAAATCGATAGGAATTGAGTAAAAATAGGTACTAGTTAAGATTCACTGGGGTGTTGGTAAGGTCGAAACGGTTCATTTATCTTTATAATGAGTCTACAGCATCTTAACCTTAGATATTCATTTTTTTTACAAATCTAGAGTCAAGGTTACAAATAAATATAAAAGGCTTAAACGATACTATTAACCCTAACAATTTTTGGTAGGGATTGCCTATGATAGGTCTTTGGACATTTCAACATTGTCGATTCTATTAGTCCAAGTAATAGTAGTATTGCCCGGTCAAGTGGTGGATGTATTGTTTTAGGTTTGTCAGACCGCTAGCTGGTCTGCACAGTAATTTTTATAGCCGATTTCTTGGCCTATTCCCTAGTATAAATTGCGGCCTACTATACTTGACTTATAGCCAATACAGTATGCCTACAAACAATACACTCAACTTGCAGTCAGTATAGTCAACTTTACTATAAGTAAAGTTGACCTACTGCACTGCAGTTACTACTTTTCCAACAACAATCTTCTATCAGTTTTTTTTCATATTTCGAGCCTTCTCACTTATAACGAATGAATCACCACCATGGCTAAATACCTTAAAGTGAGTTATGATATATAATAAAGCCCTGAAGGAACTGAAAAAGTATCTGGTACGCCGCCAAATCAATAACGCCCTTGATATTGGGAACGAACTATCGACAATAGTTGTGCTATTCTTACCTCTTTTAAGTAAAGTCTTTACATGAAAAACGCTACGGAAATAGAATAACCCCTACAACATACTAAGTAATGACAACCCAAATGTAATAGTTAAAACCGTTAACGGTTAAGTCAATTTCAGTGTTACATAAATTAATCCATCCAAAAAAACCTTAAATACAATAAATGGTGTTAACTTAGAAACCCTCTAACCGAATGAATTATCCAATATAATCCTCCCGAGCCCATCGTAAGTAAGCCGATACAACGTTAACAGTATAAAAACTATTCAAAAGGAAGATAAATACTAAAAATGAGGACGATAACAAGGATTATAAACTTGTGAAGACATACATAACGACATAGGTATCTAAAAATAAAAGTTGAATGAAAATCTAGCCTTCAGGCTATACTATAAAAATATTATTTATATATCGGGTAAGCCTTGAAAAAAAACGATTAAGTAAAAATCAACGACTTCCTTATAAGAGAAGTAATTGAACTCGTCTGTTAACGTAATTTAAAGGAACAAACGTTACATTTGTAAATCTAGGATATTCCACAAGGTTAACAGTAAAACTACGGATCAGCCGTATGAAAAGTCGCGGCTACTCTCTTCAAAGTTCGGTAATAAAGGCAAAAACTGTATTTTTACTTAATCGTTTTCAATTCAGAAAATTATCGAGTGTTTGATCGTCGTCATTGTTACCAGTTTAACTATTGTTGTAAGTGGTGAGTTGATTTTAATGGCTGTAACATTATATAAACATATACATAGTCCGCCGTAAATTCTTAATGAATTATTCTATTATAACTACAGAAGAAAAAAAGGAATAAGTTTCTAGCTGGTAAGTTAATATGATGCGTTTAACCTCTATACAAACTAGATAAAACAAGTATCCCTTAGTTTTAAATGTACCAAACGCACTTTAGAAATAGGTTAGGCATAAAGAATTTAATTTTTAACTCGTATTTATTAATTATATTCGGAGAATATTTCGGCATCGTTGGTATAAAAACCAACGATACCTTTTATCTCAAAAATGCTAGATTTATAGCGGCGGAATAACGTACTTTTGAAAGTCAGGCCTCTCGAAATGCAAGCCGATTTAAACATTAGTTATGGGCATACAACTTGACTTTAACGAATCGTTAATCCGTATCTATAATATTGACAATGACTGTGGCACGTATCTTAATCTACGTTCAACATAAAAAGTTTCAATCCTAGTGAAAATTAACATCATCAATAAGTTAAGATTACAACGATACTTGGAATAGAGACCCCATATAACTTATATCTCTACGTTATTCCAACCGGAGGTATTCTACGATTTATCGATTATGGTATAATCTCAAAACCTACAAAATAAGAATTCAATAGGTAAAATAAGAGGATTTAATAGCAAATGGACAATTTTGAAAAATGTATTAATATAGTGCCAGTAGACTTGACAACAGAAAAGTTAAAAATTTCCACGGATGGAATTTGTTACAAACAATACGAATCTTATATCGCAAATTGAATTCCTCATAATTCTCGTTAATAAAAAGAGGTCTTATGGGCAATTTATAATCACTGGTAACCTTATATATTGAATATTCGTTAAGTATAAACGTATAATACAAATAGTATTCACATTGGAGATTTACGGTATAATAATAGGTTTTAACATAGGCATATTCATTGACGACACGTTAAGGATTATCATTAAATAGCTGGAATTGCTTTTGATACCTTTTTTTGTAAGTATAAACTCCCAAAGTCTTGACAAATTTCTGTTGAAGCTCGGTATAACCAATAAAAAACGTTTGATAATGAATGTAACAATTTTAAAAAAGGTATACGAAACTAAAGAAATGGATAAGTTCTGGTAAATCAACGGTATAAAAAAAACTTGCAACCGCCATAACAAAAGTCATGCCTAATGATGTTTTGGAAAGGTTTGTAGATATTAATACATTAACCGTACGAATTGAAGGCTACGTAGATCTCCTAGTACGTGATATAAATAATTAAGAAGTCACTGGCAAATGGGAGGACTCTGAGTGAAATGGTGACGGTAATAGTAATAGCTGATAAGAAAAGTATATTCGAAATTATTGGCAATAGGTACCTAATTAATGGCATACAAGTTTGTAATATATATAAGTTTATGATGAAATGACTACAAATTAACTGTAGTTTTAAGGATTTGATTTCAATGACTGTAAGTTAAGTATAGTAGGTACTTACTTCAGGTTAGGGTTCAAGCCAAATTATTAGCCATATAAATTAGTCTGTAGACTGATTAGCGTTCTTTTAAACTTATAAGTAAGATATCAACTCTTTCAATACATTACTAGTTACTTTAACCAGAGATTAGAATCGACTAAATTGAAACGATAAAAGCCTAACAACAAAAACCTTCAAGTTTACCAGTCGATTAAGTAATATTCCTACTAAAAATCCCTTCAATACTAATATTATTATTATCAAGTCTATGATAATCCTCAATAAGTTCTCTAATAATGTCTTCAATACGTTTAATTCTATTCAGTTCGCTAGCAATATCAATTTACGGAAGGAGCGGTTTTACCTGCAAACTTATGATATATATAATTACTGGTGTTCTCCCTTTTAACTCTACCAAAGGTAACTACTTGACTATTAATACTAATACCATTGGTAAAACCTTTAATTAAAAGATTTAGAAGGATCATATGATTAGTATAAAACTTTCCCCCCTTAATATATTATTATACTACATGCGAGTTACAAAGCTATTACGACTTTTTTTGAAATCTGAGGTGTAAAGATGAAATATAATGGTAATCCATATAACCTCTTGAATATTAGGTTAAGATTTCTTTAATGTTTATATTTAACCAAGGATTTCATTACCACGTTTTCAATTTTCATTTCCTAATATTTTCACTAGTTTAGTTGAGGGTTATTATCTTCATTACCTAAAGAATTCATCTTCGTTTGAGGAGATTGACTACAATTTTAAAGATTATTTCGAACACAATATTTATCTCTCATAATGTCATATAAGTTCAAATATTATCAAGTGGAGGTATGTGTTGGAAAATGAAAAAAAATCCGAAACTGTAATGAACTTTGGAATTAAATGCTTAATATCATAATACTTCATTAATAAGTAATAGGTAATATAGGAGTTATAGAAATTATATTGTATTAAAAAGTCCGTTGGGCTGTTACAGAGAATTCAAGGTTTAAATACGCTTTAATACGTCTTAACGCAACCTATAAACACTTTTTTATCTAATTGTGATTTGAGTGTACAACTATGATAATACGGGTATTAAGCTTGGCCGATATATACCACTAAGTTTACAAATATAACAACAATGATAAATATTTTGTACTTGTCCACTATATAGATTTTCAATATAATGGGCCTATATAAGTATATTAGTAAGAGACTTTTGATCGGAAGTTTAAATAATAACGTATGCAAAGATAAAGATACTTTGGTTGAAGTTTAATTTCAACCCGAAAATTGAATTATTAGACAACCATCAAAAGGTGTTAAATTTATGATGAATAAGTTTATTGGTCAACAATTTGTAGTATTATTCAATTTTGATTAAAATGATATATCATATTTAATACCCTTTTAATTTTAATCAGGAATATATTCCAAACGTAGTAAAATTTCAAGATACGAAGGTAAAAGATCAAGAAAGCACACCTAAGGCTTTTCACTGCTACAAAAATATTCGTTAAGGTTTTGGAACAACGTAATGATTAGTCGACTAGTTTTTTTCGAATCGTTCAATAGGTTAAAATATTTATTATTGTTATAAAGATAATGGTTTTATATCCGTAAAACTTTCTACTGTTTATGATTATTACGTATAGTAGGGTTTCAAAATCATTATACCATATACTAGTGTAATACGATGCTTCATAAATGGATATGTGTAGTACTTCGTATTACGAAGGGGTATTGATATTGATACTGAATTTGATGATACAAATATTAGCAAGCTTAACGTTGGATTTTGCTTTCGAAAGGGACTTTTTTTATTTGGATAGAATATTGTGATTATAGTCGATGGACCTATCGTTTTCCGTATCATAAAAAACCTTGCCCCTGTTCTTTGTGGCTTGGAATATATAAATGATTTTGGTGTGAATTTCGATATTAAATTAACAAATAAGTCAAAAGCAACAGTAAATATTTTGTACGTCATTCGAAATAGCGATATCTATGTATTCATCTTCAAAAGCTGGCGGGAATATTATGAAGTTTGATAGAATCAAAACTTCGGTAATTACATTAAAAAATTGAATACCTCGTGATTTATAGGTTGTATTAAGTTTTTAATGTAGTTGGTAATAAAGATATGGATTTATTCGCATTAAAAGGAATTGAAAGGTTTTCCCCCTATTATTGAACATAATTTAAGACTTCTTTTAGGTTTAGGTTTAAGTTAAAGAGGGGTTGCGACTTTAACTTCAAAGTTTTTGTAATTTTTTTTTACTTAGATGGAAAACCTGAAATTTATATCGTTAAATCTATAACGGAATTTGAAACCGTCAAGTTTTTTAAGATCATTACAACGAAGGAAACATGAGAGGCGTTACGTACATTATAGATGGACATGTACCTGTGAACTTTGGATATATTAGTTTATGATATTAGTATCAATTTTATAGCGATACATTTTTAAACTAATCTTAAGTCAATAGGGGTTCAATGTAAACAGGTTTTTGTTGAATCTTATTAGAATATAGGTAAGGTTGAAAAGTAATAAGCGTTTTTTTACGAATTTTACAATATATTTACATGAAATATTGGCTGCTTTACATACTCGTAGTCAAAATTGAACATAATAGCAAAATGTTTTGATGATGTTATTCGTTCTAATAGTTTAGTAGTAATTTTACCAGCATTTGAAATTTATCTATGTGTAACAACTGAATCGCTTTTATTAATAAATACCTAGAAGATTATTTTGATATAAAGTAAAGTTTTGAAGGAATCAAGGAAAGAATTTGTATACCGCTATATTAACGATACCTTGAATACCACGAACGGACCATCTTTAATAGACATGCTGTTTTTTCTTTTTTAAATTGAAGTTTTTACATGGAAAGATTTTGGTAAATGTGACGGATTTTATAATATCCCCACTATTGTGAATCCAAACGTAGTAGTTTAAATCGCTAACTATTTTTCTTCTTTTCTTACTACGTAAATCAAACCGAATGAAAAAGTTTATAAGTTCAATGAAGAATTTTTAGCCCAAAAAATCAGCTAATAGAATTCTTCTGAACCTATTTTTTATAAGTCGATGGAATAACGACAGCGTGAAAGATTATTTGAAAGAGAATATATAATAGAGAGAAGAATATCGGTAAGGATAACAAACTTAGGAAAATATATACTAAGGTTTGAATATAGTAAAAAGAAAATTCTAATGGCTAATTAGCATTCAAGTTACGTGTTAAATATATTATTAATAAGTCGGGTAATATTTTTCAAAGTCGATCGAATTGCGATTGGTGGATTTTTTACTAGCAGTATACTTGAAACTACGTTACTAGCATTATTTGAGAGTCAAAATGAAAGAAGCGTGAATTTAAAAAATAATTTACCAAGTTAAACATAAAATCATAAACTTGTCGTATTTAAAATCAAAGATAATCGCTTAAGCATACGGTAAAAAAGGTAAAAACTGGACTTTAACTTAGTGTTTTGTAATGAAAATGATTACTTACTATCTAATCGTCGTAATTATTGCTAATTTAACTGTTTAAGTAAGTGGTGAGTTCAACCCTAATGGCCGTGATTTTACACAAACATACATGTAATCCATTACCTAAAATTAGCGGATTCTACAGTTGAAGTTTCCAAAAGAGCTGGAAGGAAGGTTCACTATTAGAACCGTAATGTAATATATTAACCTTTTTTACGGATTAGTTAAAAAATGTATTGTTTAGTTTCTAATGTATTAGTTGTATTTCAGTAATATGTTAAATATAAATTTGTTGATGTTAAATGTATCATATTCACTAAGTAGAATGAAAAATTCGGCATCGTTGGTTTGTCAATGAACGATATAAATTGCTTGAGAATCATTTGGTTTATGTTGTTTAAATTAAATGATGTGAAAAGTGAGAAACTTTAGATTTATAGGTTGACGAAAACATTAGTTAAAGTATGTAATTGTACTTTAACAAATCTTCAATCTGTATTTATAAAATTAAAAAAAATTGTAATACGTAACTTAGCCTGCGTTAAAATGGGCAAGTTATAAGCCTGTCGAAAATCAATAAAGCTAATGAGGCAAGACCGTAACGGTACTTTAAACAAAAGGTTTGAATAACTTATATCGCTATGTCAAACTAATAGAAAGTGTTTTATAATTTATTAATGGTGGTGTCAGTTTAAAATTTATGTGATCTACACTTTAACGGTTTAAATGAATATATTCAATAGCAAAGAAATAATTCTAATAAAATTATAAATATGGTATTTGTCAGTAAAGTCTCTTCTTATTCATGTGAATGTAAAAGAAAAGAAAAATAATCGTAAATATTGGTATTGTAGTAGTAAAAATGAGTTATGAAAGGGAGAAGAAACATTCTGAGAGTAAATAATATGGGTTAGAGGTTATAAACTTCTCATCCGGGTAGTGGCACTCAGCTATGCACTCCACTAATCTCCTTTTTGGGTAGTGGAACTTTATCGTGTACTTTGCAAATGCCACTTGCAACCAGTGGCACGTTATTATACACTTTACAGAAATACATCTTGTAAAGTGGTACGTTACCATATATTTTGACAAAGGTATATTTCTTAGCGTAACCACTTACTAAGTATATGAATATATAATAATATCTATGTTAATAATCTGTCGATAAGGTCTAAACATATTCATGTGAAGTAAGTAAGATTAGAAAATTAATCATAATATTGGTATTATTATAGTGAAAGATAGATGTCAGGAAGGAGTATTCCAAAGAGTGTACGCCACAGATGGGAGGTTATAAATCTCCTATCCGGGCAGTGGCCCTTTTACCGTGCGCTTTGGAATACCTATTCTAGACCGTTCCATATATTGCCGCGCGGTCTAGAATATCTATTCTATACCGTTCTATACATTGCCGTACGGTTTGGAATATCTATTCCAAACCGCTCTATACATAATACACTTTACGTCTTACAAAAACGTAGCTTGTAACGTGACACGTTATCGTACACCCTATAAGACAGCACCTTACAATATAATACACTACCATTTGATTTATTTATACCATTTATAAAGGTATATAGTAATATCCACATAAGTAATATTTTCTTTTTTTCCTTATATGCCCATTGCTTAGTAGCGATAGTGTAATGTAATGATCACACTAAATACCCGTGAGTAAATAGAAAGTGTCAGGAGGTTTATGTTAGCAGTAAGGTAGCAGAGGTAACAAAGGTGCAATATCAAGAAAATGTTTGTTCGTGCTGTAGGATGATCATTAGCCATTAAGCTACTTAGATATGTAGACTGAAGACTTAGATTGATAACTGAAGAGCTATGAAGGAAATACTATCTATGTGGTGCTGACCGTGTTCTTATATCCTATAGCCTTCATACTATCTTCAGTACTGAGACTCACCGGTGCTCACTGAGGCTCAGTGAGTACTGGTGAAGATAACCCTAACCCTGGAGGGTCGCCTAGTCTGGTGCTGACGAAGAGATGTTCCCCGCCTGATATGTTGGTCTTCAGGCTCTCGGTAGCTCAGCTGCATGCTGGCTTGTTTCCTAACCCGCCAACGTGCTTGGGTCATAACATGTAATTGTAGCGAATCCATATACGTAGCCTTATAATGATAATGTGATTATAGTTGCAAAGGTCAAAATTAATAGGTTTTATAATAATAGTGTGGTTATGGTTATAAAGATCGAAACTAGTAGGTTTTGTAGTGATAGTGCGATTGCGGTACTGGTTGAAAAGGTTCGAATTAATAAATCTTAACCGCGGTAGTAATTGTAAAGGTTAAAATTAGTAAGTTTTGGCTGCGATGGTAATTATAATAAAGGTCTGGTTAATATAGTTAATCGGTAACAATATAATTATTAATAACGGTTTTTATTAGTTTCGACAAGATTATAACTGTACAAACGCTATAGGGGTTATTACGTAGGGGTAATTACACTGTCATGTACTTTTGTATTGGTATAAAAAGATATATCGCTATTAGTCCAAGCAAAACTTCTTTTTTCCTCTTTTAATGACACGCACTATTAATTAATTTAAACCACTTTGATAAGTAGTTTATTTAACCAATGCCTATATACTAATCTTTTCTTCAAGTAGATAACGTGTAAAAATAGGATAGCTAGGCGCCGGCTGGCGTGAAAGCGTCGTCGCGCCGCCGCGGCCGCCGTAAATACAGCCGCCACCGCCACCGCCACCGCCACCGCCATGAGTAGCTCTCTCTCAATAGGTACAATCTTATTTATAGCCGCTACGACGCCCGCCGCCGCCACTCCTTCGGCCCCGACAAGTTCCACCGCCCCCTTCCCTTTTTTGACTTCGCCTTCCTCCGTTGCCGCCGCTACACCGTTACCTATCACCGCCGTCTTTACTCTCTTACTAGCTTCGCTTATTTCTACCGCCACCACCACTCCTTCTTTAGTCTCGCTAGCTTCCCCAGTCACCGCCACCCCTTCTTTTTCCCTCTCCCCCTCCCCCTTTCCCTTAAACTTTTAGGGGGAGAAACGAAGGGGTCTTAAAGTTATAAACCTTACCCTTTCCCTACAGGCAAAGACCCTCTTACCCGTAAGGCCCCCCCCCCCCCGGCGCTATAAACGTAATTTCACAAAGCTCCTCCGCGGTTTATATCATTTAAATTTACCCGTATATATACTTTCAATATGTTATAGATAAAAAGTAACAGGCGGACTTACTTCGTCGCCTAAAACTTCATATTGTTAAGGTATGTTACAAGGCTTTTTCAATGCGTAAAACGTTAAAACAGCGTACTCAGGTTATAATTCCAGGTCGTTAATAAATACGCCTTACGTGCCATATGTTTCGTTCGCGGCTACAGTTAAGTTAGTTAAGAATTGTTACGAAAGTAAGGGGCTTTTGGCTCGTTATTACCGTTACGAACGAACTAATAAAGATACGACCCCATTTTATTAGTTTTGAAACCGTAGGTCGAAGTCGTATCACGCGCCCGCCGACTTTACATTGAATTTTAAGCCAATTTTTTTTAAAAAAAAGAATTCATTGAAAATATAATATATAGGGCGTTTCGAAAAATAACCGCAGTTGCAAATAATTAACATAAGGTGATATTAATTAATATCAGATGTTAACCGACGGACTAAGAAGTCGGCAACCGCTATCGTTGCCTAAAAATGGAGCATATGTATATATTATATAAGCGAATTTAACGACGTTGTTGTACGTTGTTATAAAAAGGGCAAAACCTCTTTACGCCTTTAATTAAGGATATACAAACTAAGGCGTAAAGTTATATCCTTATTAACGCCAGTGGCGTCGAAAGCGTTAATAGCGGTAGCGTTAATACAAAGGGGGAGAACGACAGGTAGAATAGTGGGGATGCGAAGGCGTCACTCTTTTCCTCTTCTTTTGACAGTAATTAGCTGTCCCTTTTAATCAGGTCGACGCATCCGGTCATATCAATATTATTTCTTTTCCTTAAAAACAATCGTTTATTAGTAATGAATTTAACTTAAAGTATATAGAATAAAGAGATGTAATATGCTATAATTGGTACGACATCATGGATTTAAATAAGGGAAGAGAAAATAGTAGAATACTCAGTAGGGTTAAAGTATATAAGACAAAGTGTGATAGTACACTATGAGCGGCGCGAAGTAGTACAATTAAACAAAAAATTGAAAAATGGGAAATTCCACTTTGTCGAGGTTTGTAAAACAAAAAGTGACAGAATATTGGAAACGGCGCGAAATGGTGGGGTTAAATGGAGGCAAAATCGGAAAGCGACGCGAATAATGTATTTCAGACCGTTTCAAATTGGTAAAAGTGGTATAATAGTTTATTAAGGTTGTAAAACTTTTTTAACAACTCTAATAAATAGTGTACTTATCGATATAAATGTTTTTAATGTTTTGTTCAGGATAGTTTTGGTTATTACGTCCGCTAAATTAGATTTTTCGTCGATTCACTTTATTTCCTCAATTTTACGCCGTTTATCTAACTTGCGTATAGTTATAATATCGATTATTAAACGTTTGCGTTTATAATACTCAATTTAATTAGATATTCATAAAGCGAAAAGGAATTAGTATATATAGCGAAAAGGATAGGTCGTAAATTAATGTTAGAAATAATTATCCGGATTATTATCGTTATAGTAATACCCGAATCGAAACCTTTAGCCATATTATAGATTTCGGAAGTAAAGAAGCTTTTCGTAACTCCTTTACGCTTAATTGAGCTTTAATAGATAATGTTTGCCCAAAGTGTAAAGCTGTTCTGGACCGTTATTTCGTTATCGAAGATTAGAACAAAGTTTATTTGCGAATTATAGTCGATATTATTAGCGAAAAAACCGTTAGTAAAAATAAATAGCTTTATAATACGTATATTCAGCGTTAAATATTACAAATAGCGCTTTAGATCATACATTCACTATAATAAGCGTTTATTAAACGCTTTATATATAATTTATAACGGGTTGGTTTAGCATTATGCGGCAACCGAAAGATTTAATACCATTTCCGGTTATATTACAAATGCAACTTAAGCGTCACGTACGCATTGGCTTTTTTATTTGTCGACCCGTTTTACATTATTTAAAACGATAAAGATAACTTTGTCTAACTGCCCTTTTTATATAAGGCCCAAAACGCCGTTTCGGAAAGTAATGATAATACCATTAAAATCGATTATGTGGTCCTTCGTCAAGTACGTCTTAAGTATCTCTTTTAAGCTGGCCTCCAAAAGTTCCTTCTTTTTAAATACGGAAAATAACGCGTTATATAAAGTTAGTATATCATCCATTTACGTAAATGTTAGTATAAAGCCCTTCGAAAGAGCTATTAATATTAATAAATACGGGTCGAAGGTTAAATTAATTATCCCAAACCGCTTTTTATAATACCTTTCGTAAGTGTTATACTAATAAATATCAGCTTTAGCCAAGTCGTAAAGTGGTTTTATAATACGTTAAATTGTTTTAAGTAAATAGTATTTCTTGAGATCATTTAGTATATTAGCGTTCATATGTCGTTTCAACCGGTCCTCAAATTAAGTTTATATCTATATTATATTACGGAGTTCGATATATAGGCTGTACAATGTATCAAAGAAGGTTATAAACGTAAAAATTGAACGGTGAATAACTTATTATAAAGTAGGTGATTAAGTTGTAATATTCTTTTTACTATTTTAATTATAACTTTTAATAATTAGGCGGGTTTTTTATAAGATTTTCCGATATTGTCCTCAATTTAGTAAACAAGAAGATTAGGAATTTTTAAGCGCTGTAAATCACTAGGTTAAACCGTTTAAAGCGAAATATACCCTAGTTAAATAGGGCAGAAATTTCTATGTAGGTAAATTATTCGAACGGAGTATTTAGGATAATAATAATTCCGTCGTAACGAAGATTTCATCTAAGCTCGCGGTTGGCTATTTACTTTTAAGTAATAAAAAAAACTTACGGAAGATGTTTTAAGGCGTTTTTAAAATTTTGAATTAAAAGGGTGGCTCTAGCGGCGAGATGCTGATAAAGTTGGTATAAACGAGCCGTTTTCGTTTGGTAAAAGCGTGCCGGATGCGAGATTCGAAAGGTTTGCTGAAACTGAAAGCGGCCGATATTCGTCGTTTTAAGGGGTGTCTTGTTAACGGTTTTATTCGAATCACGATTTCGGGCTGCTTTTTTCGGGTTCTTTTTTATAATTCTGTATTATTATCCAATGAAACAGACTTATACTATTGAGCAAATTAACGAACACATTATCACATTTAAACCTATTAATTCTTTAAGAACTAGTTTATTTGTCTTCAATTTTCTAAACCAAGACCTTAAATTGTAATAGTAAATTTAAAACACCAGTTTTTCGTAGGTTATTTATTATAACTAACGCTTTGAATATGTCGTTCTTAGCCTGCAAAGAACGTAATTATATTGTAGGTTTTTCTATATTATTCGCTATTTATACCTTGATTAGTAGCAGCGTAAAGTTTGTGTGGATTTTCGGGTATATATTAAAGAAAAAAAAGTAAGGATTAATCTACTTGGGCCAAAAGTGTTATTAATGGCATTAACCGTTATCTAAAGGATAGATTCCTTAGAATTAATACCCTTTGATTCCTTAGATAAAATTATATACTCTTTTTAAACAGTTTGTAGTACCATTTATATTTTCCAATACCCTATAACACTTTTACTAAATTTTTTTCATATTAGTTACCGGTTATCCGAGCCTTAATACGTTATTCAGTGGAGTTAAAGGCTATATTAACGTCGTATGTAATCCAATCGGCAGGCCCGAAGTAAACGTTTAATTAGTGTATAACTAAATTGTTTTGGTAGTTTGTAGCGGAAACGTTTTGTATAAATTCGGCGGCCTAAAATAAATTTGCTGTATCGACGATATAAAGCACCGGTTAGGTATCTAAATATTTAATATTATCAATAACTTTGTAGTTAAAATCCATATCATTTTAAAAGTAAAACTTAAACCGACGCGTGGCTTATAAATATAATTAACACTTATGGTAAATTTTTTCGATAGCTTTAAGTGCGTCCTTTCTTACATTTGTGTAGCCTACGGCGTAGAGCAAGCGTAAAAGGCGTTTTACAGCCAGATATCCCAATCGTCGGTATATATTTCGTCATTCTGGTTGCGTCAGGTAAACAACCTTAACTGTATATGCATTTGGAAAAAATCATAAGTAGCCGAACTTAAGTCGAAGTGGTACAGATACACTATTCGAGGCATGGATAAGTTAGTTAGTCGTATTCTGAACCTTAAATCCGAGCTTATCTATATCAATCAATAGAAACAGAAACTTCATTTTAAAGTTTATTACGTAAAACTTGACCGGTTCAAATCATGTATTTATAACGACCATTTCAAACGATAATACTTTGCTTTTACTTAATAAAACCTTTCGGTATTTTCCTGTTTAGTTTAATCAAAACTTTGGAAAATTTGTCATAAACTCGTTAAATTGTCGTTTTCCGGCCGTTAAGATTTTAATAGTACCGGTATTAATTATAATTACCTAAAAACAGCCACCGTATTTATTTCAAAGTGTAAATTATAACGTTATATAGTCATTGAACGCTCCGTTCTCGTAGTCCAGGCCTTTAATGTGTAGGGAAAGGGCGTTTTATATCCCTGTAAAAATAGGTTGGGCGGTTTCGTTGTCGTAGGTTATTAGATAAGTTTCGTCACCTTTAAAGTTTTTATTGCTTGATTTGTAGGGATAGATGTCCAAGTTATTATTTACGTTTTCGTACCTTACTACATATACTATAAAGTTGGTTTTTATCCGGTCCTCAATTATATAATCGGCTTAAAACTGTCGTTTAATTCGATTCTAATTGTAAGCGGAGTGGTTAATAAACCAGTATCTGATCTTACCATATACGATGTACCGCTTTTACAAATCCGTGGGGCTCCATATATATTTTAGTAAGTATTTCTGTAACCGCGGTACGTTTCGTTTATTTCCGAACGATCGTCCCTTACTACCTGGGTTCCTTCCTCGATACCTGTACTTTAGAAGTTCGTTCTACTTTAGGTATACTTTGAATCTTCGATCTAAAACATAGTAAATAGTTTCGGCAAAGTTTGCTTTTATAATTTAGCCTTTGCCTTTATTCTTTTCAGCTATAAATATTAATCTAAGGTTTGTCTACTGGCGTATAAAGGTCTCAAACAATGTTTTAAGGCTTACATAAAAGGCCTCAAAATCCTTTTTAGGTTTGAAAAATGCGAGGTCAAAATCCGGGTTTTCGCGGTATACTTTTGTCATTACTTAAATAAATAATTTATCCCCCTTATATTCTGGTTTAAGGGCTACTTAACACTTTCAGAACTTAAATAATAAAGCGTTAAAAATTCCCTATGGCTTTTTATCGGCGTTTTCCTATTGATTTTTTACGGATTCTTAAATCGTACTAGTTTAATCCCTATCATAACTTTCGTAATGAATTTTAACATCGAAATAAGATTTCAAACTTTTATAACAATTAAGAAATATATTTACTTACGTAAGGTAACATATATACTATTCTTTCAGTTGCACGAATGGTGTATCGGGTAATATAATATAAAATTAAAAAGGTGTTATAATCCAGACAGAGGTTGGACCAGGAAGCAGGCCAGTATGCAACACTTCGCCACTAGAAAGCCTGAAGTCCAGAATCAGGCGGAAAACTTCTCTTATGTCAGCAACTCCGGACAGGGAAGGACCGATGGGACCGACAGCGGTCCAGTCGATTATACAGGACCGATGGGACTGACAGCAACTCCAGCAGTCCAGTACTGAAGACGGTATGAAGGATAGGGATATAAGGACACGGTCAGCACCACATAGATAGTATTTCCTTCATAGCTCTTCAGTTGTCAATCTAAGTATTCAGTCTACACACCTAAATAGCCTAACAGCTAGTGATCATTCTACAGCACGAACAAATATCTTCTTGATATTGCACCTTTGTTACCTCTGCTACCTTACTGCTAACATAAACCCCCTGACACCTTCTATTTACTCACGGGTATTTAGTGTGATCATTACAAAAGGTTCGATTTTTTTATACATATATTAACTATAATACGTATGTTGTTGTCGAGTACATCGTATTATTCGCCGTTATAGTTTTTATCCCTATCTTAAAACCTAAAGAAGTTAGTAAGCTTTATAGGATCGTTTTTATCAATGGGAAAGCGGTATGGTAAAAGGTTACAGTAGGGGTTATAATTAGCAGACATTAGTTCATAAGGCACGTATTATCGTTTTGCGTCGCTCGCTATTTCCTGAAACATATTATTTTCAATGTTTCGACCGCTTCCGTTTTAGCTAAGCGGGCTGTTTTCGGTGTTCCGACCGCTCCCGTTTTGGCTAAACGGAGCGTTTATCGTGTTGGGGGAGTAGTTTGATATTTAATTCTGCTCTACAATGTATGCCGGTATAAAGGTATATTGTACTAGTGTTGTGGATAAGGATTATAGCCGTTCTTTCTCTTTTTTACGGTTTATATTCCTAATTTAGGGTGCAGGTACAGCATTAGATCTTCCTATGCCCTATAATTGTCGTTTGATTCATATATATTTTACTGCTTGTTTTTTATATTCTGTTAGGTAATATCTTTTTTCAAATTTTGTTTAATATAAATTTTATTCTCCTCATCTAACGAGTTGTTAAGTTATACTTTTCCGAATAAAGCTTTTGTAAAACGGCTATTTTCTGCCTCTTAGCATATTAATACCTTTACTTCGTATTTAAATCTGTAAGGATTTGATAATAAAAAGGTTTATCATTTGCTACATACCTAACTTCCAGTTTCAAAATCTTTCATAAAAGTAATTCAGTATATTAGGTCCTTGGATTTTCCCCTTCTAATAACGAAAAATCACGGTGAAGATGTATATGTTTACCGTGTATAGTTCTAGTTCCTTAACTAGAGAGTCGTTAATATTGTCCCAAAGGCCTAGGTTTATTTTGTACATTATAGCCTTTTTAATCTCCATGTATTCGACCAAAAGTTCGAAGTAAGCGCTAGCTTCCTCCGGAGTTATTGGTAATAGGTCTATAGCTGTAAATATTTTGGAGTGGTTTAGGATGGTTATTCCGATGTATACCTGGTATATTAAAGCGGCGTAAATTGGTAATTTCGTGCCGTAGTTGAAATTGGGTTCGTTCATATGTTTAAGTTCAGAGTTCGGTAAATAGAAAGTAAATAAGATAATTGAAGCGGTTGGAGTAATGTTACAAACGCTTGCCAATGTAAATAAATGTTAAACGATACGCAGATGAAACGTGATTATAAACTATTTACACGTCTCATATTAATTTTTATCAACTTTTTGGAATTTTCAAATAGCTAAGCGGCTAAAAAAAGCTTAAACGTTATAATACTAAATTTAAAATATATAGGGAAAAAAATAAGAAGGCAAATAAGTTAAAGGAAGTAAAAGGCAAATAAGGCAAAGAATATATAAGTATGAGGAGGTATAGTTTATGATCCGGTGTTTAATAAAGTAAACGGTCCGGATTATTGTGTCGTAACCTCTTTTGGTAAAGTAAACGGTTTAGTTATTATATTGATAATGGCTCTTAAATTAATGGAGTGGTTTGGATATTATTTTCGTAACCATTCCTAAGTTAAGGGAGAAGTTTGGATGTTGTATTCGTAATCGCTCCTATATTTCGTAAAAAGTATGGATTGTTGATTTTAAATCGAATGGGTTTTAACGAAAGGTTTCGAAACTTAATAATTTTGGCTTACATATCTTAATACGTGATAAAACGCCCTCCAAAAAGTGCTTGGATACGTTAAAGCGCTAAATAAGGGTTAATAATAACGTAACGAGGCTTTTGATAGATAAAACGTCAAATAAGGATTAATAATATCGGAATAAATTTATTCTTTTTAAAGTCATTTAACATTTATAATCTTTATACCTATTTCGTATAATTCTTGTAAAAGCGTAGTATTAAAACACAAATAGTTAAAACCGCTACAAAGTCTCATTATAAGTATTTAACTTATATTTGTTTTTCTTCTTCTAAGTTATTTATAATCGACTGATTCGACTACTAATTAATATTGGTAAGGTTTAAATCTATTTACATAAAATAAGTAAAAGTAAAAGAATAATTATAAGATTAGTATTATTGTAGTAGAAGAAAAATATTTTGAGAGGAGTATTCCAAAAAGTATACGTTACAGATGGAAGGTTATAAACCTCCAATCCGGGCAGTAGCCCTTTTTGCCGTGCGCTCTGAAATACATATTCCAAACCATTCCATGCATTGCTGCGCGGTCTGAAATATCTATTCCAAACCGCTCAATGCATTGCCATACGGTCTGGAATATTCATTCTAGACCGCTCCATGCATGATGCACTTTACGTTTTGCAAAAGTGCAGCTTGAAGCGTGGCACGTTATCATGCACCTTGTTGGAGAGCACCTTGCAATATAGTACACTGCCACTTTGTCTATGTATATTATTTATGGGGGTATATAGTAATATCTATATAATCATTTATTTTTCCTATTATGGACCTTATTTAGTAATTATAGTAAAATTTATAATGTAGTTCGTATCCCTGGTTTGGTAATAGCAGTTTGGTTGTAATCAGTATGTATTCATAGTTTAATAATAATAGTATAATTATAGTGAAAATTTTGAAAAGATGAATTCATATTTTTTAGCCGCGGCAGTAATTATAATAAGGGCCTGGATGGTTTAGTGAATTTTCAACGACATGGTTATTAATAGTATTTGTTATTATTTCCTATTAAAGTATAATTACATAGATACTATAAAAGTGTAATGAAATAGGGGTAATTACGCCGTTACGTGTTCTATGGTTCATATAAAAATATAATGTTATCGGTTTAGTTAAAACCCACTTTTATTTTCCTTTTCACAGTGCATACATATAGTTAACGTAAGTTTTAACTAGTTAATTATCGTATATAAACCTAACTTATTAACTTAATTGCCTATTTTAAACCGTTTCGATAAATAAGTTATTTAACTAATTTCTATAAACTAACCCCGCTTGTAAATAAATACCGCTTAAGAATAAAAGCCTCAAACGTCGTTTAACGCGTAAGCGTAAATGGGTCAAGGTCTTTGCTGCTGCTGCCAGCCGCATTACCATTGCCATTACCATTATTATTTGCCCCATCTCCTTTAGCATTATATTCTTAATTTCTATCGCTCTTTTCGCTTCGCCGTTTAGCATCGACGCCGCCAAAATTATTATCTCTTTTCCCCTTTTTTTTATTTTCCTTTTCCTTTTAAATTTTAAAGGAATGATCGAGTCTTTTTATGGTTATAAACCCTACCCTTTTTCCGCGAGTAAAAACCTTATTACTCGTGGGAACCCCCCCCCCCCTTTTCGTTGTAAACGTAGCTTGGCAGAGTTGCGACGCGGTTTGTATCATTAAAACTCCTTGTATATGTCGTTATGCTAATATCCCCCTAAACGAGGCGGTCGAGGCGAACTTCTTTCGCTGCTTCGAATTACGTATCATTAAGTTACATCATATGGTCTTTTTAATATGTAAGGCATTAAAGAAGCGTACTCGAATCCATAACCGCGGGATGCTAATAAATACACCTTACGTACCGTATATTGCGTTTGCGATTACGGATAAGTTTATTAATGATTATTACTAAAATGGGGGTCGGTCAGCCGATTGGTATCGCTACGAACGGATTGGTTATGGAAACGTTTTTGTTTTTATAGTCTTAAAGCTATAGGCCAGGGATATATTACGCGCTCATTGACTTTATAATATTTTACATGAAACTCGTATTTCTAATCGAGGACTTAATTCTTTTACGTCTAAATATATATCGTTTAAAGCGCTTTCAAAATCAACTATTATCGAAAATAATTAAAAATAACCCAATATTAATTAGTAATAAACGTTAACTGGCGGACTATGAAGTCAACAACCGTTATTACCGCCTAAAAATGGGGCTTACGTATATACTAAGTAAATGAGTTTAACGACATTATCTCGCATCGCTATACAAAGAATAAAAACCCCCCGTATCTTTAACTAATAGCTTACGGCCTAAGGCGCGAGGCCACCCCTTCAGTAACGCTAATAGCGACGTCGATAACGGTAATAGCGATAACGTTAACATAAAGGATGAGGGTGGTGGAGAGGATAGTAGGGATGCGACGGCGTTGCTATTTCCATCTTCCTTTAATAACAAATAATTACCCTTTTTGGTCGAACCAGCGGACCCGGTTATAATATAATACGTTGTATAGTAATGTTATTACTTTTTAAAATAAATATTAGCGTAAATAACGAATAAAAAAACTAAGTACTATAAATAAACCTAAAAGAATTGAAATATAAAAAACAAAAAGTGATAATATATTAAAAGCGATACAAATAGTAAATCCAAATAAAGTTAAATTGCGTAAGAACGATATAAATAATGGATCTCGAATCATATGAAAATATTAAAAGCGGTGTAATCGCACAAAATAAAAAAGGTAAAAGTAAAGCATAAAATGCCAACTTTGGTAAGATTGTAAAACCTTTTTGATAATATTAACAAAGAGAGTACTTATTGATATAAACGCTTTTAATTCCCCATTTGTGGCTTTTTTTCGTTATTATATCTGTTAAGTTCGACTTTCTATTTACCTAACTTATTTCATTAATTTCGTAGTGCTTATACGATTCGTATAGAGTTATACTATCCGTATAGAGTTATACTATCGATTGGAAAGCGTTCTTCGTTCGTAATGTCAAATTTAACCAGATATTTGTAAATCGAAAAGAAGTTGGTGTAAACGATGAGAAGAAAGAATGTTTAAATTAAGGTTGAAAATAATTATCCATATTGTTATTGTTCTAATAAAATCTAAATTAAAGTTTCTAATTATATTATAAATTTCCGAAACTAGAACGCTTTGTATAACCCGCTTATATTTGTTCGAATTTTAGTAAATGATGTTTTTACGCAATTTAAACCCGTTTGTAATCATTATTTTATTATCGAAAACAAAATAAAACCTTGTTTACGAATTACAATCGATATTATTAACAAAGGAACCGTTAGTAAAAATTAATAGCTTCGTAATATGTATTTCAAACGGTACAAATTGTAAACCGCATTTTAGATTATATATTTGTTATATAAAACGCTTATTTAAAAAAAATTATATCGTTCGAAAGGATTGTTTAATATTAGGCGGCGACTAAAAGGCTAAACCCTGCTTCTGATTATACTATTAAGGTAACTTAAGTGCTACGTAGGAGCTAATATTTATATTCGTTAACCCATTTCGTATTATTCAAAGTGATAAAGTCAACTTTATTTAATTAATTTTTTTACATAAAGCCTAAAACTCTGTTCTGGAAAGTGGTAGTTGAGTTATTAAAGTCGATTAAATGGTTCTTTATTAGGTAAGCTTTATGATTTACTTTTAGGCCGGCTTCTAAAAGCTTCCTTTTTTAGATGCGAAAAACGATGCATTCTATAAAGTTAACGTATTATCCGTTTATATATCCATTAGTATAAAGCCTTTAGAATGGGTTAAAAAAGTTAATAAATATGGATTAAAAGTCGAACTAACTATTTTGGATCGCTCTTAATAATACTTTTAATAAGTGATATACCAATATATACCAGCTTTAATTTGACCGTAAAGTGGTTATATAATACGTAAAATCGTTTTGGATAAATGGTATTTTTTAAAACCCGTTAGTATATGAGTGCAAACAGCGCGAACGGTGGCGGTAACGGCTAAATTAATGGGAAATAACGATAGGAGAAGGTAAAAAGGCAACAATAACAGCTAATGGTAGTGGTAAAAGGAAGCTGCGGCAAGCTTGGCTGCGAGCAAAATAATAGCGGCAACGACAGTACCGATAGCAGTTATAGCGAAATCACTAACGATTTAGCGAGGACAATGGCAATAACGATAAGACTAATAACGGTTATGGTAACGGTAAAAGAAGAGAGAATTGGCGATAATAAATAGTAATAGTAATATTAGTAGGGAAAAGATTAATGATTATAAAGTTTAAAAAAAAGGGGAGAATAAAAAGTTTGGCGGAGCGGGGGTTGTTAACTTTGTTTTTATAAGATAGTAAAACTGGTAATACTCCTTTCGTTTTGTCTTATTTAAACTAGTAAAAGGTAGGTCTTATGCTTTTCGGTTCTTTTTCTTACAGCTACCAATTGTTGATATACGTATAGAGTGACAATATAATATTAAAATAGTATAGTATTATAACAATGAAAGAGGAAGAAATTAGAACCAGAGCGATGTTCAGCAGAGCTGAGCAATGTAGTAGCTATTGTACAGGTGAGCGTGCCTGTTCCTTCCCTTCTATGTATGTACGTACCCACTAAGTAATGTACAATATAAACCTAATACACCAATTTTCGAACATTTCAGTCGCATCTTTATACGTTGAAGACCTTATAAAGGGTCTCAACGCCAAAGCGTTAAGTTTGATAAGCAACTATATCCTTCTCCGCTGGGGGCATACCAATTGCCTGGTGCTTCTACTATAGTCCTTAGTTTTTCTACAATATTTGAGCCTCTATAGGTGTTCCACAAGCGCGTAACAGCGATTTAACCCTTTTAACGTTAGCTATAGTATGAGCTTTTAAAGAGTTTTTGTTAGCGATATTAAGTAATCGAATACAATTCTTGCGGCAGCACTAACAATTGTAGAGGCTGCCCATGAATGTATCGAGAAGGTTAAATATAACTTATTTTAAGACCTTCAAGTACCTGATATAAAAAACCTATATAAAAGCTACTTCTCTTTGTGCTTGTAGCCATTCTCTAAATTAAGGCCTTTATTTTATATGGTAAAAACGATGAAAGTCTGTCCTACATTAAATATAAATTCATCTGAATACTTCTTAACCTACTGAGCAACTGACTTGTTGCTTTGGGTCCCTAGTATTTTTGGGGATACAGAGCATTACATGCAGTAGCACTTCAAGATTCAGGCCGCCCATGCAGCCAAGCCCAGGAAATGCTGTGCTGCGCTGTGCTGTGCTGTGTTGCGCTGTGCTGTGCTGCAATGGCATGCCATGCGATGGATGCACGTCCGTTTCCTTGACCAGCTGACGTGGAGAAGCACTCAGCCATCATGTATTCCGCAAGCAGCAAGCAGCAAGCAGGGAATTGGCATTGGGTGCCAGGCACACCAAAGGAAAGAAGAGACACTTTACTTTAGACCTACTAGCAGCGCACTGGGATCTTGGGCAGAATGCTATGTATATTCATTGTCCTCTCTTGCGGGCTTGCCCTGGTCACAGTCCGAGGTGTGCAGTTGCAGGGGTGGAAAGCTGGAGCTTGCCTCTGCTTGCTTTCCTTGCACATGCGACTTGTCGCTCCCACCGGGCTCTTCCCACACCGGGCTTCCCACCGAGGTCAACATTGTCTTCCCTCTTTGTCCTGGCCGCTTCTCTCTCCCGTCTCACCCACCACCCACACGCTCGCCGCATTCCATCTATACTTTTCATTGCCACACATTGGCGCTGTGCTGTGCTGTGCTGTGCAGTGCTGGTATTCTCTCTGCTCCCTCCGCATCTGCCAACAGAAAAACATCGAAATCCTCACCATCACGGCCTGGCCAACATCACCAGTCCCGGAGTAGCAAGGACACACAGACAAGCAGCAAAACTAGGTCAAACCTCTAACCTGCCGGTCCCACTCCATTCGGTTCCAGCTACGCCCGCTCCTACCTATTTCAACCCGCCACAGTAGGCCAAGTACCAAGAGTTCACAGCCCGCCTCACCATTGACCTTGAGCGACAGCCGTCATCATCCATCCAACTCGTCCACGCCCTAGACCCAGCTTGTCTTTAGCGCCTTTCGGTCCTGGTACTGTCTACACGCACCCACACCAGCCTAGGTCCTACCGCAAGCTCACCACCACTCTCTCGAGGCGGAGCTCAACACACGGGCTATTGGCGAGTCACTTGACGACGTCTCTGATACCTCCCCTCCCGTCTTGGCGTGTTAGGGTCAGCTTTAGCTTGTTGCGCACCTCTCCATTTCAATCAAAGGACGCCGCTCCGTCCTTTTCCTGGCAAATATGGTTTGTACGTCAATTTCAACTCACAACCCACCCGAGGAACCCACCCGAGGAACCCACCCACACACCCCCTACATACCGGCTGCGGCCTTTGCACAGCCTCCAGCATCTCCAGCACCTCCAGCACTCCTTTTCACCGACCCTCCCCTAGCCTCACCTCACCGTTTCATCCACAAAACGTGCACGTTTCCGCCACACCCTCAGCTCATCTTTAGCCTCTGCAACCGCACGACCGCTCCTCCCCGGCTTCCCTTCCTCATTCGTCTGCGCATTGCTGCCATTCAACCCCGACTCCAATCCTCATCGTTGCCTCGCTTACCTTGCTTCACATTCAACTCCACCAACGGCCCAATATCTCGTCAATCCATACATGTCCAACTGCACTTGGTGATACCCTCGCCTTGGCCACCGCTCTCCCGGTAGAGAACACGGTGTGCGCATAGGCCTCGAGTTGCACCAGGCTGACCAAGGACGATGCGCTGCGTCACAATATAGCAACCGTCACCTTCCGATCGGCTGTCAAACAGATCATGCGGGCTACCAACGCCGCGTCCAGGTTCAACGGTGGCTCGATTCACCAGGATCCCGACGAGGAAACCCCCCTCCTCAACGGCACCGCTACTCCAACTTACGGCGACCACTTCTGGCGCGATGTCTTTCTCGACCCCAAGCAGACTCCCGGCATGGACAGTCACAACCCTTTAGTGAGCTGGCCGGTGCATGTGTTCAACGTTCTCAAGATCACCCTACTCAGCAGTACGTCTGTTACCTCAAGCCCCGTCTTGTTCCTCTGGCTTATGTGCTGATCCTTGCTCTAGGTTATGTCAATGTGCTACTCGTCTTTGTACCACTGGGTCTTCTCGCCGGTGTTCTTGAGTGGGGCGCCACGGCTGTCTTCACTCTGAACTTCTTCGCCATCATCCCCCTGGCTTCTATCCTCTCTTTTGCGACCGAGGAGATTTCGGTCAAGTTGGGTGAGACTCTTGGTGGCCTTTTAAATGCCAGTTTCGGAAATGCTGTCGAGCTTATTGTGGGTACATGGTGGTAGCATCCTCAGCCAAGTGAGACAGACCTCCGTCACTGACTTCTGCCGCAGGTCAGCATTATTGCTCTGCGGAACAACCAGATCGAGGTCGTCAAGTCTTCCATGCTGGGCTCCATCTTGTCCAACCTGCTCCTTGTCCTGGGCATGTGTTTCTTCCTAGGTGGTCTGACCAACATGCGGGACGAGCGCGGCCGTGGTTCACAGCAGATCTTCGCCTCGGGCACCGCGCAAACCGCGTGCTCTCTCATGACCCTCTCGACCGCCTCGATGGTGATCCCGGCCACTCTCGCCATGGTTATTGAAAAGGGTCCTAACCCGGACTCGGCCCACAAGAGTGTTTTGATCCTGTCCCGCGGCACCAGTATCATCCTGCTGCTCCTGTACTGCCTGTACCTTTACTTCCAGCTGCGAACGCACAGGAACCTATTCAATCCCGAGGTTCCCGACGGCGCCGATGATGAGGAAGAGGTAGTGTCGGAGGACGCCTCGATGAGCGCCTGGTCGGCCGCCGCGGTCCTCGTTGGAGTCACCCTGGTCATCTCGCTCTGCGCCGACTATCTTGTCGACAGCATTGATGCTATCGTGGCCACGGGAGCTGTCAGCAAGAACTTCATCGGCCTGATCCTCATTCCGATTGTCGGCAACGCGGCGGAGCACGTCACGGCCTGCGTTGTGGCCGTGCGCAACAAGATGGACCTGGCTATGGGTGTCGCCGTTGGCTCGAGCGTGCAGATTGCCCTCCTTGTGACGCCTTTCCTGGTGCTTCTTGGCTGGGCGATGGGGAAGAATATGGACCTCCAGTTCGAGACCTGTAAGTCTGCTCCATACAACTTGTTCTGTTCCGGTATCGCTGACACATCATCACCGCAGTCGAGACTGTCTCGTTCTTCATCTCCGTGCTGGTGGTTACGTACATTATCCAGGATGGCAAGTCGAACTACCTCGAGGGCGCCATGCTGTTCGGCTTGTATGTGATCATTGCAGTCGCATTTTATGCTACTCCCAGTGATGCGCTCGATGGTCCTGGCGATGCCGTCCTGACACTACTGCGTCTGAAGTAGATGCGATTCAGGCATCAAAAAAGGTGCGAGAGCGGAATTTTGATTCGAGCTGGGATGAGAGAGTCCTGGGGGGACGACAGTGGACCTTGGGTGAACCCGGACCGAGAGAATTGCACCCTCTTGCCTGCTTTCTTGGCTAAGGCCAACGTAGCAAGACGGTCGGCGACGTACGAAGAAGACGTAGCACGAATGGCCAGACGCGAGTCGAAGACAAGGCCCGCGTCCTTGGGTAGCGTCAAGCGTTTGGTGGTGAATTTGTATTATTCCCCTTTTGTATTACAAGAACATCGGGAGCAGGCCTGGCGATGTTTCTTCCCTGCTCGGTGGCATGGCTGCGGCGTTTCCATGGGGCTGGTAGTTGATGCAAGCTGATATTCATCCCACGTGTGTTCATTCAAAGCCAGAAGACTTTTGATTCCCCTGGTGCAGTGAGAACTAGTGCAATAGTCATAATTCAGCACGATGCAAAAATCCGAGTTATCGGTTTCAGACTCAACACCTGAGAAGCTGCCACTGTCAATGGCCGGCACTGCCCACAAACACTTACACAACAGCAGTCCCTGACAACCTTGATCTAAGTTGGAAGCAATCCAGCATATGATGTTTTTGTGTCAGCCTCACATCTTGACATTTGTGTACTGGTACTATGTAGCTACCGGCTCGGATACCATCGGCTCTAGAGCAGGTTGCTGTGGACCCTAACCCCCTTGTTGACCTCATGAGATTTGCTTTGCTCCGTCCTTCGGCCGATCGCCTTCTACATCGTGAGGTTGAGTTGAGAAGGCAATCTTCCTCCTATCCCCACACCTTTTCCACTTTGTTCTCAAGATATCATCGAAAAAGGAACATGGAAATGGCACCTGATCTCTCCACCCAGACCATCGCCTTCATAGGTCCGTGCCTCTCCGCCACCGTCGAATTTTCCAAGCACTCTAAATCATCTTCTACGAAATATATAACCCACCATCATCTTCTACGAAATATACCACCCCTCCCCCTACCTCCTTCCACGTGTTGCATCTCCTCATAACGAGCCTCCTCCCGCTGACCTACTCCCAGGTGGCGGCAACATGGCATCCGCCATCATCTCCGGCCTCACCGCGACCGCCTTCGCGGCCTCCAAGTCCTCCATCCACGTCGCCGAGCCCTGGGCCGCCAACCGTGCCAAGATCGCCGCCCTCGGCGTGCGCACTACGGCCTCCAACGCCGCCGCCGCCGCCGCCGCCTCGGTCCTCGTGCTGGCCGTCAAGCCGCAGGTCGCCCGGGCCGTGTGCGAGGAGCTCGCGGCGGCCGGGGGCGCGTGGGCGGACGCGGACGCAGACGCGGACGCAGACGCGGATGCGGATGCGGATGCGGGCGCGGGCGCGGGCGCGGGCGCGGGCGCGGGCGCGGGCGAGCTGCCGCTGGTGGTCAGCATTGCGGCCGGCGTCACGGTCGCCAGCCTGCGGCGGTGGTGCGCCACGCCGCGCGGCCGCGTGCCGCCCGTCGTGCGCGTCATGCCCAACACGCCCGCGCTGCTGGGCGAGGGCGCGAGCGGCGCGTTTGCGGGCCCCGGCGTGCGCGCCGCGCAGCGGGCGCTGGTGACGGCGCTGCTGG
>JASMMZ010000001.1:3721638-3770387 GCA_038502455.1 Anisogramma anomala | reverse complement strand
GGCGCACGGTCGAGTCCATGGGAGGGCAGCGCGTACCTGGGTGGTTCTTCAGCGCGGCTTTGTGGTATGCCTTTTTGACCTGGTCCTGCGTTGCGGTGCGCTCGAGTCCGAGGACCTCGTACGGGTCGATGACGGGCGGCTCGGACGCCATTTTGTCATCGAGGTCGGACATGTTGAATTTGTGCGTGTGAGCTTGCTTGGGAATGGATGCTGTTCGTGAGGTGGATTGACGTGCGATGAAATCGTGACAGTGCACGGTTGAGAACGCGACTTGGCACGCGTCCGGAAACGGCAGGCCTCACCGGCGCCGGTTCGGCGACAGGCATCAGGCCTGCTTCCCTCCCTACACTCCATGTCAACTCGTCGCCTGGTCGTTAACGATATCTCTTTGACTGGCTGGCTTTATACACAGCATGGCTGATGTACGACCCAATGATCACCAGGCCTACATGGAATATGCCCTCGGCCTGGCCAGGAAATCCCCGCCCAAAGCCTCCAATTACTGTGTCGGCGCCGTGATAGTGGACCAATCCACTAACACGATCCTGGCGGACGGCTACACCCTCGAGCTGGAAGGCAACACACACGCGGAGCAGTGCTGTCTCATCAAACTATCCAAAAAGCACAATGTCCCAGAGGAGCAGCTCAAGCATGTCCTTCCGCCCCACCTGGCCCTGTACGCAACGGTTGAGCCCTGCTCGAAACGGCTGAGCGGAAACATGCCCTGTGTCGAGAGGATTCTGCACCTTGCCGGCGTCATCGAGGTGGTGTATGTGGGTGTCCTGGAGCCGACGAAGTTCGTGGAAGAGAACACTGGCCGGCGTGCGCTGGAGAAGGTCGGCGTGCGGTTCGAGCATGTGGGCGGAATGGAAGAGGAGATTTTGAGGGTTGCGAAGGCTGGCCACGTTGCGTCGCAGTCATGAGTCTTTCGGCCATGCATTCGATGGCCTTGTATCGTCCAAGCCTACCTGATCTGCGCACCATCCGCCGAGGAACTCGTTGCGATGGGTGAACGTCAGAGTACACAGGACCGGGAAGTTCACCTCATCACCCATATTGCAGTCTCCAACCTATCCAAGCCATCTTCAAGATCTGTGCGTCTCTTCTGGGGCTGCTGATTGACAAGTCAAGCACAGGGGGCAGTCCTCCGAAAGCCTCGCCACGCAGACAGAACCCCAGCCTCCTGGAGAACGCATTGTCTTTCACTGAGGGAACACGGAGTTTTCCGCGGCAAATAAGATGAGCGGCCATCGAAAAGAAAGATTTCAAAGTCATGTTGGCACAACCGACTGCACTAAATCAAAATGTGGTATACTTCTTTGATAGGCGGCAGCAGGAAATACATTCCCGGATATAGGAAAACAACTTGATGGGTATTTTCCAAGCAAACAAAAAGATGGACGCTCTTTCGAGGCTGATGTGCCTTGCGGCGGACGTGGGCGATGCCTTCATGGCGATGGTGTCAAGTTGCTTGCTTGTCTGGCGATTTCGGCTTCAACGGCTTCGACGGCCAGGGCGGCGCCCAGCACGGACTACGAGGCTCGGATGTATGGAGTGAAGGATGCCTTCAGCAAAACAACCTCGGAAAGTACGCTGATTCGAACTTTGGTTGCAAGTGAGGGGAATCTTGCCTTGTATTCAGTACCAATTTCTAAGGAATAGTTGGCCACTTTCCACTTTGCACAAGAAACTCTTGTACCGGTACTTTTCCATCAATCAGCAGCGGGAAGGGCCTGGCAGGCGGGTCCTCCTCACTACAACCCCCAAATACAACCCCCCAAATACAACCCCCCCACTACAAGCCCCCCACTACAACCCCCCAAATACAACCCCCCAAATACAACCCCCCAAATATAACTCCTCACCACCACCACCGCAATGTCCTTTCCATCCAAACGAATCTCCGGTCGGCGAGATTCCTGTTTAGTGTGTGTATGTAGGTTCTCGTTGTGTCCTCCTGGAAGTCACCCTCATCCACCTCTACTCTTCGGAAGACTCCTTCCACCATCCCCTTCCGTTTTTTAGTTCTTCCTCTTCTGAGTCTTGAGGATCGTGTGCTTCCCTCTCGGCCCTCCCAACACCGCAGCCATGGCATCTCCTGAACTCACCATCACGGGCTGGACAACCCGCGATGTCCGCTTCCCCACCTCGCTAGACAAGACCGGCTCTGACGCCATGAACGCGGCGGGCGACTACTCATCCGCCTACTGCATCCTGGCGACCTCCGACGCGGCGCTGACGGGTCACGGCATGACCTTCACGATCGGGCGCGGCAACGACCTCGTGTGCGCGGCCATCGGCCACGTGGCGGCGCGCATCGCGGGCCGCCGGCTGGCGGACCTGGTCGGCACCCACTGGGGCGCGACGTGGCGGCACCTGGTCGGCGACTCGCAGCTGCGCTGGCTCGGGCCCGAGAAGGGCGTGATGCACCTCGCGCTGGGCGCCGTCGTCAACGCGCTCTGGGACCTGTGGGCCAAGGCGCTGGGCAAGCCGGTGTGGCGGGTCGTGGCCGACATGACGCCCGAGGAGGTCGTGGCGTGCATCGACTTCCGCTACCTCACGGACGCCCTCACGCCCGCGGAGGCGCTCGCGCTGCTGCGGGCGGGCGCGGCGGGTCGGGCGGCGCGGCGCGCGGATGCGGAGCGCGGCCGCGCGGTGCCGGCGTACACGACGTCGGCCGGGTGGCTGGGGTACGGCGAGGACAAGATGCGCGGGCTGCTGCGCGAGACGCTGGCCAAGGGGTTCCGGCACTTCAAACTCAAGGTGGGCGGCAGCGTGGAGCAGGACCGGAAGCGGCTGGGCATTGCGCGCGAGATCATCGGCTACGACCAGGGCAACGTGCTGATGGTGGACGCGAACCAGGTGTGGAGCGTGCCCGAGGCAATCGAGTACATGGACAAACTCAAGGAGTTCAAGCCGTGGTTCATCGAGGAGCCGACCAGCCCGGACGACATCCTGGGCCACAAGGCGATCCGCGAGGCGCTCAAGCCGCACGGGATCGGCGTCGCCACCGGCGAGATGTGCCAGAACCGCGTGGTGTTCAAGCAGCTGCTGATGAGTGGGGCGATCGACGTGTGCCAGATCGACGCGTGCCGCCTAGGCGGCGTCAACGAGGTGCTGGCGGTGCTGCTGATGGCGAAAAAGTACGGGGTGCCCGTCGTGCCGCACTCGGGCGGGGTGGGGCTGCCCGAGTACACGCAGCACTTGAGCACGATCGACTACGTGGTGGTGAGTGGGAAGCTGAGCGTGCTGGAGTATGTGGACCACTTGCACGAGCACTTCCTGCACCCGAGTGTCATCAAAGATGGGTACTACCAGACGCCACAGGAGGCTGGATATAGTGTGGAGATGAAGCCGGAGAGTATGGACAGGTTTTCATACCCCGGCGAGGAGGGGGTGAGCTGGTGGAAGAGCGTGGAAGCAAAACCGATTTTGGAGGGGGTCCAGATGTAATGTACTTTCCTTTAGGCTGGATATGGATAGGGGAGGGAAGATAGGGTCCAGTGGAGATGAGGTCTGGCTTTCCCACAGGGCAACGATGGCATCCTGCACCGTCTCTCGGGCAAGACGAGGAGGTGGGGGTGTTTGTCACAAGAGGTGGGGTTTGGCGGCAAGTCGGGATTCCGCGAGGCAATGATGGCGTCTTGTAGAATGTGTGGCTGTCGCTGGGACTGGGAGGTTCACACAAGTGCTCCGCACACGGTAGATATGGTAGGAATACTATGGCAGTGCTCTAACGTCGACCTCGGCCCCAAAAGTCGTCGAAAGCGACAAACTTCAGCAGCGGCTCGGGCAGAGGCAGGATGGGGAGACTGATTGCTTCCCAAGGAACGATGGAGTAACCAAACTCGGTGAAGGGGCCAATCAAGGAGCTGGATCTGGTCTGAGAAGGCTCTCTGCGTTGAAGATATCTCGGGTGGCAGCCTCATCCGAGACAGTGGGCAAGCTGGACGAGTGGGGCCCGAGATGCACAGCGCCTTCGTTTTTGGCGCGGCCTCGGCTTTTCCCAGCACAAGTAGCAACAAGAAGTAACAAGACTGCTTGTGCCTTATGCCTTGTGTCTTGTCGGGAAGGCAACGAAGCACACCATCGCACAACAGAGCTGACAAGACAGCCAGCGAGCAACTAGACTGACAGCGTGCGGGCCAAGTACGAAGTACGAAGCCTGCACACGGCTGAAAAACAAGAACACCGCAGCGCAAAGTCCAGTCCCGTCTCTTCCGCTTTCATATGGGCAAGGACGATCCGGCCCTCTCCCATTCCTCGAATCCCTTGAATCGAACGGTCCGGCCATGGGCATGCCGACAATAATGAGCAGCGACCCGGTCGACACGCTCCAGGTACGAAGCCACCGCACACGCACACGCACACGCACACGCACACGCACACGCACACGCACACGCACACGCACTCGCACTCGCACTCGCACTCGCACTCGCACACGCCCATGGAACATCTCGAAACGCAGGTCAGCGACTTGCGAGCATTCCTCCCGGGTGCCCTGTCATCGACCGTGCCAGTGCCAGTGCCAGTCCCGGTCCCGCCAGGCGGCAGCGCAAGAGGTCCTCTAGGTCCAATGGCGGGAGCATTCCCGGGACGAGGATCGTCTGGAGGAAGCCATGCACATCTTCATGCACAAAGGTACTCCCACCAGCAGCAGCAGCACCACCAGCACCACCAGCAGCAGCGGGGCTCGCCCTATTCCGCACTCCACGGGCCCAATTCCGCACAGCCATCGCCGACCACTGTGACGCCCACCTCCACCGCCAACTCCTCCGGCGGCTATGCTCAGCAAGCGAGCCAAACACACAGAGGCCAAGGCCTGGGTTTGAGCTCGTCTCCAGGTGCTGGGGACGCTGCCGCTTCGGGTCCAGTCTCGGCGGGAGCCAAGCGTCGCGCTGAGGCATCGGCGGAAGACGCCGCGCAGAAACAGCAGAGGAGCAAAAGGAATCGGGTAAGGCCAACAACCACAACATTGGTTCTCCAGCACTGGAGCAAAAGCTGACTGGGTTTCTATTTTGCAACAGTATATCTCGATCGCTTGGTATGTTTCCGTCTTCCTAGACCCCGCCTATCATCACGTCTCATGCCCTCACCCCAAGTCCCGAGCCATCCCGTCCGCTGTCCATTCCGCACCGCACCGCACCTCCCGACCTTCCAGACCGAGCTGATCTCTGACCTCTTCCTTCCCGCAGCAATGAGTGCAAGCGCCGCAAGATCAAATGCAATGGCGAAACACCCTGCCAGCGGTGCGGCAACCTCAGCCTGCAGTGCCTGTACGCCCCCAACTGCTGCGCCAACAGCTTCCGGGAGTCCGACGAGTTCAAGCAGATGAGCGACATCCTGTCTCGGCTCCAGGATGAGATGGACGACATGCGCCAGAAGATGGCCGCTCTGCAACAAGAGACGCTGCGCCTGGCACCCTTCGACCGCGTCCTGCCGCTCCCGACCACCATCTCCCACTCCCACTCCCACTCCCACTCCCACTCCCACTCGGGGCCCTCGCCGGCGACCTCGACCTCGTCCATCCACAAGCCCGATGTCCCGTCCTTCCGATCCCCAACACAGTTCCGTGGGCCTACGAGCACGTCCTCGCACGTCAATGTCGCGAGGAACACGTTGCATACCATGGGATACAGCAGTGGGGAAGGGAACGAGGACGGCGGCAATGTGATGATGGGGGACGAAGTAGCGGTCGCGTCGCCGCCTGTTTTGAGCTGTCTCCGAGACGCCCAGAGACGACCGGCTGATCCGCTGTGGGACTTTGACAAGGAAGAGATGATCAGGCTCTGTGGCGTTCACGAGGAAGAGGTCGGCGTGATGTACCCCGTGGTCAATATCGAGGATGTCGTTGCGCATGCCAAGCGTGTCTCCAACAACATGGAATCCGCGAGGAGAAGCGGAAAGGCCGCACTGCCTCTCGGTGGCCAGGTCGACGGCCTCACCAACATCAAGACGCTGGAGCTCAAAATCATCATGTGCTGTGCTCTCGTGGTGGAAGAGCACGGCCAAAGCGCTCGGGCCGACCGGCTGTGGGGTAGTATACAGCCCATTGCCGACAAGATGCTGATGAGCGAACCGAGCGATGTGACCACGATCCCGTTCTTGGCCCTGATAGGTGGCTATCGCTTTCTAGCCAACGAGGAGGTCCTGGCTTGGAGGGTCATGGGCCAGGTCGTCCGCTTGTGTCTGGAGATGGGCCTCCACCGGAAGGATGGCATTGCGCGGATCGAGGGAGAGCAGGATCGCAAGAACGCCGTAAACACGTTCTGGTCTGCGTACGTCCTCGATCGGCGGTGGAGCTTTGGTACTGGGTTTCCATTCGCGGTCGAGGACAACAAAATCGACCCGGGCCTGCCGTTTCCTGTAAGCGACGGCAACCATCTGCGGGCTTCTTTCTGGTGTGGGTGATGCTAACTCGCCCCACAGGAGGACTTACCCTACCTCACCTCTTTGGTGCACTTCGCCAAGCTGAGTGCCAGGATCTGGCTGCTGGTTGACTATTTCGACTCGGTGCTCATTCAAGACCTGAAGCGCGATGATTTCCAGCGGATGGACAGCGAGATCCTGAAGTGGTACGAGACCGTTCCGGATAGCATCAGGATTAGCAACCTGAGCGACCAGATACCAGTTCCCGGCGCGCCTACGTACAACACCGAGCGTCTTCAGATCTGGACGCGATTACGACTCAACCAGGTGAGCGAGCATGTCTGTTTCGACGTAGTGCTGTTGCATACGCTGACAGCCATGGCAGATTCGTATCTGGCTATATACACCAGTTTTGCACACTGCCACCAGCATGACACAGAACAAGGATTACGCTCAGCTGGTGGTCAACCTCGCCAAAGAGACGATCCAATATTTGACCCTCCTGAACAACAGTAGCGAGATATACCGCCGCATCCAGGTCTTTTACCACCACTTCCTCACCTCCGCCATCGCGGTCCTCTTCCTCGCTTCCACCCATGCGCCGGCAGACTTTAGCTCCCAGTGCCGCCAGCAGTTTCACATGGCTCTCGACCTGGTGAAAGAACTGTCCGCGCACAGCTGTGTCAGCCAACGCCTGTGGAGAACAGTCGAAAGCCTGAAGGCTTACGCACCGCGTCTGGGCTTGCAGCAGGACGAAGACCCGCGCCGGAGAGATCATGCGGCGCTAACAATGGCAAACATGGCCGGGAGGGGACCTACTCAGCACGCATCCCACCGCAGCTCGTTCAGCAGTCACCCGTCACCAAGCCCCGGCATGACCCCAGGACACGGAAGCCACCACCAGCACCTCCCGAGCAGGATGGGCAGCCTGACGCCTCACGGCGGGAGAATCTCACCGCATTCGGTCGGTGGATTGCAGCACAACGGCTCGCGGACGTCACACGGTGAAGAGCTGAGCAACGGCTTGCGGCTGCAGACGGAGATATCGAGGATCTTCGAAGGCTTCGCGAACGGCCCGCCCCCCCGAAGCCATGCCAACGCCAACAATGCCGGCGCCGACGAGTTCTTCGTGGGTAGCATGAGCGAATACTCTGCGGGTGGGGAATTCACACCAGATGAACAGCAACTGAACATCTTTTCGAGTTTCAGAACCTGTTTCTGAAGCTGTACGATACGGAAGCAGCAATGGGAAAATCTGTATGGCATTTGCAGTGCATAGCTTGCATTGGGCATTTTGCATATCGCATCTGCTACACCTCAATTTGATCACAACATGTACTCTCACGGTGGGTACCCCATCAGACATGATTACCTGCAATGCCCCCGAAGGAAGAACCGACATTGTCACCCATGCTCATCATACGTAATTATCACACAAAGCTAGCCTGCCACGCCTAAACCAAACCCAAATCCAGAGGGTCCACCGAAACAAGATCATCAACTCGGGTCCCACCCATTATCACACGCGCGATCAAACGCATCGCGAAAATACATCATCACATGCATCTCGGCCCTCGGCGCCGCGCTCTCCCCCGCCAAAGCACAAGGCACATTCCCGTCCAACGCGCGCTGCGCCTCCGCCTCCAACGCCCTGGCGTGGCCCGGGACGTGCGGCGTTGAGTTGTGAAGCGACCACCACCGTTTGGACGACGGGGATGAGAGGGGCGGGCTTTGGGGAAGGGAGCCCAGCCATTCATCCAGCACATGTTGGTAGCGGGATCTTCGGAGGCCGTCCCTCGAAAGCACGAAGAGAGACAAAAGACAGGCAAGCAAACACCTGCTTGCTTTGCCATGGGCATGGGTGACGACGAGCAGTGTGTCTGGTTGGCTGGCTTTGGTTCTGGTGGTGGTTGGCGCGGGCCGTCCCGGGAGGACAAGGCCGCTCGCTCCGCCCCCAGGTGCGCGTGCCCTGCAGGGGGGAGGGGGGGGGGCGCAAGGCTCCTTGTGTGCTTGGTATGATGTGGTTTTTGTCTACTGCTTACTAGTCACTCCTCTATGGGTGTGTTGGAGCTGAAGGCTTGTGGCTAGAACGGCGATGATGGATGAATGGATGGATGCACCATTGTGCTTGTCAAGTTGCCGTAGTTTTCGTCGACCTGGGTGAGATGGGCGAGGAGTAAACAGCCCCTCTAGCTGTCCCGGAATATCGTGTACTCCCATCATGAGGTTGTGGACACTGGGCTGTGGGTCTACACTTATGGGATTCGGATGATTGACTGAAATGAACTTCATCTATACTGGGATCAATAAAATAAACCTGTAAACTTTCGTTTACAAAAGCCTTGGGTTAAATACCTCTAAATAAAGAGAACGACTATAGGCACAGGTAAAAATAGTTTCGGCACAAGTAAATTAGATGCGGTCCTTCTAGGTATATAGATGGCAAGCTGGCTGTGGATCTACCCCTATCGAATTTTTCACTCTTTTATTTTTCTTACAGTACTAATAATCGTAACTACCTTTTTTTTTTCTTACACTTGTAATGAAAGTTTCATTTTAATTTACATTTATAGATTTTTTTTTTGGCGCGTATCAGCTCAAATAGCTTCGTTATGTAAACCCGTATACTAGTATTATATACCATAGTATAAAGCTTATATTTTGTATTTGTTGGTAGGCCTTGCCTATGGACATTTAGACGTTGTAACGAATTATCGATTCGGATCATAGTCTAAGTAACAAATGGTATTGCAGAATCAAGTGGTGAAGTTGTAGGATTATTGAAATTGGGTAAGCTGCTAACCAACTTGCACCCTAATTTGTAAAGACTAATACTTGGCCTTTACCTTTTGTTTGACTGGTACTTAATTATCAATTTATATATTGGAACAATATTGACTACTATTTTTAGCAGCTCAATTGCAGTGCAATTACTTAACTTTACTGTAAGTAAAGTTGACTGTACTGACTGCAAGCCAGTTGATTGTGGAGTGCCCGATGCAGATGAGGGCACGGGCCAAGCAATTGGCCATACAAATTACTATGCAGACCGGCTAGCGGTCTGCCAAACCTAGAACAATACATCCACCATCTGACCATACAATACTACTAGTACTTCGACCAATCTAATCGACAACGTTGCAACGTCTAAAGGCCTACTAACACGTATTCGAATTTATATATTATGTTATTATATATATCGAAAAAACATAAAACTTCTAATAAATATGTTGTGAAGTAATGAGCTTCCATTCTAATAAAAATTACTGGAAAAAAGAAGTGGAAGCTAAAAGGGTCAATTTTTATTTATCGATAAATTCCAAATAAATGTCAAAAGTTTCACGTCTAGTACATTATATGACTTTCTATCGTATTCTTTACATAAGTCATAGATCTTGGAAAATTTACCAATAAGTTTGTAAGTCGCATTCTCGGATTGAATATATTTTGGAGGGTGTGTTTTATATAAGTCATATACTTAAAGTTCTTGTTACTATATATAGTTGAGTTTTTATAAGCTGTTTGTATGTCTCTATTGATTATTTGAATGTATATTAGTATGTAACTAGACGTATCGTAGACTTTGTTATATACCGACTTCTGTTAAGGTATCCAAAAAAAAACCTTCTTTCAATTTATAGATTATTAATAAGTTTTTTTAATTAGTTATATCCTCTTTTTCTTACTAGACGGTATTCAATTTACGTTTTCAATACATTTCTAAATATTATTTTTAAACCGTATTTATACATTCTTTTTTTTTCTATAAGTTCATATTAAATTCTTTTTTCAATTAAAATTCTTTATAATCGAATTTATTTATTCGTAAAATACTCCAATTGTTTGTAGGCCTTAGACGTTGCAATGTTGTCGATTCGATTGGTCGAAGTAACAGTAGTATTGTGTAATCAGATGGTGAATGGATTTTTCTAGGTTTGGTAGACTGCTAGCCGATCTGTACTGTAGTTTATATAGTCAATTGCTTGGCACGTGCCCTAAAGTAAAGTGCGGCATACTATACTCGACTTATACCCAATGCGGTAAGTCTCTACAAAGCAATATACTCAACTTGCAGTTTAATATAGTCAAATTTACTTACAGTAAAGTTGACTTATTACATTAAATATAATATTATTCCAATACTAGCAGCTTTTTAGTTTGTGCGCATACGTTAGTATAGCTAACTAATCTTTTCCGATTAGCGTTAAATAGCGGCCTCGTACCCCCTGTCAATTCCGATTGACTTCCATACTATATTGCATCCAATTACATGCAAATTGACCTCATTTGATTTTAATTGCTCCAGCGCTCCGAGGTTCGAGTTTATTAACTCCTACAAAAAGTTTTTCTGCCACAACCCTTTGTAAGCCTTTACTTTTACTATGCCACTTTAACAGATCATTATTATTAATCCCCTGGCAATCTTTTAGTTTTCCAGTACATCTCTATCTATTGTCACATAGCTTAGGCTTTTCGGACGGCTTATCCACGTAGCCCTTGATATGTATAGTCAGCCTGTTACTGTTCACAAACCTTTCTAGGGTTTTATTTAGCGCCGCCTTCGTCATTTCATCTGCGAAGTTGTCTTTGCCATCGATTCATCGGAATTCTTTGATTTCTCTCCCTTCTTAGGCTTTACAAAGTGTCATCGCATCGATTATCAAGCGCTTTTTACTAGTGGTTCCGAGTTTTGAAAGGCATTCGAAAAGGCTCCTTAAGTCGGTATAAATTACCACTAGAATAGGAAGAATCTGTAATTACCTATTAATAAGGTTTAGGGTTTCCTATAATTCCATGCCTATATCAAAACTCATCATTATATTATAGACTTCAGATACTAATACGTTTCGTGTAATCCTTTTACACATAACAGAAAACTAGTAAATCAGATTACCAATAATATTAAGCTGGTTTTCTCGCCTGTCTTCGTTAACAAGGGTTATCAAAAAACCGATTTGTAAAGATAAGTCGGTGTTATTTGTAAAAGACCCGTCTGTGAAGATTATTAATTTAGCTTTTAAAAAGTCGATTAGCACCATATTAATTACACGATCTAGGTTCCATATTTTCCACTCCAACCTTTTATTTAGTCGCTTAAAATTTTCATCCGTTAATGTTTATTCTTATATTACAGTGGATAAATCGTAGAAAGTTCTCGGTTAGTATAAGATAATACTATAGTTACTCCATACACGTTGTTCCAAGTACCTTTAAGCTTTAGCATCGTTAGTTTTGTCAATTATAATAAAAATAACACCTTAGCTCTTTTAGCGAAAGCTTAGGCCGGCATTAGTACTAAGTATATATATTAATGATTTATTAAAGTTAAGTTGGTTATTTTACGTTAACATCGTTACTGGTTTACAATTTTAAAACTTAAAGTCTTCGATCGCTCGCTATTTCAATACCATAAATCTAACCGTTCCGATAAAAAGAGTATCGTGAGTTTACATACCTATTATAAAAAAGTCATTTTCTTATGTTACTAATAAATATGAATCGTATATTCAAGATTTTATCGTTAACCTGGATTTAAAGTACGACTAGTAAGTTAAAAACCAGTAAATATCTGCTTTAAACAGTTTATATAATGGTTTAACACACTGTATTACCGTTTTTAAAAGGTAAATAACCCGTAACTCCTACGACAATTCCAACAGTATAATTCTTTGTAAATCCATTGCTAATTATATATAAAATTACGTAATATCACGGCCATTAAATTTGAATTGGCCTTTAATCTTGGCTAGTAAACTTGCTATTAGGGTAAATATTAAGCGCTAGCTAATCTTTTGAATCGTTATCGATAGTGTAAGAATCTACTCCTTACTTATATCGCTATATTCTTAAGCGATCAGTCGCGATCTTTCGTACGGCCGCCCTATAGTCTTACCCTTAACCTCGTTAATAATCCTCGACTTAAAAATCGTAACGTTTAGGTCTTGAAAATTGAAGTCGGTATTTGGTACAAATTATATAACTTTTTGAATTAGTAGGCCGTCGATTTAGACCCTATCGCTTTCTTTAAAAAGTTTTCTAAGGGTTTTAATAATCTCTTATACCCTAAGCTTTACTGCCAAATTTTTGTTATTCTTTTTCTTCCTACTTACCTAAACAGTATTATAAATGCAACCCGGTATTTATTCCTTTTCTTTACCGTTTCCTTTTTTTTTTTTCGAAGGTCGCCCGCGTCGGCGACGTTCTATCAGCTCATTTATAATGAGTAAAGGAGGTTTGTATTAGCTTGATCGCTTCATTTAATAGGCTTAAGAGTCTTTATCTTGAATACTCCTAATATAAAGCTTGATTTGATTGGTTTAAAAGGATATAGGACCGTTAATAGTTTTAAGAACTACTTTAAAGTTTACGATACTTAATATCTTATATAACTTTTTGTCATTTACCCGGCTCCTGCTATACCAAGACTTTACTTTGTAACGGTAAAATGATTACGTCGATTGTTAAAGAGACGTTTCTAATATTAAAGGCATTATTAATTTGACGGCGTACCGATTTTCTTCGTAGTTCCTTTAAAGATTTACTATAGGCCGTAAAACGTTTTTAAATACTTTCTGAAGGCGAAGATTCACTCGTCAAACGTAGGTACGCTCCGAAGACTAGAAGCGTTGGCACTAAGCTGTTAAGGCCTACGGTATTATCAAGGCCTTTCACTGCCATTTGTAAGCGTATCTTCGAATCCGTAAAACTTTTAATCTCTAACGTAAAAATATTATACGTTCGGCGAGGTAGAGCGTATACCCTTTTAACATTCCCAATGCTTTAATAGGCTTTTATAGGTATTTGTTTATATTAGATACCAATTATCTTAATATCCTTTTAAAACTCCGCCGTCGCAAAGTTAATATTAATATTGTAAACGAAGACAGTAAATAAACCTAAGTACGTATTAATTTACAATATCCTTAAAATCTTCTATATATTCTTTGCCGAAAGGGACTTTAGAAGCTTAACTTTGTAAAAAGATGTTACGAAGTTAACGATATAAAAAACATGTCTTTTATCTAAGTAAAATACATTGATAAAAATGTTATAATTAAAATCCTTATTGTCTTTTAGTGTAAACTTAAGTTTCCGGGAGGTATAAGAATATATTTAGCAGTAATAACATAGCTTTTCAATAACTTTCAGGGCAAAGTATTTCATATCGTTATACCTTCCAGACTTTAGGACTTTATAAAGCCTATTAACTACTGAATAGTTAAAACGCTAGTATAGATAACGTATCTCCGGCTTCGTCAAGTTTAGCACGACTACTTCCGGACCTTAAAAATAAAACTATAGGTGCTCCTACTTAAAGTTGAGTAAAAACCTTTAGCTGTTCTTAACCAACTCTTTTACGTTAACGTTAACATTAATACCAAGGGTTTTCATATACTTGAAGCAAAGTAAAAAGGGGGTAAAGGACTTAAAAATATAAAACGCAATCGTTTTTACAACAGTCTAAATTACTGTTATTCCTAGTAACGATATTTATTCGCTTGGGTCAAAGCCAACTTTAGCCTTACCCATATCATGATAATTAATTCTAGTAGCTATAGTACTTTTCTTCTGTAGTGCTATATATTACAAATAACCTCTTATTGAATACTTTGTTGCTTTTATATTTAGAATAATACCTTAAAACGTGTAATCCGCCCAATAATTGTGAAGATTGAAAGTATATAAGGGGTTAAAGGCTTAATTAAGACGAAGGTAAGGGTTTTTACCACCTAAATAGTATAAAAAGATGTGGTTGGCTAGTTACTGAGCCGCTGTACTAAAAGCAATGTCTTCGTACTACTTAATTTACTTAAAAAAATTGGTAACGTTAATTTAATTATCGCTTTTAATATCCGAAATTTAATCCAAATAGTTTCATTCAGAAGTAATAAGGTACTAGGCATAATATATTGTTTTCTTATTGTTACATTTGGAGAGGGGGTGCCGAGTAAACTAACAATCAAACTTACCACAAATCCAATATCTCTTGTTATTATTACGACAATAATACTTACGGTTAATAAATCCACTTAAATCTTGTTAACGTTAACGTGGTTATTATCTTTAGTCCAAGCTTAAAGTAATTAAACCAGATCTTAGGCATTGTAGGCGCCCATACTTGCGGTCGACGTAGTTAATTACCACAAGATCTTCTTTATTCATATCAAAAAAGTTGCCAACTTAGGAGTATATATCGAAAGAGTTTATTGTACGTGCTATTAAGGTGGCAGGCGAAAAGCGCAACTAACCAAAAAAGCCTTTGTAAATGGTATTTCAACGTTATAAGGCGTATTCAAACTCGCTAACACCTGTAACCATTACCCGTATCTATTCGCGAAGTATAGCTTCGTTAGCGTAGACCTTTCCCATTAATTTTTAATATAACATCAACTTATCAAAAATTTGGTTAAGGATGTCCATTAGTAATTCCTCCTCCTTTTTCTTTGCCATTATTATAATCCATCTCGTGGTAGCCAAGTTTATGTAGTATTATGCAAGGTGAACGTCGTGTTAGAAGTAGCCTTTTATACCATCGTAAATTTCGCGAAAATTGGTGGCGCTAGTTAAGAAAATCAAGTAGTAGTCTTTAATGTAACCTATAAGGATTCCAGAAAATAGTAAGTAAAAACCAAAAGATAAAACCTCCATTCATTTATAAATATTTTAAAAAAGCATTATCTTAGTGTCGAGGAGTTTATAAAGCTTTCCGTTATAATTTTTTTTATTATCCTAGATCTTAGTGAAGTTCGTTACAAGTTTATAGTTAATGTTGACCATTTTATCAAGTCTTAGAGGAAGGTTTCGATAGTTATCACAGCCCTCAATAGTGTTTTCTAGTAATTTAAGCTTTAAGGCTTCGGAAGTAAGGTATTAGGGGTAATTGCTAGTTAGCTAGCCCGAGAAGTAAAGTCTTATAGTAAGACCTATACTAGGCTCGCGCACGTAAAGGAATTTAGGGGGGGAAAGATTTTTAAGGATCTTGGCGATTAAATTACTAAAGGACGATGGGTATTTAAAGGTTTTGGAAGGCTTAATAGTTATGTTTAATTAATTGGTGAAGAGTGCAAACGTTAATACCTTTGGTCGCGTTAATGGCCGCTACTTTACGTGCTCTGTCGCCACTAAGGGCGTACTTCGCGTTATCACGTAATAATAATAAACTGTCAAATAGGTCAATAAGTTCCTTATTACCAGCGTGTAAAGAGTCTTAATTTAACCAGGGGTGAGTTAGCAGTCCCTTAAATCGTATATAAGGACAGTAAGATTTTTTAACACCTTTTTCTTTAGGGTGTGGTTTTTAAAGGTGTTTTTAAAGCTGGGTTAGGTCGAAGAATTCTTGTTCTAGTTTCATAATACCTTACGGTGGCATATAAACTTCTTACTATTTAAGTTTTGCTTTAATACTTAACTTAACTCATTTTTAAACTAAAGTCCATATATTAATATTCCAGTTGCTAAAAAGGTTAAGAAAATTGTTAAAGGCGTAATTAGGGTCTTTAATATTACTATACTTAACGATGTAGTAGCCGATAAAGTTGGTAAGGTATTTTTCCGTTAATTCTTCATCGACATCCAACGCCTGAAGGTTTTCGTCGTAAAAATTGGTAAAGGTAGTTTCTAGGGCGTTAATTACTTTCTGAATCTCTGGGATAGGTGCTATTTCAAGGTTTAACAAGATGTAGTATTTGATGGAGCGTGTATAGCGAGGAACTTAGTGATTTTTAGACGTGAAGTCGCGTGGAAACTTGGCAACTTGGCGATTTAGCGTAAGATCACACGACGTGGCTTTCTTGTCGCGACTTAGTATTTTCGCTCAAAACAGCAAATTTAACGATCGAGGTAATATAGGAAGTGAAAAAAGTAAAGTAAAGGCAAAGGTTTAATGTAAAGGGTAAGGTCGGAGGTTGTTATTATTAGTAAAGGGTGAAGGTTATTTGTTATAAGTCGTAGGACTTAGTTGTTTTTCTTGCAATAGTAATACATGCATTAGTACTAACTTAGCCGTTTGCCAACTTACCGACTAAGACTTTTAACGTTTAATCTCAACACTCTCCTTCAAAAAGAATTAATAAAGATTTCTTGGTGTTTTCAATAATGATAACGTCGCTAACTTCCAGATTGCCGTTATCAAACTAATACAACCCAAAAGTCTTCTCTATTTTCCTGCCATTATGAGACTAACACAGTACTAATGAAAGCCTTTCGCTAAAATCTTTCCTTTACTCTAGCCAATATAACTGTAAAGTGCAACTGAAAAGTAACTTCTTCTTCTACTTAGCTTATTTGTGCTTAACCTAGTAGACAAGCACTAATCAGTATTAGTAGGCCTTAGACATTGCAATGTTGTCGATTCGATTGGTCGAAGTAATAGTAGTATTATGTGGTCAATTGGTAGATGTATTCTTCTAGGTTTGATAGACCGCTAGCCGGTCTGCACTGTAATTTATATGGCTAATTTCTTGGCTCATGCCCTAGAGTGAAGTGTAGCGTACTATACTCGACTTACACCCAATACGGTAAGTCTTCACAAAGTAATATACTCAACTTTCAGTTCAGTATAGTCAACTTTACTATAATTAAAGTTGACTTACTGCACTACATGTAATACTATTCCAACACAAATTCGATTTTTGGGTTTAGCGGTAGGAATTTTTGGTAACTTTATCAATTTTATTAATATTTTGTTGAACCTGTTAAAAAGCTATCATTTATGCTGTGATAATCAATTCTTAATATTCTTACTTCGGAGCTGATATATAGTTATTTTATTCAAGTATGAAACGTTTCAGTTGTTCGTTGCCTTCATTGTCATATATATATAATTTGAGTCGTTTGTTGATTCTTCCCTCATTATATGATATATGAATGAAGTTATCGTTGGCAATCATTATCGGTCCATCTTATTGTATCATTTGAAACAATATACTTCATACCACTTATTTATATTTTAAACGTATCGAATTTTTTTAGTCGATATCGAGTAATATAAAGTAATTATTTTCTTAACCTTACGTACATTTGTAAAAGATTTAAACGTTAATAGTTTAGGTATTAGTGTTAGAAAGGTGGATTTATCAATTTGTAAGAACTCCTTTCAACTGAGTGCTCGCCTATTTATTTGTATTTTCCTTCATTTATCTGGTTTAATGATAAAAAAACCCTGGAATTATTTGAAAGCTCACTGCCTCAAATGGTTATCAAATTCATCAAGAAATCGTCCAATATAATTAATAAGGTGTTTATTGATATGCCTTACTAATAATAGGTTTTTAGACGTCACAACGTTGTCGATTCGAATCGGTTGAAGTAACAGTGGTATTGCATAGGCAAGTGGTAGATATATTATTCTAGGTTTATAAGATTGCCAGCCAATCTACACACCAATTTGCATAGACAATTGCTTGGATCATACCCTAGTCAGAAGTGAGCACATATTGTACTTGATTTACAGTTAGTATAGTTAATTCATAAACAATACATTTAATTTGCAGTCAGTACAGTCAACTCACTTAATAATATAGTTAACTAACTGTATTGTAATAATTTTAGTTTTCAAAACTAGCGGATTTTTGTTTTGTATACACGCGACAGTATAGTCAACTACCTATTTACGGTAATCAGTCAAGTCTCCTCTTGTGTGCCAGCTATTCCCCTGTCAATTTCAAAGTATTCCGCACCCAAATCAACTTCAATTATCTCCTTTTCTCCTACGATTCCGAGTTTCGACATCATTAACTCCCGTACGCAATTATTTCCCCATAAACTTATGGGCACCTTAAACTCAACCATATAACTTAATGAACAAACTTAAATATAATAATTAATCAAATCGCTGGGTTTAGTTCCAACTTCCTTATAGTATTTCAATTTTTCAAGGTATTATTATTTATCTTCCTATTTTTTATCACATCACTCAAACTTGCTAGATACCCCTTTAACAGAGACTTTAATATTTATATTCAACTTATTACTATTTATAAATCTTTGCAGGGTTTTATTCGATACTAATTTCATTATAGCATTCGTTGGGTTATCTTTACCATTAATTCACCTGAATTCTTCAATTTCTCTACTTTTGTAAGCTTTATTAAACGTTATTATATTGATTATCAGGAGTTTTTTCATTGATTATCCCTAGTTTCAAAAGGCATTAGAATAGGCTTTTCGTTTTGGTATGAATAATAACCGGAATGAGCAAAGTCTTGATTGATTTGGTAAGAATATTAAATATTTACTATATAGCTATACTTGCATTGAAGCTAGTTATTATATTATATACTTTTGAAGTTATCACGTTTTATTTTACCATTTTATCTTTAGTTGATGTTTAATAGATTAGATTCCCTTTTATTTACGAACTAGGTTTTCTGTAATTAATCCTTATTTAAGATTGTTATAAGAAATTCAATTTGTAACAAATAGTTAATGTTATTAGCAATAATTCTGTCCGTAAAAATTATTAACTTAGCTTTTGATAAATCAATTGGAATTATATTCATGCTATAATCCAAGTTCTTCATGTTCCAATCTCATCAATCATCTATTCGTTTGTAATCCTTAGCAATTGGATTTTAGACCAATACTGTAACCAAAAAAATTATATAATGTCTCCGACTAATATATGGTCACAATTCAAATAACACAGACACGTTATTTCAAATAATTTCTAGCCTTTGTTACTTTAATATTATTAATTATAGCCAATTAAACACCTTAACTCTTTCAACAGGAACTAAAGTAAACATCAATATCTTTAACATTATGTTTACGGATTAACTATCCATTCAAATCTAAGTGTTCGCCTTTAATTAAATTCGTAACTAGCTCGTAATTTTGAAATTTCAAATCCTCAATAACACGGTATCCCACTGTCGTAAAACCAGAAATTTTAATGGAAAAACGTATTATCAATTTACATACCTACTATACCGATATCTTTATACTAATTAATTAACAAGCATAGTTTTTAAGTTAAAGATTTTATACACAATTTCAACTTGAATTAGGAAGATTAAGTTGCAAATTATTCAACAAATATTTTAATCGATCTATACAAAAGTTTAATGTATCGTATAACCGTTTCTAATAGGTAGATATTATAAAGTTGTTAAGGTAATTTTAATAAGACGATCCTTTGTAAATTAATTACTTACTGAGTGTAAGCTTAAATAATATCACAGATATTCAAAGTGAATTTCTCATTAGTTTTGTCTAATAAACTTACTTCTAATGCAAGTACCAAACGTTGTCTAATTATTTTAATCGTTGGGTATTGCGTATTAATTTAGTTTTTGCCTCCATTACGGTATATTCAATTGATTAGACATACTTTTTTGTAAAGTTTACCTATGATTTTACTCTTGATATTGTTAATAATTCGTTTTTTGAAAAATTAATATTTGAGTCTTGAAAGTTGAAGTTACGTTTGGATAAAAATTATACAAATTTTCGAGTAAAACCTCAATTAATATTAATACTATAGTTATTCCTGAAAGTTTTACTTGAAGTTTTAGTAATTCCTTATACAAGAAATTCAACGGCTAAATCTTAATTATTCTTCTGTTTTATACTAACCCAAATAATATTATGAATACGGTGCAGAATATATTTTTTATCTTTTGTGTTTCCTTTTTTTGGTTGTTAGTCATGTTGTCATCGTTCTATCGGTTAATCGATTACAGAAGAGGGAAGATTATATTCGCTGATTCGTTTAGCTTCAAGATCTCTATAATTATTATTATTATTGTTCTATTTTTTTAAAGTTTAATTTAAGTTTTATGAAATGTTAAAAAAACCGTGAATAGTTTTAACAACTATTTTTAAAGTTATTAACAATAAAAAGTTAAAATAGTTTATCTCATTTGCCTGTTTTAGTTAAATAAAGATATTGTTTCACAATGGTAAAGATGGTGAATTGATCTTCGTTAGGACGTTTCCAATATTAAGGGCGTTGTTAACTTGATGCCCTACCGATTCCCTCTAATATTTCTTGAATGCCTTACTGTATGCTACAACTCCCTTCTGCGTATTTTCTAACTGCGGCAATATATTCTTAAGATAAGAATATATTTCAAAAATCAATAAATTAGCACTGTGTTGTCAGAGCCCATAATGTTCTTTAAATACTTTATCGCCATCTAAAAACGTGCCCCCAAATCTTTAAAGCCTATAATTTCTAATGTAAGGATGTTATATATCCCACAAAATCATACATATGCCCTTTCGACTTTTCTAATACTTTAGTAAACTTTAACAAATATTTGTTTATACTAAATCTATGAGTATTACTATATACTCTCACAAACAGTATATATAGGTCAAGTAGCAGTGCACTGTATTGCAGGATGCACTCCTACAGAGTGCATGGTAATGTGTCACGCTATAGGCTGTACTCTTGCAAAACTCAAAAGTGCATTATACATAGATCGGTTTAGAATGACTATTCCAGACCGATGGCAATGCGTGGATCGATTTAGAAGAAGTATTTCAAAGTAATACGCTTTGTGTAAAAGGCTTATAAGCCCTCACCTATAGCGTATACCTCTGGATGATTCTTTTTGGATTATTATCTTTTATATTACAATACCAATTATTCTAATTACTTTTCAAAGACCTTAGTTTACGTAAACCTTATAAACTTAAAACGTTACCGATACTAGTTAAGAGTCTACTAGGTTGATTATAGATAGCTAAGGGGAAAAAGAACAAATATAAGTTAAACACCTATTACGGGATATTGTACCAGTTTTAACTGCCTTTTTTTTGATATTACAACTTAAAAAAATTATGTAGGAGTGTGGAATTACGCGGGAGTATCAAGAAATTCGAAACATTATAAGATTATAAGATCCGAAGTAACTTTAAGAAGAATGAACCCGTTCGTTAACCGTTAACTTGTATTAGCGTTTTAAATATACCCGGATCCTTTTTGAAAAGCGTCTTATTAAGTATTGGGCTACGTAAGCCAAATCCCTCAAGTTTCGGAACTCTTCGCTAAAACTAATTCAATTTCGATAATTTATACTAATCGCCCTACCAAAATCGATTACATATAATTTACTAAACCGACCGCCTTAGTAATATCCTTTATACACCAGGTAGCTTACTGATCACACTATCAAGTTCTATTACGGCACGCTAATAGGGATCGACTATTAAATACCGGATTACACAATTACATTCTTTTTACCTTACCCACTTTTTTACGTTTGCTTTATATATTTTAAGCTTAATACTTATAACGGTTTCAGTTTTTTCAGTCGTTTAACTAATATTACTTTACCAACGTTAACAAAACTAATTTAAAACGTTTAACCATTTTGTATTTGCACTTTATCCACGTATCGTTTGAAATTTATTTATACTAATAAAAGTTAATAAACCTAATTTCAAACGCTTCAATTAATTTATTTACTTTATATTTACCAAAATACCTAAAATTTCAAATTACTTTAAACTATATATAAGTAAACTTTTACGAATATAAAATAAATTTAGTAGTAATGGACCTGCAAAATCCTAACGAATATATGGTGTATCTTTTTATATATACATCGTTTTGTAACAGTATCCTAAAGCATTTGTATTTTAACCTTAAAAATAATGAAATAGAGGTATTAATAGAGGATTGACACCTTTATACGATAAATAATTATATTAAGAATATGATTTTTAATCATTATAGTGGTGAAATTAAAAGAAGCGACTTATTCGAAAATTTTAAGGAAAACTTTGCGGATTACTTATTAAACATGTAACTAATAGTAGATAGTACAATTACAAAAATTCTGCGAAAATAATTACGAAGAAAAGGCATTAATACACCCGGTAAAAGAAATAGCCGTATCGTAAACTCCTTATTTATAACGGCCCAACTAATATAAATGCTGAAGTAGATGGACGATAAAGTAAAAGAAGAAAAGTTTATAAAAGGATATTACATAAAGAAACGTTAGGAACGTTTGATTCAAGTTATGGGATGGGTCTATAAAAAGTTACCATAAGTTAAAATACGGCGTTTAAAAAGATTAAACGTTTATCGAGGAATGGAAACGAAATTGGAGGAATCGACGGAAAAGGAGGAGGTATCGTAACGATCGTTTACAACGAGAGTCGAATACGAAACCTTCTTTAAACGTGACTTTGAACCGACGTAAAGATAAAAATACACCCTGAAACCTAAAAATAACCCGATTGGTTACAATAGTATCGGCCGAAACATAGAAAATAACCTATACCATAAAACGAAAATCGGCCGAAACACAAAAAACAACCCGATCCAGGAAATAATAAGCGACGTAAAACACTAATACATGCCGTACGAACTAATACCTATTAATCACGACCCTTATTAAAATCTTCTACTACATCGCTTCCCTATAGATAGAAGTGACTCTATAAAGTTAACCAACCTTATTAAGTTATAAAATATGGATTATAATTATGACAACAAGCCGTACGACGTACGTAATAATGAAATTCGCGTAATGCTTAACATACGTAAAAAATTGAAAATTAAGTTATTCAAATTTTATATTATTTCACCTAATACATTTTTCGGATAATTTAAAAAGTAGTATGTATACTATTTTACGTAATGAAATATATATGTAAAGTATTATAACCGTTTAAAGTTTTACTTCGATACGGAAATTAACCATAAACTTTACGATAGGGATTGGATCGGTACAGCTTAGGAATCTATAAAAAACCAATAGGAAAACACCGATAAAAAACCGTAGGCAATCTTCACTGTCTTGTTGAAAAAGTTTTAAAAGTACCAGGTAGCTTTTGGATCGGAATACAAAGGCGATAAACTATTTATTTAAATAATAATAAAGGCTTACCGTTGAAACCCAGATTTCGACTTTATATTTTTTAAACTAAAAAAAGATATAAAAGCTTTTTATACAAGCCTTAAAATATCGTTCAAAACCTTCATACGCCGATAGGCAAGCCTCGAATTAATATTTATAACCAATAAGACTAAGGGCAAGGCTTAAATTACCAAAACAAATTTCGTCAAAATAATTTACTATTTTTTGGACCGGGGATTTAAGGTTTACCCAAGGCAAAACGAATGCCTAAATTACAGGTACCAAAGAGGAAACTCTGGCAACGAAAAATAGGAACGATCTTTTAAAAACGGAAAAAATGTACCGAAACCACAGCATTATTTACGGGAAAATATACAAAGCCCTGTAGGTTTTCAAAAGCGGTATATCGTATACGGTAAACTCGGCTACTAGGTTTACAAACCACCCTATTTATGATTAAATTCGAATTTAACGACAATTTTAAGCCGAATATTATTTTGAGAATCGGATAAAAACCAATTTTGAAATAAAAGTAACCAAATATAAAAGTACAGATAACGAACTCGACGTATATACTTACAAAAATATATATAGAAAGGACAACCTGCAACAAAATAATATTTATATATTAACTTACTATGATAAAAAAGCCTAGCATATCTTCACCGGCCCATAAAATACCTCATTCATATATATTATAGGCGTAAACTACGTAAACGAAGTGTTTGATGTCCATATAAGGTCGTAATTCAACTTTTTTGATAAATACGAAACCAGTTTTTAAGTTATTATACCTGATACTAACATAGCTAAAATTTCGACGGCTGAAAAGCGATAATTCAAAAAATTTACGGCGAAATTTCCGAAGTTTCGGCTAAACCGAAGAAAAAAATACGGAAAGATCCTATTTGGTAAAGACAAAGCAACGTCGTTCGGAACAGTTATTGTAAATACGCGTTTTGAACCAATCAAGTTTTAAGTAATAAATTTCAAAGCACCATTTTCGCTTTCATTAACTAATATAAATAACGTCGGAATTAAAGTTCGAAATACGACCAACTAACTTATCCGCGCCTTGAATAATGTATATATATTGCTTCGGCTGTAATTCGGCCATTTGTAGTTTTTCCCAAAAACACATATAATTGAGGTTACTTACTTAACTTAGCTAGAATTACAGGCTTTACATCGAAGATTCGGATATGCAGTTGTAAAACGCCTTTCACATTTTATTTATACCATAGGCTATACAAATATAAGGAAAGATATACTTGAAGTTAAGGAAAAGTTTTGCCATAAGTGTCTGCTCTACTTATAAGCCTTACGAAGATTTAAATTCCGTCTTCAAAACAATATAAACTTTAATTGCGAAGTAATTATTAATATTATATATTCAAATGATTAACGTATACTTTGTATCGTCGTTATAATAATATTGTTACAATTCATTAAATTTATATAAAGCGTTTTTGTTTTAAATTATAAAGATGTTTTAGCTCACTACTAGTTAAACTTTTACCTTAGGCTTTCAAACTAGATTACATACGACGCCAGTACGGCTTTTGATTTCACCGAGTGGCGTACGAAGACTCCAAAAACCGGTAACAAATATAAACAAATCCTAGTGAAAGTCTTAAAGAGTATTAAAAAATATAAACGATATTATAGATTACTAAAAAAGGTGTATATAGTATTGTATTAAGAATTAAATGGTATTAGTTCTAAGGAATCTATCCTTTAGATAGTGGTTAACACCTTTAATAATATTTTTGACCCAAATAGGCTTATTCCTACGCTTTTTATCTTTATTACTTACCTGAGGATCTATATAAATTCTACCTCATTACTATCTATAGTGTAAAGAGCCAATACTATAGCTAAATCTATAACTATATTACGCTTATTACGAGTAAAAAACGATATGTTCAAAACGCTGGCTATAAGGAATAGCCCACGTAAAACTAAAGTTTTAGATTGACTATTATAATTTGAAGTTTTGGTTTACAGAACGAAAGATAAATATATTATCCCTTAGAGGGTTAACGGATTTAAAAGCTATAATATACTCGTTAACTTACTAAACGGAGCGAATTCATTTTGTTGAATAATAGAACGCAAATATAAAATAGAAGTGGAAAGGAACGGCCCGAAACTTTAAGACAAGTAGAACCGCCTACAAGAGATTACCCAGGACAACGAATTTAAACCGAACCCAACATTATTCTTATCCTTAAAACGCGAATCTAAAACAACCACGCCATACAAAAGCGGGTTATTTATATTAACCCCGTCAAAACCTCGCTATCGAGGACGCCTTTTCAACTCGAAAACCAAAAAAGCACCCCAGGAATTTTGCCACAAACTTCTTTGTCACGTAAAAGGAAATAGAAAACCGCGAGCTTAGCTTAAAGCTTCACCGTGAGGGCATTATCACCACCCTAGGTACCATATTCGTACAATCCACCTAAACGGAAATCTTAGCCCTAATCGACCAAAATGTATTTCGTTTTAAACGTTTTAATTCAGTCATTTACGGTACTTACAGGATTTTTTCAACCTGCCTCGTCTACAAGGTTAAAAATAAGACCGTAAAACCTTACGAAAAGACCCATCTGGTTATAAAAGAATATAACGAAGAAGGTAAAAAGAATATCATAACCTAATCACCTACGTTACAACGAGCTAACTATCGCCTGATTTTTGCATTCGCTACCTCCCTTAACACTCCCTATTGTAATGATCACACTAAATATCCGTGAGTATATAGAAGGTGTCAGAGGGTTTATATTATCAAGAAGGTAGCAGAGGTATTGAGTGAACAATATCGCAACCGTGCAATTAATGATCAAAAGCTGTGAGGCTATTTAAATATGTAGACTGAATACTTAGATTGACAACTGAAGAGCTATGAAGGAAATGCTATCTTTGGTGCTGACCGTGTCCTTATATCCTATTGCCTTCATACTATCTTCAGTACTAGATCGTTTGGATCACCGCACTGATCCCACTGATCTAGTTCTGCCTTACCTTGGATCGGTGGCTAATCCTTACTGATCCCATGTAGTCTCACCTTAGATCAGTAACTAATCCAAACTGATATATCACGTGACTTGCTTAGTCACCTTGTTTACATAAGAGATGTTCCCCGCCTAATGTGTTGGACTATAGGCTATCCGTGGCTCAGCTGCATGCTAGCCTGTTTCCTAACCCAACTGTTGTTTGGGTTATAACACCTATAACCTATATATCAAACTTCGAAATATAACGTAAGCTTACACTCAATCTAAAAAACTACTTGAACGATAGATTTACGCTGATATACCTAAAGACCTTAGGAAATATCATTTACCTCGTACGATTTTACATATTATAAAACTACTTTACGGCTTAACTAAAGCCGATATTTACTGGTATAACACCTATTAAAGACATCGTTAAAAACGAATTAAAATAACCAATTTTACTTTCGACTTGTGCCTATTAGTATTAATAACCCGTTTGGAGGGCTTTATACTAACGAGTATATAGACGAACGATACTCTAACGCTATATAACTCCTTGTTTTCTGTATTTAAAAAGAGAAAACTTTTAAAAACAGGTTTAAAAGCGAAACCTAAGACGTACCTGACGAAAAACTACGTAATCTATTTCAATAACTTTACTATCACCCTCTGAAACGGCACTTTCAGCTTTACGTAAAAAGGGTAGTTAAAAAATTAACCTTTTTTGTTTTAAATAACGTAAAATGGATTGACTAACACAGTTATTAACGTATACGCGGTTTTTAGGTTGCTTTTATAACATAACTAAAGGCGATATTTAACTTTTCGGTCGCCGCGTAATACCAAACTGACTCGACAAACAATACGTAAAAGGTGTTGAATAAACGACGTTGATAATAAATACATAATTTAAAACGCGGTTTACAATTCGTATTGCTAAATATACGTATTATAAAGCTATTCGTTTTTAATAACGGCAGTTTGGCTAATAATAACGACTATAGTTTATAAATAGACTCCGTTTTAGTTTTTAACAACGAAATACCGGCTCGAAACGATTTTATGTTCCGAGAAAACATTATTTATTAAAGATTTACTAAGTGTAAAAGGGTTACGAAAAGCGTCTTAGCTTCTGAGATCTATAGCATAGTTCAAAGCTTCGATTCAGGTATTACTATCGCGATAACGGTTCGAATAGTTGTTTTCAACCTTAGTTTACGCCTTATCCCTTTCATCGTATATACTAATTCCTTTTTACTTTATAAATGCCTAGTTAAATTAGGTACTATAAACGAAAAAAGTTTGATAATCGATATTATGGCTTTACGCGTATTACATAAATGTCTAGAAATCGAGGAAACAAGGTAAATCAACGGAAAATTCAACCTGGCAGATACGATAACTAAAAATACGTCGAACAGAATACTAAAAACACTTATATTAATAATTATACTGTTCATTATGGTTATTCAAAGGGTTATATGAATCCAATTTATTATCCAACCACTTTTTTACCAATTTTAATCGGTCTATACTACACTATTTACACTGATTCAAAATTTTCTCTTTATTTAACTTAACCATTCGCTTCGATTACTGATTTTACATCTGTTTAATCCTACTATTTTACACCGCTTCCAAGATTCTAACACTATTTATTTTACACGCCTTAAAACAATAAAATTTCCTATCTATTTCTCTTCTATTTTGCTATTCGCTCTGAAACTAATTTTTACCTGTAATTATATTTACGATATCGTACCAATTTTAATATATTTCCTCCTTCGTTTTCTATAATTCATATTACAATTATTACATTTAAATATTTATTTTATAAAAAGCCATAATATTACTATGTAATGTACTACATTATGGCTAGACATGCTGGCCCGAACGAAGGGGTATCTATCTACTTCCAAAGGGAAAAGGCGACACCATCTCATCCTTACTATCCTCCTCGTCGCTCTCCCCTTTTATACTAACGCTACCGTTATCAACGTTAATGACATTATCAGCGTTAACGAAAATGTTGCCCTATACTTTATTGGTTATGCCTTTAGATAAAGGCGTAAGGGACGAATTACTCTTTTTGCGGTGACGTACAATAACGTCGTCTAACTCGCCTACGTATTATATACGTAGGCCTCGTTTTTAGGTGATAACGGCGGCTATCGTCTCTTTAGTCCGCCGATTATCGCCTATTACTAATCAATATCGGCTTATTTTAATTACTTATGAAGATTTGTTTTTCGTATCGTTTCGAACAGTGTATTCTTATCAAAAGAATCTTTTAAAATTCGATTAAAACTTATTTAAAGGTTGGTGGGCGCGTAATACAGCTTTGGCTTACGGCTCCAAAACTAGTAGAATGGGGGTGTATAAGCTATCAATCCGCTCGTAATGGTAATAATGAACTGAATGGCTCCCGCTTTCGTAGTAATCGCTAATAAACTTGCCTATAGCTGCAAACGCGATATATGACACGTAAGGCGTATCTATTAATAGCCTAAAGTTACGGACCCAGGTACATCATTTTAACGGTTAACGTGTTAAAAAGGCTTTATGGCATACCTTAACGATACGAAACTTAAAGAGACGAAGGAAATCCGCCTCGTATTCCTTATCTTTAAGAAAAGGTTAGATGTTTATATATAGATAAACTTAAAACATACGTACTTTAACGCAATTATATTAAGTTACGCTTATAGCGTAAAAAGGCTTTTACAGGTAATAAGGTTTTTACCCGTGGGGAAAGGGTAAGGTTTATAACCTTAGGGGCCCTTTATGTAATGATCACACTAAATACCCGTGAGTATGTAGAAGGTGTCAGAGGGTTTATGTTAACAGTAAGGTAGCAGAGGTAACAAAAAGTGCAATATCAAGACTGTGTTCGTGCGAGTGATGATCAGAAGCCGTGAGGCTATTCAGGGTAGACTGAATACTTAGATTGACAACTGAAGAGCTATGAAGGAAATACTATCTATCTTGGTAATGAAAGTGTCCTTATATATCCGCGCCTTCATACGTCTTCAGTGTAGGCTCGACTGGCTCGATACCGAGTCCATCGAGTCTCACACCATGCTGACCCTAACCCTTGTGTACGGTGTGTCTGTTGTGGATCCCTGGTGCCTGCCGAGAGGCTGTGTCCAACCGATTTCCTTTGTTATCTGCTGCGGGGCCGCCGCTGGTGCGCCCTGCAGATGTTGGGTCATAACACTTTACTCTTTCCCCTAAGAATTGGGGAAAGAGGAGGGAAAAGGGGGGGGGGGAAGGCATGATGGCGGCGGTAGAGGCGATTAAGGCCGATAAAAAGGAGGCGGCGGCGGCGAGTAGCGGCGTAACGGTAGACAGCGGGGTGATGGCGATGGAAGATATCGTATTAAAAGATGGGGGACTGGTGGCGAGAGTGGCGTCGGCTACGGCGACGGTAGCGCGCTGATGTTCTTGCGCCAAACAGCGCCTTACAGTCCTATTTTTACGCGGCATTTATTCGAGGGATAGATTAGTATATAGGTATTAGCCAGAAACCTATCCATTAGAACGGTTTATTGAATTGTGGGGAATAGAGGTTAAATTAAAATGAGGACTTGTATTGGCTTAAATTACGCGCCTTTAAAAGAAAAAAGAAAAAAGTTTTACCTAAATTAATAACGGTATATCTTTTTATATTAACCCAATACGTAATTACGTAATTATCCTTACGCAATTATCCTTACGTAATCAACCCCTGTAACACCGACGCAGTTACCTTTATTAATTACGAAAAACGTTATTACTAATTATATCGCCTCTATTTAACTATACCAACTAGGCTCGAACTATAAATACCACCTCGGCTGGACTTTATTAATCCTAACCGAACTTTAAACACCACCTCGGCTAAACTTTGTTAATTCTAACCGAATTTGTTAATTTGGATCTTTTTTAATTAATACGGTAATAATACTATTACTATAGAAACCTATTAATTTAAACCTTCGTAACCACAACCATACTATTACTACTAGGCTATAATTACGGAGTATATAAGGAAAAAAGAAAATATTACCTGTATAGATATTACTATATACCTTTATAGATAGTAAATATAGGTCAAATAGTAGTGTACTATATTACAGGATATACTTCTGTAAAGTGCACGATAATGTGTCACGCTATAGGCTACACTCTTACAAGACGCAAAAGTGTATCATGTATAGATCGGTTTGAAATAGCTATTCCAAACCGAAGGCAATACGTGGATCGGTTTAGAAAAAGTATTCCAGAGTGATACGCTCTGGGTAGAGGGCTTATAAGCCATCACCTGTAGCGTGCACCTCTGGATGCTTCTTCTTGGATAATTATCCATTATACTACAATACCAATCATTCTGATTACTCTTTTAAGACTTTAGTTCATATGAATCTTATAGGCTTGAGACCTTACCGATAAAATCTTTATTATTTCAACATTCGTTTAGAACCCGCCACAATAAAATTAACGTTAATATCCTAAACGATAACATTTAATAAGCTTGAGTAAGTCTTAATCCACAATATCCTCAATGTTTTGAAAATATCCTTTGTCGATAAAAACTTAAGAAACTTAATGCCGTGAAATAAGGTTTCCTAATCCATAATATAAAGAATAAACTTGTTATCCAAGTAAAACACATTAATGAAGATATAACAATCAAAATATTATAGAATTTGAACGTATAATAAAACTTTTTAGATATTTAAACGTAAATTTGGTAATAATAATATAACTTTTTAATAACTTTCTAAGGGAAATACTTCATATTTCCATACCTTACAGACTTAAGTACTTTATACAGTACTTTAAAGACTAGGTAATCAAAATTTTGGTATAATCAAAGCATTTTTTCTCATTTAAGTTTGCCATTGTTACCTCTGAACCTTAAAGATAAAACCAAAGATACCCTCAGTTAAAGAAGAAGAGAAACCTTCGGCCGTTTTTAATCAACTCATAACGTTAACGTAGACGTTGACGTCTAGGATTTTTATATCTTCTAAGCTAGAAAAAAAGCTTACGGTTGTCAGACAAAGGATGATGTTGCTATAATTTTTAAGAATTGATACTCAAACCTCGACCAAAAACACATCACAGTATTTACTTACGAATCCGAACAAAGTTTCGATGGGTAACGTTGTATTGGGTATAGATATATGGTTTTCCGTAATAGTTAGGTAGTTACAAAGGGGTCAGGTAACCTGTATCCTACCATACACGTTTTCGATACAGAGGATATCGGCGTGCTTAGAAGCATAAAAGAGGCTGCTGGTACCGCATGTAGTAAGATAACGGAATACATTAATAGTATCTTTATGATTTGGGGCTTGAACAGCGATTCCACCACCTCTTTCCAATAGTCTTTCTTGGGTTTCCACGTTATAGTCGAGTGATATTCGGACCTTATTACGGTGAAATGAAGTCCGGGGTATATAGGTGTCAACGAAAACGAGGTTGTGAATAAATTCGCGAATATTAGTTCTAAGTCTTTTACTCGTTTTAAGATAATAACTAGCCTTTTACTAGTATTTTCAAATATTGATTCCGATTTTGACTCGCGATTATTAAAAATGAATGGTAAATTTGTAAATAAATCAAATTATACTTTCGATATAAACGTTAAGATATTATATATTCAACTATATTATAACCTATATTTGGTAAATCTCAAAATTTAGGCTGCTACCTTACTCTAAATTTACTATTACGGCCTTTATTATAACAGTTTTCAACGATAAAATACGAATACGTAGATTTTACATCATGTTATCGATGTTTTTTTATTTTTGAGGCGGATGGCTATTACGTTTGATATGATAATGAACAAAACGCCGCCTGCTTAATATATTACTCGATCTTTTTAAAAAATTTGAAACTTTAACTATATCCCTTTCAAAATAATCTAAATAGATGGATATGCAACATTTACATAAAAAGGGTCTTTTCGAACTTTGGAAACTTGCGGGCTTTTACTTGTATTATAGATTTTTTAAAAGCAAAGACAAAGTTTGATTATAACCTAATAATCCTACATTTCCCCTCACTACTAATGATAACATTTTACCTCCGTTAACATTTATATAAGACGTCCGTCGGCACTAATATATATGTTTACTATTAATATTATAATATTAATAAATGACTAAGAGACTTATTCCTTTACTAGTTTTATTATAACTATTATCAAGGCCTTAATGGTTATCGTCTGGCAAATTAGTTTTTGCCGAAAAGGGGTAACAGATTTCGGGGAAAGATTAGGTGCATAAAAGAGTACAACGATGTGGGGGGTGGTAAGGGTGGCAATGAAAGTAGGGGGTGCAGGCTAATTAGGGATAGAATCCATTTCGTTATTACTACTGATATCGTCGTTGCCACTATTTTAGTCAACCCTAACCCTGCTAATAATAACGTCTTACCGCGTTAATAATTCCGCGATCGCGACTTAGGCCGCGCTACCCTCTATCGTCTTAACGGCGACATAGAGGGGACTTTGTAAGGCGATTAAATACCTAAAGAGCGTTTTTGCTGCAATAGTAATGCAGTAGATAGCTAACAGCTTAGCGGCATTGGCGGCGATGGAGATACATTCATCCTTGCGTTTTTTAATCATAATCCATCATTATTCGATCATTTTACACGAAATTCAACAAGAATGTTAGGGTTTATACGCCTATGCGAGTGTATTTCACGCCTTCCTCCCCGTTAATACAGGCTTCATTGTTAGCCCTTACTAATAAAAACCATATGTAACCCGTGTAAGGTTGCTTCCCGATGGCGATAACGGGGTATATAGAGGTTATACGGATCGGAGAGGGTGAAGCAAAGGAGTAGAAAGATATCGGAGGGAGTGGAGGTCTTTAGACGCGCGTTTTACACGTTTCAAAATTAAGGGTTTTCGCGTATATGCTTATATTCATCGTGCTTTTATACTTATAACTCGGCCTTAACGTGCATGGGCTATTATTTTCGCTAATATAAATAATCTATTTAAAAAGCGCCAAGGTTATAAAAGTATATAAAAGTACTTATTACTTCGGTTTATGTTTTATTTTTATATAGGAAAATATTAAAAGCTAGGAGTTTTATTGATAGGGGGTACATTTTATTTGCTTCGGAAGCGTAATATATATACTACCATGCACGTAAACGTGTTTCTAAATAATGATAATAATATACCCTATAATATGTATGTGCTATTATATATACGTTTTTCTTGCAGCCTTTATACAGGCTTTTATCATACATTATTGCTTTATAGAGCTATTTCTTTTAAAGGGCCCTTATAATCGCATCAATAACGCAAACAGGCGCCGGGTGAAAATTGAAACGGCCGTTTTTCACGGCTCGACTAAGGTTAAAGTTTACATACCTCTGGACCTGTAAACTGTAAAGCACTCTAAGGTCTTGATTAGAGAGATAATAAGAGGTCTTAGCGGGATGTACAGGATCAGGTGGACTCTTGTTAAAATCCCTCCTTCCGGTATCTAAAGGTTTATTTAGTAACAGCTAGTGCGAAACATTACAGTTGGTACTACCGAGTGATAGTAAAATACAAAAAAAAGAACAAAAAGGGCAACAAAAAATGGTAAGGATCATAAAGATATGAAATGTAATCAGCCTAATAACGAAAAAAATTTATCTGAACTGAAACTAACTCAGGCTTTACCGGAATCTTAACTATTAATCTTAATAGCAGTAATGCTTTACCATCACAATGCTAGATACTACAAACAACCACTTTTTGAGTACCTTGCTATTTTTATATTTGACATGATATCATACATCATAGAATCCGCGTAACAATCGCAAAGGTTGAAGGTGTGTAAAACGTCAGGTTTTTGATCTTCATGCAAAATATATAGCTTTTTACCAATTAGACGATACAGAAAGACGTTATTAGTTAGTTAATTAACCGCTTTAAAAGTAGTATCTTTATACTAGATGACTTTTTTTAACGTATTGTCATCGTTAAAAATCTCTCCATACTTATAGTCTACAATATAATCCAAGAATTCCAACTTGAAGTTAATAGGGTACTCGTTATAATACATCACCTATTACTTGTAATTCTTAGCTAAAGAATAATGAATTAACCAACAACTAAACTTACCATAAATCCAACACTTTTTACCACTATCATAACTATAGTTTTTATAATAAACCATTTCGCTTAAATCTTACTAACTTTACTGTCGCCTGTGAATCTTCCAATTCATAGACTTTAAACCAGATTATAAGCGTTAAAGTCTTCTATATTTACGATCGATATAATGCGTAACTGAAAGATTTTCTTCGTCTCAATCTATATCACGGAAATTGTTAAATTGTGGGTACAAACCCAATAATTTGGTGTACAGACTATTATAATCGTGAACAAAAACCTCAACTAGCTATAAATGTCTTTACAGGTTGTATTAAAGCGTTATAAGATGTATTTAAATCCATTAACACCTGTAATAGCTACCTGTACCTGCTAATGAAGTGTAACTTAGCGAGAATACATCTTTCCTACTACTCAATACCAAAATATAAACTTATCAAACATCTGATTAAAAAATACATCAATATTTCTTTGTGCTTAGTTATCATCGTTGTTTACCTCGTCATAGCTCAATCCGTATAATATTATATAAAATGAACGTCGTACTAGAAGTAACTTTTCATATCATTATAAATTTCACAAAATGTTTTTGCCTTAATTAGAGATATTCTGTAATGATATTTGGTGTAACCTATGAGAACTTTTCCGAATAATTAATCGAAACCTAAAAGTTAATCATGCATCCACTTACATATATGAAAAAATGTCATTGTTACCCTATCGAATAAATTATAGGGTTTATCATGATGTTTCTCCAAATTATTTCACATTTTAACTAAATTCGTAAAAACTTCTAATTGATATTAACTATATTAACTCCTCCATGGCAAAAGTCACAATAATTGTTCTAATTATTCCTCATATTTTTACTTACTTCAATTTTAGATCTTCAAAATTATAATAATAATAGTACTTGCTATTTGTAGGATCTGAAAGATAAATTCTTATACTATGATCTTTATTAGACTTACATATATAGGTGAATCTTTTGTAAGAAGCTGTTCTTAAAGGAATTTAACAACTTTGAAGGAAATATTGAAATATTTAAAGAATTTAACCATTTTTCTTAATTAATCGCTAAATAACGCCAATGACAATGCTTTTTACTGAGTTAATGTAAATGGACTAAGGCCGGAGCTGTCGCTCAAGGTTGTCGGATTCTGTCTATAAACCTCGATAAAGAAGAAGAAGAAGAAGAAAAGTCTCTGCTAGGGAGCGGCTATAGAGCTAAGATGGTACAACCCTCTCCCCATTCATGTGAAGTGTGATGTAATATCTTTAAACGGCTTCTTCCTGCTTTAGAGAATTGTAGGAGCGTGTAGAATTACCAGGATTGGATTCTTAGTAATATTAGCCAGGTATTAGCCTGTAATATTACCCCCTAAAACACCCCTATTGGTTTTTTTTTTTTTTGGTGTAGTATCGTAGAATAAGGAAGGTATATGCGCCTTTCAAAACATCACGATTCCATGTGGAAGGCACTAGGCGAACATTACGTGGAAGGTGCTCCAGAGCCTCCCCTTTCCTCTCCCTATAAATAATCCCTAAAGTTCTAATTACAAAAAATAAAACTTCTTCCTTTTTTCAACCTTCAACCTTTTCATATAGCGTTAATATTTATCGCTACTAGTATAGTACGTGTTTATTTTGTAATTTTAGTACTTTTTATAACTCCCCTAATAATATCACTATAAATTCTGAACTTACCATCGAGGTAGACAAAGTTATTGGAAATATGGATTATATGTTTTAAAGCTATTTAGCCCTTGCTAACGAGTATAAAGTTCCTTATGCTAGGGGTTATCTAAATATACCCCGATGGGACTCGCGAATAGATATGTTTCGAATTCGTTTATAAAATGGCGTATGATACCAGAAAATTTTGTCAAAAAATTAAAGGTAAGTAGTTCTAATGGTTATAAAGAAGCTGTTAACAAGTAGCTAAATACTGGAGCTCAGTGTCGCCTTTGTTCCGTTAAGGTTACAGGTTGTAATTTTGGTTATATATATAAGCTATTAGAACTGAAACCAAATATAAATAAAGTTATTAAGGAGTTGTTGGAAGCGTATTTAACGTTCGACTTTTAAAACTGAGGTAAGTCTACGTTTTATAAGCCGTTCTTTAGGTGCTTACGAGTAGTTAGAAAACGTATCAGCTTAGGTAATCGCCGTTAAAAAAACTATAAGAGTTTGTTGCGCTACGTAACGTAAGGTTGATACCCGAGGTGGGTGGGTTTTTATCTCCGCCACTTCCATGTGGTTGAGGGGTCCGCGAGCCGTGTAGTTGATAAACGAAGAACGTGGTGTTTAGGTAAGTTCCTTATAGCCACGTGAAAATGTAAAGGGCACGGTTAATAAGTAGCTAATGAGCGTTATGTCATGACCCAAACAGTGGTTGGGTCAGAAAATGGGCCAGTATGCAACTGCGCTACTGAGAAGTCTGAAGTCTAATACATCAGGCGGAGAACTTCTCTTATATCAGCAGCCCCGGACAGGGAAGGACCGATGGGACCGACAGCGACTCCAGCGGTCTAGTACTGAAGACGGTATGAAGGCACGGATATATAAGGACATGGTCATCACCACAAAGATAGTATTTCCTTCATAGCTCTTCAGTTGTCAATCTAAGTATTCAGTCTACATATCTAAATAGCCTAACGGCTAATAATCATCCTACAGCACGAACAAACATCTTCTTGATATTACACCTTTATTACCTCTATTACCTTACTGCGAACATAAACCCTCCAACACCTTCTATTTACTCAGGTATTTAGTGTGATCATTACACGGTATGGGAAACAATATGAAATCTTGTTAAGGTTTCGGAACGTATTAATGTTAAACTAGGTCGTATAGATATTGAACTAAGTTAGTTTGTTAAAATGGGTAAAAAAATACTGGGAGAGGATTCGGACCAGGATTTCGAGGACATGTTTAAATAGTTCTAGTTACAGTCGTTCTTTCTTCGTCTTTATTAATATTAATACGTTTGTTTGGTAGTCGTTTGCCAACGGCTTATACGCCACTTCATTTGGTAGAGTAAAGTGTAAAATTATGCTCGCTTACGGGCTAGGTGTAAGAGCCTATCGTTATATTCAGCTAATTTATAACGCGATTCGAAGGTATCGAGTATTACGGTATTAGAAAAGTTTAAGAACGGCTTTTATATTAGGTATATATAACCTACCTAATTAACTAAAACCTGTTGTTTCGGTTAATTATAAAGTTGGTTACGTTCGATTTAAGATTTGTTACAGGTCCGTAATATTCTTTTAACCTAGTATTTATATTTTACCTTATTATCGTTGTTTTTAATAATTATAATTTACGTTTAAAATTTTCGAATTTACTAGCTGAAAAACGGATCCGAAGCGACTCGAACGAGTTAATTTACATAAAATCAAGGATACTTTTCGTCTGGTACATTAAGTTTAACAATGTAAGAGTCGATTTTATGAATTATATGGTATGTATCATAAAGTTAATTTAACCTATTTAAAATTCGTTTAGCTTGTAGTTTTTAAGGAAAAGCTAAACATTATCGCTAATTCGAAAATGTTTCGAAGGGAAACATCGCTTATTAGTGGGTTTTTTTATATGTTATTATATAGCAGTTATTACCGCTTATGCGAATTCTGTAATTTTATGGATCCTTTAAGTAAAGTCTTTATCATTTACGCGTAATATTGTTATCTAAACGAAAAAATGTTTTACCGGTTATATACAATTAACGTAATAATTGTAAGTTATAAAAAACAGGCTAATACCGATAATCGTCATATTCTTATTATTTAGTATTAATTCATTGCCAGGTAATAAACGACTTTGATTGAGTTACTTTTAAACAAATAATAAACATAAATAAGTAAAGACCTTTTAATTTACGCGTTTGATTACGTAGTTAGTTTTGGAGAAAAAAGCGGTATTTAAACGTTATTTTACTTTAGTCAGGTTGTAAAATTGTTTTTGAACTTATTGGTTTAATTTGAACTACGGTTATTAACAAACGTACATGAGAAACCATAAAATCGCTAATAGTAATTAAGAAATCGCTTTGTATAGGCCTCAGCGTTTATAATAACTATAACCTCGAGGGTGACAACTTTACTTAAACAGTCTATAATAACTATAAGGTAACATAGGTTACCTACGTATTTTTAAGGTAAATTAACTATAAAGTCGACGAAAAGTTAGCTTTAAAATCGTTTGGGAATTAAAGGGGGTTTAAAAAGCCTTCTTCGATAATGTTTCCAATAGGTTATACGGTTATAAACGTTGTAGTTACGGCAAAATCGGCGAACCGTATGATATCAGCCTAATTAAAAATACGTTTTAGAAAAAATAACGATAATAACGTCGTAACTTAGTTAACCGGTAAAAAAACTAATTATAGGTAGTTTAAATTAACGCGGTAGTAAGCGGTTCTTGAACAGGTACCTAAATACGATTACGAAACTTTGAAACTTCATAGTCGTTTACCAAATATTTCGAAATTAAATTTTTTTAATATACAGTTGTCGTCGGTACGGATATCTGTTGGAAAATATCGGTCGTCCATACGTATCGTACGTACCAGGCGGCGGTAAGTAGTATCGTGTATAATAACAGCGTCCTGATAACTTTCAAAGTCGACGTAGGAAAAAAGTTTACGATTTTTTAAAATTAATTCGCCAATGACGATTCACCAGAAAACGTACGTACGCGAAAGCGGTTCGAAAGCAAATCATTCAGGGTGTAATAACTAAAGTTTTCAGCTTAGGTAAAGTAAGTTCAAAAAGCCTTAAAAAATATCATAATTTCATCGTAATAATATATCAACTTCCGCGTAATTTATAACTTTATGATATACTAATCGAAAGCAAAATTACGAAAGGCGTTTAAATTAGAGAATTTGTCGTTGGAAAAGTTGCCATATCTTAATAAAGTAATTTAAGATTTTATTAACCGTTAAAATAGTGAATAAAGATGCAGAGCCTCGAAGTTCCACGTTCCCTGCTTTTAAATAACTTATATTTTCGAATAGCTTTTTTTCGTGGATTTTGTAATTATATTCGACGGGAGACAAGCTATAGGAGTAGTAAGTTACTAGGCGTAAGTTATCGTTGTCATCGTGCTAAACAAAAGTAACCATTTGAGGCCTAGTTAAAATAGTCGGCTTCGAAAAAGATATCGCGATTAAAATCACATTAGGCGAATACGGATTCGAAAAAACGATAAACTTAAACTATTCTAAAATAGCTTTTTATTTAAACCCTTAACGAAATAAATTCACTTTACGGGTTAGCTGAAATGATAATTCGATAATCGTTAAATAGTCGCAAATAAAATAACTATAAAATTTTACGAACTTAAAAAAGCCCTATACTTTTAAAACCGTTGTAAAAGCCGCCTATTCCCAGATAATGCGTAAATTTTCTGGGTTTATACAAATACTAACACCAACCTCGATAAAAAATCCTAGGTATTTGGTTTTCTAAATACTGAACTCGTATTTGGAGATATCCAAGTTGAATTATACAGTGCTTACAGCGTTAAAAATTTGCTTAAACTAAACTATATGGTCGTTGAGGTATCGCTAAAGTAAATAAAGACATTATTAAGGTGGGCAAAATAAAAAATATCGAAAAAGGGCGTAACAAATTGTTGATATACCGTTAAAAGGTAACAGAGGCGATAAAAAGGCTGAAAAAAGTAATTAACATCATGAAAAGTCCGAAACGTATACAGAATATAATTTTCTATTGATTTTCTTTTTAAAAATGGAGCTTATAAAAATGGTTTCAATATTTAATTTAATAAATCATTTTGTAAAATATTTACGAACGTTTTTTTTACGAAAGAAAACAGACAATGATTTTCCTTCGTAATAATATTAAGTCGGTAGTAATCGACCTAAAATTGTAAATATTTTTTTAGGTTTTTTCACGAAAAGTATTGAAACGTTTATTAAAAGACCATTTATTCGAATATAATTTTAATTAAATAGTTCGGTTTAACTTTTACGAAATATAAAATGCTTTTTACATAATATACCGTATAAAGAGCCTTATAGTACTTTTAAAGATTTGCCTTAATAATCGGTACGAGAGGCGATTTCGTAATTCGCTTTAAAGCGGTAAAAAGATAGTTTGTCGCCGAAAACCTCATCTTATCAAAGCGCGAATTCCCTAAGATCAACAGAAAGTTTGTTATAGACGAAAATGAGTGGTTTTGGAGCGAATATTTTATTAATATCTTTGAGGGAAACGATGACGAGTTACGTTATAACAGCTTGGTCTTTATGGGCTTATCGTAAGATAACGTAAAATATAACTGTATTGACCCATTTCGACACTTTTTAAATGGATATAAACCTTTATTCCTAAACGAAATAGTTATCGGCTTACCTTAAAAGTAATATATATTTTGTAACTTCTTAAATACCTTATTCATATTCCATTTAAAGTTTGCTTAAAATAACGTTATATTATAAGAAAGAGACTATTTAAATTTTCATTCGGTAACAGTATTTATCGATGTCGAAGTTTAAAAAGGTAATAAAAGAAATAAGTCGTAGGGGAAAACAGGCTATACTGTAATGATCACACTGAATATCCGTGAGTAAATAGAATATATCAGGGGGTTTATATCAGCAGTAAGGTAGCAGAGGTAACAATAGTGCAATATTAAGAAAATGTTTGTTCGTGCTGTAGAATGATTACTAACCGTTAGGCTATTCAGGTGTATAGACTGAATACTTAGATTGACTACTGAAGAGCTATGAAGGAAATACTATCTATATGGTAATGACTATGTCTTATATCCTATAGCCTTCATACCATCTTCAGTACTGGATCGTTAAAGTCGCTGGTCGCTTCCTGCAATCCTATATAGTATCGACTGGACCGCTTTTCGGTCCTTGCGGTCCTAACCCTAACCCTGGGTCCTTACATAAGAGATATCACCGCTTGATGTGTTGGACATCAAGCTTCTGGCCGCTGGCCTGTACCATGGTCTGCAGTTAGTCCTTGAGTAATAACATATACCAAACGTAATTTTACTAAGTTATGGTAAAGAAATAAAAAAACATGGTAACTTTGAACAGTTAATAAGTTACTTATTCGTAACGTTATAATATTTATAACCTATATTTATTAAAACGTAGATAAAACGAATAAAATTGTTAGTAAATTTATTATAAACAGAAAGCTATTTAAAAGTTAGGGCAAAGTCATCAGGTCGAATTAAAGTCCTGTCAACTTATATACGCAACTATGTACCAAAATTGCGCTTTTTATTTTTCGAGGTCGATAAGGTTTTCAGCCGAAGTAAAATGAATTTTTATAACGGCTTTGTAGATAAAGCCGTTTAGGCGTTACGCCGGATCCCATAAGTAGATACGGATCTGGTAGTCGTTCGTATCGTAACGTAAAACCCGAAATCTTTACGGCGGGAAAGCTTCGCGTGGTTAACCTTGGTAGCGCGCTGTTCAAAAACGGCTCGAAAGGCKTTTATATCAGTTATAATAATATCGCCTTAGCTATTTCAAACGGGAACGTCACCGCCGTTATTCCTACCATAAAAGGCGCCTTTACTAACAATAATATTAGTATCGCCTTAACGAATACAAATTTTTTAAAAACGTCCATAAATAATTTAAATATAGGCAACCCATTTATTGTAATTCGTCGAGATATCGAGGAGGAGTAACGTATTAGTAAGTATATCATCAATAACTTTTTTTAAAAAAATAACGAGTTTAGCGGTGGATTTCTAAGTTATACCATTAACTTTTGCGATTAAGGTTTTTTAAACGTTTAAAAAAACTTAAAATCGTTTACGAGTTTTTTACTTTATATTCGTAAGTCAAGTATTAGTTATTTTGAACGTATTAGAGTCTTAATAATGTGCGCGAAATATAGTTATAAAAACGTCATAGTCTTTAATATCACCGTTATTTCCACGAGAATACTAACTTTTTATACCGGTTTTAGCGGGGTCTTTTAACTAGGAGAAAATAGCGTAAAAGCGTTTTTTATACTGATAAATTTCCGGTTTTAACGTAATTTACATATTATCGTAACTTTTTATATTAGAAATCGTAGCTTAATATCAAAAAACTTAATCGGCTAGTTAAAACGTTTACGTTTAGGTCGTTAACGCCCGTTAAAAAAGGCGTTAGTATCGTAATCGTAATTAAAAAAGTTGTCGTTATTTAGGGAACTGGCGTGATCCTTAGTAGGAAGCGATATAATAGCGGTGTTGTTCGTGGTGTATATAAGGGAAAATTCTTAAAGGGGAAGTTGACCCGAAAACGTAAACGTGTCGAAAACTTCGAGTTACCGAATTATATTCGTTAAAGCGTTTAACGCGTTAATATTTCGTTATTTTAAGTGTAAAGTGTACTTTTAAATAGCTTAATTTCGCTTCATAAATTTTATATGTAAGGCGTCGGTAAAATGTTCATATTAAGTCGTAAGGTAGTCGTATTAGGCCTTTTAAACGCTTTAAAGCTATTCCCTAAGGCGCGCTTTAAGGGATTGCTTTAGAGCCTGGGGGTTCAGACTCGGTGAATCGGAGGATAAAGATATGTCCCTAAACTATAGCCGCTAAGGAATAGCTAAAACACCGTTGGGAAAAGGATCTAGATTTATATATAAAGGGACTAAGGACGGAGCTATCGCTTAAGGTGGTCGGATTTTGTCTATAAACCTCGATAAAGAAGAAAAAAAAAAAGTCCTTGTTAGAGAGCGGCTATGGAGCTAAGATGGTACAACCCTCTTCCAAGTCATGTGACGTGTGGTAGCGTGTCTTTAAGCGGCCTCCTTCCTGATCTAGAGAATTGTAGGATCGTGTAGAACTACTAAGGTTGGATTCCTAGCAATATTAGCCAGGCACTAGCCGTAACAGTTAATAACTACTACTTCATGCGCTCTACCTCTGCCGAATGCGTACTCCATACTATTGAAAGCGGATATTAGATTATCAAACAGATTAATAGATTCCTTATCGTCAGTATATGAAAAATTAGTGCTAACGGAGTTAAAATTCAACTTCTGTGGATATTATTATGTATCACTATAGTTAGTATACGTAGGGGACCACGTCTGCAGAAATGTCTCTTTTACCGTACGCTTTAGAATACTATTCTAGACCGCTCCACGTATGATTCACTTTGCGTCTTGTAAAAGTACAGCCTGCAACGTAACACGTTATCATGCATTTTACAGGAGTGCACCTGGCAATACAGTACACTACTACTTGGCTTATGTATACTAACTATAAGGGTATATAGTAATATTTATATAGATAATCTTTTCTTTCTTGCCAATATGCATATATTTTAGTAATAATAATATAGTTGTAACGAGTCCATATATGTGACCTTGTAATAACAGTATAGTTATAGTACAAATTATAAAGGTTTAAATTCGTAGTTTTTACAATGATAGTATGGTTACGATACTAATTACAAAGGTTTGAATTAGTAATCCCTAGCCGCGGTAGTAATTGTAACGGTTTAAATTAGTAATTCATAACCGCAATAGTAATTATAGTAAAAGCCTAGTTAATGTAATTAATCGGTAACAATATGTTATTAATAACATCTTTTGTTATCTCCAATAAGGGTATAATTACGTAAGCGTTATAGGGGCAATTACGTATGGGTAATTGCGCCGTTACATGTTTTTGGATTAATATAAAAAGATATATCGCTATTGGTTCAAGCAAGACTTCTTTTTTCTTCCTCCCTAAAGACGTGTACCACTAATTAATACAAGTCCTTATCTCAATTAAACTTAAGCTTTAATTCAATTAACTAATTTAAATCACTTTAATAGGTAAGTTACTTAACAAATGCCTATACATTAACCTTAAACTTAAATAAATGCCGCGTAAATCTAGGTTTGCTAGGCGCAGTTTAACGCGCGCTTACCACCTTGCTGCCGCTGCTATCGCTCTTTCAAAGAGAGAAACGGAGAGCTTTTAAGGTTATAAACCTTATTCTTTTCCCGCGGGTAAAAACCTTTTTACCTGTAAAGCCTTTTCGGTGCCATAAACATAGCCTTATAAAGCTTCTCCACAGTTTGTATTTTTTTTAAATCCATCCGTATATATACTTTTTATGTTCTTGTAAATAAGGAACAGGAGGCGGACCTGCTTCTTCGCTTAGAGCTTCGTATTAACAAGGTACGCTACGAGGACTCTTTAACGCGTAAAGCGTTAAAGTGGAATATTTGAGTTCGTAACCCCAAGCCGTTAATGGAAACGCCTTACATACTATATGTCGCATTCGCAACCGTGTATAAGTCCGTAGGCGATTACTACGAAAACAGGGGTCGTTTGGCCAGTTATTACCGTTACGAACAGATTAGTAACAGATACACCCCCGTTTCGTTAATTTTAAAACCGTATTCCAAAACTGTAATACGCGCCCGTCGGCTTTAGAGCAAGTTTGAACCGATTCCCGAAAATTTCCTTTATTAAAAAATTAATATTCGGGGCGTTTCTAAAAACCATCGCGGTCGTAAATAACCAAAAACAAGCTGATACTAATTATTATCAAACGTTAACCGGAGGATCAAACAGTCGGTATCCTCTATTACTATCTGAAAACGGAGCTTATGTATATATTAGGTAAGCGAGTTTGAAGACATTATCACGCGTCGCCTTAACAAAGATAAAAACCCCCCTACACCTTTGCCCAAAAGTATATGACCTAAGATGCATGGCCATATCCTTGCTAACACCGGTGGAATCGATAACAGTAATAATGGTAGCGCCAAAATAAAATGGGAGGGTGGCGGGGAGGATAATAGGGACGCGATGACGTCGCTCTTTCCCTCTCCTTTTAGTAGTAATTAGCTACCCTTTTAGCCGATCCGATACTCCCGGCTATATTGATGTTATTACTTTCCTTTAAATCGTTTATACTTAACAAATATTGATTAAAATGCATAAAATGAATAGAAGTAATATACTAAATACGTTACGATATTGTAAATTAAAAGAAAAAAGAGCAAATAGTAAAATACCTAATAGGGTTAAAGTATATAAGGGAAAGTGTAATAGTATACTAGGGGAGACGCGAAATGGTAAATTTAAAAAAGAAAAGAAAAATGTGAAATTCTGTAAGGTCGAGGCATATAAAACAAGGAGTGATAAAATATTGGAAACGGCGCAAAATAATAGGGTTTAAATAAAGTTAAAATCGTAAGGCTGGTATAGATGAAATTTGTATACCTTAATACAAATCGGGGAACAGTATGGATAACGGATTTCGGACTGTTTTAAATCGGCGAAAATTGTATAATAGCTTATTAATATAGTAAAACTTTTTAATAACCTTAGAAATAATATACTTATTGATATAAATATTTTTAATACTTCGTTCGAGGTAACTTTAGTTATTATATCCATTAAGTTGTATTTTCCGTCGATTTACCTTATTTCTTCAATTTTATAGTGCTTGTATAACTCGCTTAAAGTTATAATATCTATTGGTAGGCCTTTATCGTTTCAATGTAGTTGATTCCAATTACTGTGGTCGACGTAACTGGTGTTGCATTGATATTGTTGATTGGGGTGTGAGTTCTAAGTTTAGCAAACCGCTAACCAGTTTGCACACTAATTTGTATGGCCAAACGCTTTAGCTTGTACTTCACTTTGAAGTGGACACCTACTGTACTGCACTTGCAGTGCAGTGTATTTAAATCCTACAAATTGTAGTCCTTTTGCAGTATATATAATCAACTTTACTACAAGTAAAGTTGACTTGACTGTATTGCATTTGACTGCTCTTCTAACACTGACGGCTTTTTGTTTTGTGCCTACACGTTAGCATGGCTTGTCATCAATTCTTGGTAACCTCTAAAATCCCTCATTAATATATAAGTCAATAATAAGACAAACCCTTGTCAATTTAGATTAATTTGTACTGAAATCAACCTTAATTACGGCTCTTTGCGGCCATTTCGCTCCAACCCTCCGAAATCTTCGTTCCTCAAATCCCGTGTACAGATCTTTCACCACAGACTTGTGTAAATCAGATACGCCACCACTTGCGTACCCTTTGCTAATAATTTAAACTACTGATATTGTCATTACCACTATTATCCTAGCGATTTTTCAGGTTAGCAAGGCAACCCTATTCTTCCATGTTACGTGCCGGGCGGTTCACGTATCTCTCGATTCGTATAGTCAGCGTATTGCTGTCTACAAACCTTTCTAAGGCGTTATTAGGGGTGGCTTTGGTTATGGCATCGATAAGATCATTTTTTCCATTATTGCATCGGAACCTATCGATTTCATGGGCTTTGTATGCCTTCTTCAACGCTATTACGTTTATTGTCAAACGTTTTTAATTAGTCATACCTAGTTTTGATAGGTATTCGGAAAGGTTCTGGGAGTCGGTATATACTATTATAGGTATCGGTGGTAATCCCAGTTATTTGATGATAATCCTTAATATGCAATTAGTTACTATGCCGATATTGAAGCTTGCTATTATACTATAAACTTTTAAAGTTAGTAAAATTCGAGTTACGCGCTAATATTTAAAAGATATCCAGTATATAAGGTTTCCGGTGATCGTACATCTCCCTTTAAATTTATCCTTATTAACAAGTGTTATCAAAAAGCCGATTTGCGATATAAGATCAGTATTATTAACAAATAACCTGTTTGTAAAAATTATTAACTTCACCTTTGTTAAATTTATAAAAACCATATTAATTCCTTTCTCCACGCAATAATTTGGCTACCAAATCCGCTTGTTTAACTTATTAAAGTCTTTGATTTATAGGTTTTATACCTATATTATAATTAAAAGGCCCTACAATACTTTCGATTAATATAACGTAATGATGTAAACCGTATGAACCCTTTACTATAAATATATTTGTAATTTTGCCTCGTTGATTTTATCGATAATCTTCAGGCTTATAGCTTATTCTTTTTGGTGTAGGCTAATATAAGTACCGTTTTTAGTTTTAATACCGCAAATATGGATTAACGATAAATTAAAGTCAAGTTATATACCTTCGGCCAACGTTTCAACTAACTTACAGTTTTAAAGGCCCAACTCCTCGATAACAAGTTATTCTGCCAATATAAACATAATATCGCTAAAGGAAAAGATATCGTTAATTTACATACTTACGATACTAAAGTCTTTACCCTTTATAATCAATAAACACGAGTCAAAGGTTAAGTCTTTATACCAAGTTTATTTCTAAAGTGAACTTAGTACGTTAGGAACTAGTAGATGCCTACCTTGGCTAATCTGTATAAAGGATTAATACATCGTATTACCGTGCTGGCTGAAAACTTATCCCTTAATTTTTTTGGCAACTTTAATAATACAATCCATTAAAAATCGGTAACAGATTACGTATACACTGACGTAATATCTCAGCTATTGAATGTAATCCAGCCCCTTACGTTAGTAGTCAAACTAACCATAATAACAGCAATTAAACGCTAACTAATCTTCTGGATTATGAACGATTAAGTGAGGATCCAATCTTTACCCTTATTACCGTATCTTCAAGTGATTAGCTGTAACTTTTCGTATGGCCAGTCCTTAATCTTACCTTTAACCTCGTGAAGGATTCTTAATTTAAAAATAATAACGTCTTAGCTTTAAAATTACGTTAATGGCACAAATTATACAATCCCTCATAAAAAAAAGCCTTTAATTTCCACTTGATCACTTTTCTTAAAAGGCACAACTACTATATTAATAATGTCTTTAATACGTAAATTAACGGCGAGTTCTCCATCAAACTTCTTCTTTTAAGACACGTACGTTGTTATATATACCCTTCCAGGCCTATAATCCCCATCATCGTCCTCCTCTTTAATATGTATCCTCTTTTTGGGTAGTTGTCCACGCCGCTAACGTTATATTAGCTCATTAACAGTCGGCTTAGAAGGGTTATATTAGCTAATTCGCTTGGTTCAGAGGTTATCGACATTAAGATCTTTATCAAAATTAAAATGTCCAAAAGGTCTTCGGCATAGCTTAATTTATATTACTCGGAAAATCACGGAGCTGTTAATAGTTTCAATCACTGCGTTTCAATTAATAATACTTATGATGTTATACGTCCCATTCCGTTTGCTTAGCTCGCGCCACCTAAGGAATTTACTTTAAAGGAGAAATTAAAATAAGTTTATTTTTGAAGGTCTATTCCTGATGTTAAAGTCATAATTAACCTAATGGTGTATCGATTACTTCCTCGGTTTCTTTAAGGCTTTTCCATATGCCATGACACATTTTGTTATGACCCAACATCTGCAGGGCGCACCAGCGGCGGCCCCGCAGCAGATAACAAAGGAAATCGGTTGGACACAGCCTCTCGGCAGGCACCAGGGATCCACAACAGACACACCGTACACAAGGGTTAGGGTCAGCATGGTGTGAGACTCGATGGACTCGGTATCGAGCCAGTCGAGCCTACA